>WAAD01005523.1:8550-35304 GCA_013389945.1 Fregata magnificens
GGGCCCCCGCCCCAGCAGGAAGGTTTCCCTGCCGAGGGGCGGCCGCAGGGTCTCCTCTCCCTGGCTAGACAAGTTGCAAAGCAACCCCCGAACAGAGGGGCTGTCGGCAGGGACAGGGAACACAGCCCCACTCCCAGCGAGGCCTGCAGCAGCCCAGCCAGAGTGACAGGGGCGTGGCAGTTGGCTGCTCAGAGTGCCTGTGGTGCAGCTGTGCGTGCGGCACCGAGGCTGCAGGGCCGCACATCAGGCACGTGTTGCTGAGCCTGCAGGAGCTTGGTGAGGCGAAGAGGCTCCCGACAGGGCTGTGAGGGACTCTGGCAAGAGCCACGGAGAAACCAGGAAACAAACCGTCCGTGTGCAGGAGAAAGAGGGGCGCCCAAACCCATCGCACAGGGCAGGGCTGGGGCAGGGGCAGCACGTGCAGCAGGGATGGCTTTTCCTCAGTCAAAATGAAAGCAGGCTGCTGGCATTAGGAATGAAAACATTACCAAAATGGTTGGTTGGTTGTTTTCTTAAAGTGCGAGGAATAGCAGACAACTGTTTTTGCATAAAAGCAATCTAAAAAACGGGTTAGAGGAATGAAATACCTAATTCAGATGAGGATATTGATCAAATAGATGTATTGGAAAGGCAGTGAAAGGAAGAGAAATGGATGCTGTATGCAGGGATAGAAGGTGTGCAGAAAAGGCAAAACAGGTCACATCAGTGGACAAGCAGGAGTATATTGAAAATGAAAGCTGTGGCTTAAACAAAATGAACAGGATAACAACAACAAGAAGTAAAAGTGTCACTGGGGATTGAAGTTCTGGGTCTTAAATAGGAAAAGTATACTATCAAGACTGCATTACAGGCTAAGATGGTGGCAGCAACAACGACATGCCAAGTAAGATCAGTGAGGCCACACTGGCAAGAAACAAAACAATGAGAAATTTCAGTTATACCCACGTTGATTGGTTATGGTCCATACAATGGTAGGGATGTCATGACTGAATTAGAATACATTGTTAATGACTTTCATTAAATAAATGGGAAAACTGACAAGAGAAGCAAGAGAAAAACTTCTATGCAAGGAGCAATTGCATGCGTGTAGATACATCAGCCTAAGGTAGGAATATAATGGAAGTTTACAAAGATTGGTGACATGAAATAGGTGAACAGGGAACAATTGTTTACCGTCTCTTCCAATAGAAGAGCTAGAGGCTAACAAGTGGAACTAGTAAATGTCAAATTCAGAACAAGCAAAAGAGTGATTATTTCTTCATACACACATAGTTAAGCTGTAGAACACCTTGCTGCAGGACACTAGGTAGCAAAAGTTTACCTGGACTCAAAAATGGACTGGAAAAAAAACAGAAAGAAAAAACCCATCACAGATTACCAAAGATATCTCCTCTGGTTGAAAAATGCCCTGACCCACAGACCACTGAAGGCTCTAGAGTGTTTGGGGACACACTACTATGTGCTTGCTCTTGCCTTTTCTTCCCCAGGCATCTGCTGATGGCTGTCCTCAGACACATGGTACCAACGGACCAGTGTTCCCATCCTTACGTCCTTGTCTTACAGCCTATCTTTACTGCATCCCCCTCTCAGCCCAGAGCACATATCCTCAATAGTTTATTCTGAGGTATAAAGCGGCCAGGGAATTTACTAAGAGTAGAGCTCAGCTCCCTGGAGGGGCTGTTGCACTTCTTGACACAAGTTCCAACCAAAATTAGATCAAATGACACTGGCAGCTTTAGAGGCAGATCCCAGCTATTCACGGCTCTTTATTCCATCCCACTAAAAGGCTACTCATGGATTCATAATTCCTCGCAGCAGAATAAAACTCAAATGCCTTGCTTTGAAAATAGTCTTTGACCCAGCCAAGCTGAAAAACACAGACCAAAAAAGGTCTCTGTTAGCAACTTACCCATGTAATATCAACCCACAGAACAGCGGTCAAGACAACCCATTTTTGTTGAAGAAGTCTTAAGTTTTTTTAGTCTTGTACCCCTAACTGCACCGGCTAATCTTTTGTCTAAAGCCCTAGTCAAACTCTGCTGTGAATCAGCAGCTTCTTTGTTGATGAGACCACCTGTGCAAAGTCACCAAAAATGGGGCAAATTATAAAAACATTTTAAAGCATTCTTTAAGTATTTAAAATATGCCAGCTAAAGGATGCTGTGTAAGAAACAAACTTAAAAAAATTCAACAGATACATCCAAATACATTAAATTCAGAAATGTCCAGCAGATCTGCCATTCCACAGAACAGAAAGCAGAATAAACAGACACACTAAGCAGTACTCTTCAACATGCTAACATGCCCCACACCCACATACTTATGTTAACCGCAGCATGAAGACAAACCTTATCATTAACTGCAGGTTTTTATGGCTTGCAGGCTCCACCAGCAACAAAGTGTTCTACAATTCTCAAGGAATTTCTTAGGTTTGCAAATGTTTAATGTTTTTAAGTTATGTACACTTAGATATTAAGTTCACAAAGCTGCAAGGTTTTCTTGCTTTGTTTGTCAAGTCTTGACACAGCCCGTCAATCACATTGCAATACTGAGAGTCTAGGACTTTCATCTTGCAATCTGGCTATACGTGGATGTACCTGTCTGTTTCCACAGAGGCTCATCGATTTCAGAGCCTAAGTTACACTGGAGGTATTATGCAGCCACTCTCCAGACTGGGACATGAGGTGCCGAGAACATGAGAAGAATCAAGGAAGCAAATTATTAGTAGCATTCTAAATTAAAAATCTTCCTATCATTTTAGAATATATATCTTTTTAAACAGCTGGAGCCCCCACTCACTGGGGGCTACACTGTCTGAGCTATTGTCTGCATTTACAGCCAGCTGGCACTCGGGACCTCCCCGACTCAAAGAAAACCCAGGACGGCAAGTCATGCAGGATGAGGAGGCCTGTTCCATCTCCCTGTACTAAGCAGGCAAGTACTGTCAAAATTCCTGAGAACCCAGATGAAGCCAACAGCATCCTAGTCTACAGCAGTACCAGTAGGTCTAAAAATAAGGATATAAATAAGGGGAACAAGATCTACATTCGCTCTGACATGGCCTATGGCTGTCACTAGAAATCAGCCACCTCATTTGAGAGTCAAACTATCATTAAATGAAAACGTAGCACTTCTATCCTTTGGAAATTGCAGAGGCTCCTGAGACTCTTTTGGGCACCCTGAGGACACATCAGAGGAAAGATTAGCCCTCCAGCCATCTGCAGCTATGTATTAACAGGGAGAAAATAGCAAAAAGTAGTTGAGAAGAGTTTTATGGGAGAACCCCAGACATAGGCCAGGAAAACCTGAATCACAGCTTCTCCGTGGGCAACATCGTTCATCCTCTCTCCCTCCTTCACAGCAAGCATAAGCAGAAGTCTTCAAAACCTACAAATTTATAGAGTTCAGCAGGTAATGCCCGTGACTGCAGGATATTCATGCTCAATTTTTATTTCCAAGACAGTCTCCATCTTAGCTTCAAAGCACAGAGGGAGGCCAGGAGAAAGCCCATACAGTCGTGCAGGTTTCTAGGGAAAGGAGGCTGTAGATAGTGTAGCTGCATTAGCTCTGTGCTCCCACCTCTTTTTTAAAACAGAAATAATCCCTCCTGATGACTGCAGATCTTTCAAGTCCCACCCCCTGGCTCTCCTCCTTCCCAGCCTCACTTGGACCAAGGCAGATTTCTCCTAGCATTCAGCTCTACAAGACCTGTTTTACATCAATGATTTCCTATTCTTTTATATGAGTTGCTGCATTATTTATTAGTTTTAAATGTACTGTTATGTAATCCCATCAAATGTACTTTTAATCTTAGGCAACGATGAGCAAGGTATGATAATAAAAGAACAATGTGCACTTTAACATCAAGTCTGTCTTTTTCTAAAACTGTTAGTAATTATCCTTTATTTTCAGTAACCACATTTAACTCTCTATCCTCTTCTGATCCAGACATTATACCAGGGCTATGACCAATTCCACTCTCACTATTTTTATAAGATTTTTTTTGTAATGCAGTGCCTAGGACAGGACCCAGCATTCAACATTACACTATGCTATTTATCTAGGGCTTGCTCTTAACTACTTCTTCACAATACAGGATAATTTTGGATCATTACAGAAAATCGGATTTATAAATGAAATATCTCAATTAACTGTGTTTTGCTTTTACTGACATTTTTTTCCAGCAGACATTGCTAACATTGGCACGCCTTGCTGTTGTCATGGCAATGAAAGAAGTCTATATGTTTTTGGATGTGACTCAGAAATCATTTTATACAGAAATGGGACAACAATTAGAATAATGGACATTGGATGTTTCTGTGCCACCAGTTAATAAATGGTCAACAGGAAAGAAAGAAAGAGCCCAAACCAGCAGCAAAAGACAAAAACATAAGCTCCGTGATTGGATACAAGACACCAAATTTCTACTTGTGACCCCATCTTGCAATTAGGGCTGTGTAGGTAAAGCTTTGTCACTCTCGAGTGTTATTAGAATCACAGTGATCTGCCTGTGCAGTAACTTAACTAGACCAGGACCCAGATTTGCCCAAATAAATGCTGCTCTTAATGTTCAGAAATACATGAGAAGAGTCTTGTCTTGTACGCTCATCCCAATAAAGAAAGGTCTTCAAACAATCATTTCTCTGTGAGGGCTCATTCAAAGGCAAGAGATTTCTCTTAGCCAATGAGTTCACAATTTACATGAGGCAAAAGAAAAAGGAAAATATTTTAGCAATATTTAGCAAGTTTACCAATGAAAAGATGAGGAAAGGAGCTTGTATCAGTCACTGATCAGGTGTGGAAGAAGCAGTTGCAAACACACAGAAATGTAACTCAAGCCAGCCTACACCAATCTATGAAGTGTCTGGAAAAATTGATTGCTAGGCTAAAAATACCATTCACCTATGTCTTCTATATGTTACTCATCACAACACTAGCTCTTTTCCTGTGGATCCAAGGTATATGAGGGGAGCTGTTATTAGAACATTTTGCCTGTGCAGGGATGCCAAATGTGGAGGCATTGCAATATATGCATCTGTGTCAGTCACTAATTTCATCTTCTGACTCATGTTCTGGAGTGACAGTTCTGCATGGCACTTCCCGTTCATACCAAGCTGAGCCACACTAACTGTTATTTATTAGAAAGCAATCTAAAGCCACATCCACATGGCCAGCTGGCTCTTACCCCAGTACAAATCATCACTGCCACATAATCAGCACTTTCAGAGCTCAGGATTGCAGGTGGCTGTGTCACTTCCCTTCTACTGTTGGATCCCAACACACTGTGAAATGCAGAGTAGGAACCCGTCTGAAGTAATCTCAAATTTAAGATCTGATTCAATCCATCACCATCTCTCCCTCTCTTCAGCTAGCTGGTAACTTTTTCAAACTGTTACAAGCCAGTGTGGGTGAAACAGTGTTCTGCACCTCAGAAACGCCCTTGGCCAGGCCAAAACAGGAAACATGCCAGAGAACAAGTGGGAAAAACACATGGGAAACAGGAGGGGTTTGCACTGGAAGACAATGAATGAGAATATAAAGGAGAAAATAAAAGGACTATACATCAACAACTAAGTAACAACTAAATTCATACACAAGACTAATTCCAAACTAATCTATGCATGGGTACAAAACATTTTAGGCATATGTAGCAAGAAGGTTATTAGAACTTCAAAAGGATCAGTAATTCACATTAGCTCAATATGATAGCATCCAGTGCACAGCCAAAGTGCAGCTTAAATATTGTGTCATAATAATAATTATATGCATAAAGATACTAGAAAGAGTTAAACAATAAATGACCGGTGGTCAAAGTACCATTCATAGGATTGCCTCTCCCCAGCTGTACTCTTACCAGTTGTTCACGATACCTTTAGGGCCTTATTAAGTGAGTTTTGGTCCTCTGCTTTCTTTTAAGAACCACTGTCGTGCAATCCTGCAGTTGCGTCCCCACTTCATACCCCTTTAGCAATACAGTTAGGAAAAGAAAAGTACTTGTCACAGTTGCTTGCTTCCCCCCCGTAGTCTTTCCTACTCAGTGAGCAAGGCAAACCAAGACCTCTGGATGGAAACATGGAAAAGAGACAACACAGAGCTCTAACCACCTTTGTGCTTACTACTGGAGCACACAGATGCAAACAGACTGAGACTAGTTGTCCCTTTGCATTTAAAGCAGGGAGGTTATCCAGCTATCATGGCCCTGGAGCAACAGAAGCAAACAGACTGGTTAGTCTTGGCAGGACATAGGGGGATGTACTGGAGGACTGCCAAATATAGTACGTAAGAGATGTGTGCCTGTACACATTAACTTAATGCACAGTAAACTCACTGCTGTTCCAAAAAAGAATAGCCACAGTATTTCACGAGTTAATATTTACGAAGAGTTGCATCACATGAAACTGGACTTAGTAGCAAAACAACACTCAAGCTGTTTCTAGCAAGCACTAGTATTCTGGTTTGCTTCAAGGAAATTCTAGAAAGGTGAAAAATTTAAGGAACAAAGATTAAAATTAAAGTTTATGCGCTCATAAGCACAGCACTGATCCAGTCTCCATTTTCATAAGGAGAGAAAAAAGTAATACTTAATCAGTCTATCTAGAGGGCTTCGGTTAAGCAGAAAGCTTCCATTTTTTTCATTGAGGTCATCTGCCCTTGAATAAGTCCCCTTCCTATTTATTCTTCTCTGAAATGAGCATAATGCCACTAGTTAGATGTATAACTTGCTTTCAAATTACTCTGATCTTTTTGCACAAACGCAAAATATTACTGTACTTTACCATAATTGTTCCATGCAAGACCCTGTGCATGATTTCTTTCAGCAAGAGGCATTTAGTTTTCTAAGTCAGAATATAGCATTGATTTTATAAAAGCCATTAATAAATATTAAGCCTAGGAAGAGAAGCACTTCTTTATAGTGGTGATTGTTTTATTTTTCTTTGCAGAATACAGATGCATAAAAATGGTAAAGCTATCCTCAAAACGAACAACATTCAAATACCAGTTACAGACAATACTCAGGTAATCACACCACATGAAGCCTGAAGGCCTGAAAGACATTGTAAAACATCTTGTCTGTACAGCATATTCTAATGCATTGTTTAGCATTCTTAAGAATAATGACTTCCTCCATTTTCTCTAGGAGATCATTCCTCAGATAAAAAAAGATTTTCCCAAAAAATCTTTTTTGGGGAAAAAAAAAATAAAACCTCTGTTTTCATCCCAGAATTCCTTTCTGAACCTGAGCTACAAAAGCAATCCATTTTTCTCCGAGTTTACCACCTTTGCCAACTATGACAGCTATGTCACTTCCTTGCTCATGCTCCATTCCACCAATTCACTATATTTTTTCTTCCTCTTTTCCTATTAGTTATTCCCCCAGTCCCCTAACTTTTTTTTTAGTGACTTTTCTTTGGCTTCTGTCAGTTCATCGATATTTTTCTAGTCTTTAACTGGAAGTGAATATTCTAACTGTTGTCTGAAAACTGTACAATGAGGAATTATCCTTCTACTTTCATGAATCAATGACTACTCTGTAAGGCTAAAAGCAGTTTTTCTCTTCCCATTGTTTTCACATTTCCTCTCATTCCATTTGTTCTTGCATTCAATTTTTTCCAGCAAGCACCACAACACAAATAATACCCTCCCACACCTTTCACTTTGAGATCTCAAAATGCTTTTCAAAAGGAATCATCTTTCCCTTAGATGGGGAAAACACAAGGTATAAATAGGATAATTATCTCATCCCAGTATGTCTAGCACAGGTTGTGTTCCAGCTCAGCATGTTACTCAATATGCTACTTTTACAAGAAAACCCCTGCTCATACTGGTCTTTTTAGAAAGAGACTGGTAAAGTTCAAGCATTGCTTTTTTCTGTCCCCCATAGCTTCTTGGGCTGCTACCACTACAATACCTTGGCTGCTGCTGGGGAAAGAAAGTGCCCACTCACAAGAGAGACATGGAAATGTAAAGGTCACTTTCAAAATGAACACTGGAAAGAAATCTTTCACATGGAACACTATCAACATCTTCATTTCAGAGAGGTAAAAAATGAAGCAACTTTTCCAAGGCTATTCTGGAGTTTCAGTGTGTAACTCGGAGCACAGCCAGGAATACAGCTCCAGTCTCCACAATCCAATACTAGGGTTTAACCCAAAAGCCCAGAGGTCCTGCCCACAGCCGCCTGGATTTCTGTGTGCCCTGAAGTCCTGGACTTGACAGGCAGGATCCCAGAGCAACCAACAGACACTTCCTCTTTGCCATAGCTAATTCAGCCCTAAATCATCCAGAAAAGAGATGAGCTAAACCATTTATATTGTGAAACAGTAATAAACACTTCAGCCAATTAACAAGTTAGTAAAAGACCAATACAGCTGTGCTGATTAGGGGGTAATCCTGTCTGTCCCAACCTACTTATGCTGGTAAATGACTGGGACTGATGCCATCGAAATTAATATAGAGACACACATTTCCATCTCCTGTTCTTGCACTATTGGTTAAAGGCAGATGGCTCTCTTTATAACTGCACTGACTAACAACACTCCCCCCAAAAAAACCCACCAAAACCCCACCCAGCCCTAGAATCACACAGGCAACAATCTGAAGTCAAGATGAGCCTTAGCATGCACAACTTGAAGATATTAGCTCACTTTTTAAATATTAAAGGAAAAAAAAATGGGTTTCTGTCCAGTTAGACAGTTTACTGTGTCAGTCACATAGCTACCTGCAGCTATTTCTAATTTGTCCTGAATCATCTGAATTAAAGAATTAATTCAAGCCTGAATAATTATCCAGCTGAGAAAACCCTTGGAAATCGAGCTAGGAACCTGTTTATTGCTTCTCAAAAATGAGTTGAGGTACGTTTTGGGGGGTCTTGGGGGGTGGGGGTTAAGTGTTTCTGGTCTTCTGTGTGTTATGGACGTATAGCAAATGCACATTTGGGTGGTTCGTAATAATGGGTTTGGGACAGGAAAAGCCAAAGGGACAATTTTCTGTGGATGTGCCTTGGAAAAGAAGAACGCATGCTCTGAAAGACATATTCTGTCCGCTTAGCTGGGGATGCTAAATTGCAATACCTGCTCATGATGGGTAGTACTTTTTGAAGTATATGACCAGAGAGCTGAAGTGTTCTGCCAGGCTATGAGAGAGGAATAAGTAGCAAGGAGGAAGAGGTGAGAAGCCAGTCAATACACTGTGGCAAACTCCTGCAAACAGGCTACTTGATGGCTGAGACTTTTTTTTCCCAATTTTGCTAGAAGTGAAAAAGCCAATAAAATCCTATCATAAACATTTTTAATTAGGTATAACAAGTAAATGGTGAAACTTTATTCTTTCTTTAATTGTATCTTTTCTTGTAAGGAGAAGTGTTTGCTTGGTCACACATTCAGAATTTGGTATAATCAATCCCCATGCCCAAATGCTAAGCTAAGGGGCAAACACATACAGCTGGCTACCCTCCACTTGATCCTCCTCCTCACCACTCCCTCAGCATTCAGCT
Source organism: Fregata magnificens (assembly GCA_013389945.1). NCBI lineage: Eukaryota > Metazoa > Chordata > Aves > Suliformes > Fregatidae > Fregata > Fregata magnificens. Next base: position 18,044 of record WAAD01005523.1, read on the forward strand.
GATTACTGAACAGGTTTTTCTTGCCATTATTTTCAATTGCCTCAAGCTGCCTATTTTTCCCCCTTGCCAAACAGCAGGAGTATTCAGTTCCTGAAAGACCCTGAATAGCTGCTGGATGCTGCTGGCTGGGACGAAGGCCCTGAAGGTGAAAGCAAGGCAAGATGTACAGCACAGCACCCAGCCACAGGCACCAGAGCCGTCCGGCCCAGCCATGCAGCAGGCAGTAAGCAGGCAGGCCAGAGGGCCCAGCCATCCCACACAGCCTACGCAATGCCTGGTCAAACATCGTTACATGCCATTTTATGGCCGATCTGCATACTGGCCCACTTGCCCCCATCCTTACTCACCCCTGCCACTTCCAGGCAGATTTCAGAGATGTATTTCTGAACAACATGTAGGGCCCAGCGGGAACTACTTCTCGTGCCAGTTTTTCCATCAATTCATGGGGACAAGCTACTCATCTCAGGGGGCTTCAGCCACTCTCAAATTTCCCCTCTTCATTTCAGACTGAAATCTCAGAGAAAGCACCAGCCAGATTCAGTGTGCTAAAACCAGAGCCACAGTCTATCTTCAGAGCCAGCCCCCTCCTATCAGATCTCACCGGCAGCTGCAGCAACGTGCACTTGACCAATGCAGGTCAGCAGCTTCCATCGGAAGAGTACAGCTATGGTGAAAGGTCTCATCTAATACAAGCTGAACATGACTAGAACAGGTTCTTAATTTTGTGTGATGTTTGGTTTCAAATGTTGCTATAAACATTGATGTAACAATAATAAAAATTAAAAAAAATGTAAAAATTCCACAAGGAAAATTGTGAAAACTACTATTAAACTATTAAAAAAAAAAAGCAAAGTAAAAAAAGAGCAAGACAAATACACAACAACAAATTCAGTTAAAACCCCATCCCACATTTACTTTTGAATTTTCTCCAAATGTACTATCTTGAGCTCTAGGTAGATAGTGCTAAATCAATTTAATTTGAAATGAAAAGCAGTTCCATTATATAGAAATGTTTGGCTAGATGAATAGAAAGCTCTGCCCATTGCACAGAAAGGGCTGCAAAGGGCATCCTATTTAACCAAGCTGGTGTCCTGAGGAACAGTCCATCAACACATCCTCTGGGTAATTTGCATATTTAGGATGGGATGCAAGTCATCCCCATCTGAACTTTCTGGACACCATTTCTGTACTTGGAATGTTAACAAATTGCTAATAAATAAAAATTCTGTGCATAAAGCAACTCACAGGTGTGTAATGTGTTTTGGTTTGGCGGGGTTTTGTTGGTTTTCAGGCGGGGGTTGGTGGGTTTTGGTTTGGTTTGGGTTTTTTTTTTGTTGTGGGGGGGTGGGGGTTTTTTGGTGTTTGGTGGGTTTTTTTGTTGGGTTTTGGTTGGGGTTTTTTTGGTGGGTTTTTTTGAGGTTTTTTTGTTTTGTTTTGTTTTGGTTTTTTTTACAAATTCCAAGAACTCAGCAAAAACCCAAAACTCTCCCTTCAACCTGTTTTCTTAGAATATTCAGTGTAACTTTTCACAATATGACATTTCCCTAGAAAATGTCAGTCAAAGCTGTGGTTCCTCCAGTGTTCCAACAGTTCAACATACTGTTTTGAAGTTTCCCTTGAGCTGCATCACCTGAAGAAATGTTTAGGTATTTTCAAGCCCTCACCCTTGAGGAAACTGGTATGACGTCAGTTTTCAGTTAAGTCACCAGATGTACTGTCATTCACATTCAGACTAGAAGAGCCTAATTCTGCAGGCTAAAATTGCAGTTTTAATCAGTGACTGAAAAAAGACGTTTTTATAATAAATATAACATAAATATTCACAAAATCCCAAGTGTGAAATTCTACCAGACGAAGACAGTTTGCAGTAAACTCAACAAAACCTCAGATCTATGCTACCTATATCAGACCCCTGAATACCATTATCTTGAGACACACACAGAGAACACAAGACACTCCCTAATATACCATGACATTCTTCAATGAACTCTCCTCCTTTTAAATTCTCTGTATACCTTCCGGATTTCTCTCTCTCTCATGTTCCTATTTCTGAAATACTTTCATTTCAATGAATATTAGAGAAACCTCATGAATTCTTGATTTCTGGGTGCCAGGCAAAGAGCAGCCTTTAATCCCTGTGAATAGTTTAGTTCAGTGTGTTATGAACTAAGTACAGAATACATTTTACATTTTGCAGCACCCTCCAAACTTCAGTAAAGAAGCTTTATTAAAGACGGAAATTAACCCCTGGAGTTTGCAAGAAGGTCCAGCATTGCCCAGCTGCCCAAGACATAATTAAATGAGGTCTTAAGGAAGTTATACAATACTGGGTCTCATTCCCAGTTTTTTTTAGTCCTTAAAATATAGAATAAAGGTATACAATTAGCTGCAACAGTTGAATACAGCCTTGAAACATCCTTAAATGTTAATTGATAAATAACTGTAACATCTTGTCATTTGTCCATGGAAAATGCTAACGAGGTAATGCAAATATAGAACAGCTGCATTTGGTACTGTATTTATATGGGGTTTTTTTCTTTCAACTAATCAGCACTGTATTCATTAAAAATATCATTAAACTCTTTTCCAGTTTAGTAGCAAGACAGGCTGGTTTTGCCCCAGCTTAGATGTTTCTATTCCTTGTACAGTGTGTTGTCAATGATAAACAATGGAAATGACAAAGAAAAATTATCCATTCAGGTGATTAAGTGCACGGGAGAATCTATGACCTTCAGTTAAACTAAACTGGCTCAGTAATGTGGATAACATTCGAAAGTATCATTTTCTTTTTTCTTCCTAAAGAAAGTAGCTAACAGGGCAATTTAATTTGTTCAGGTTGTGTTGTGACTCAGCAGTTTTGACTGGGCATTTTACAAAAGCTTTCTGTGTTAGGTTGCTTCATTATATTACTCTGAAGATGTATCTTAGTTTTTAAAATATAGCCCTGTTTATCCTGCACATAAGCAATCACAGAAATCATTATTGAGCAGTTTCTAGCATGGAGAAGATAAATCAAAGACAACACAAGAATATAGTACTGATTAAAGATTTTTCTCCCCCCGTATTTAAATAATCAGCCAGAGTGACAGAAAAGGAAACATTAAAACGGTGAAGGAAACACCAAAAGAGACAGAAAAATTCTGAAAGAAGCATTTTTTTGAGTGAGCTTAGAAATTCACTAGGTCAGTTATCTTTTCCAGCTGAAGCGCTCAGTAAGTTTATCATATTGATGTACAATTAGATATGTGGTGTGCCAGCCTTTGAAGTGAGGCAGAGGCTTTAAGATCCTTTTTGGTCATGCTCTCACATTCATATTTCAGAGTGAGGTTATGCAGCGTTGAATACTGGTGCTAGGATCAAAGCCCAAGCTACAGAGTAAAACATACTAACAAGACAAGTACCAGGATGGTTAGTTTCAGCATGGTGACATGGCAATGACAGTAGACATCTCTTTTCTGTTGCTATGGGGTGTCTTAAAAATAAAAATTCCTATTGTATTAGAAGGTACCAACCAGGAACATGCCTCAGGACAGCGGATGAGCCCACACCCACTGCCACCACCTACGCCTCCCTAAACTTTGCTCCCCCCACTATGCAATAGTGACCCTTCCCCACCTCTCCCAGCTTCTCCTCAGTGTCATTCCCCCACTTCCCTCATCCACAACCCTTTCTCCCCTTTTTAAGTACGTTGTCCAATTTAATCTCATGCCCATCAACATCTGAACCAGCCCATCTGCACTGCGCTGCAAGGCCAGCCAGCCTGCAAATACACTTTATTCCAGTTGGCCCCTGGTCAGTATACACAACATGATCAGTCTGGCAGCCGCTGCCTTTCACTGCTGGAGGGACATCTGTTGTTTAGGCCTGTGTATTGGGTTGGCGTGGCAAGGTTTTGGTAGTGGGGGGGCTACAGGGGTAGCTTCTGTGAGAAGCTCCTAGAAGCCTCCCCCATGTCTGATAGAGCCAATGCCAGCCGGCTCCAAGACGGACCCGCTGCTGGCCAAGGCCAAGCCAGAGACAGTGGTAGCGCCTCTGGGATAACATATTTAAGAAGGGGGAAAAAAAAAAAAAAAAAAAACTGCGCAGTTGCAGCTGGAGAGAGAAGTGAGAATATGTGAGAGGAACAACTCTGCAGACACCAAGGTCAGTGAAGAAGGAGGGGGAGGAGGCGCTCCAGGCGCCGAAGCAGAGGTTCCTCTGCAGCCCGCGGTGAAGACCATAGTGAGGCAGGCTGTCCCCCTGCAGCCCATGGAGGTCCATGGTGGAGCAGATATCCACCTGCAGCCGGTGGAGGACCCCACACCGGAGCAGGTGGATGCCCAAAGGAGGCTGTGACCCCGCGGGAAGCCCGCGCTGGAGCAGGCTCCTGGCAGGACCTTGTGGACGCATGGAGAGAGGAGTCCACGCTGAAGCAGGTTTACTGGCAGGACTTGTGAGCCCGCGGGGGACCCACGCTGGAGCAGTCTGTTCCTGAACGACTGCACCCCGTGGAAAGGACCCACGCTGGAGCAGTTCATGAAGAACTGTAGCCCATGGGAAGGACCCGTGTTGGAGAAGTTCATGGAGGACTGTCTCCTGTGGGAAGGACCTCACGCTGGAGGAGGGGAAGAGTGTGAGGAGTCCTCCCCCTGAGGAGGAAGGACCAGCAGAAACAACGTGTGATGAGCTGACCGCAACCCCCATTCCCTGTCCCCCTGCGCCATTCGGGGGGAGGAGGAAGAGAATAATCGGGAGTGAAGTTAAGCCCGGGAAGAAGGGAGGGGTAGGGGGAAGGCATTGTAAGACTTGCTTTTATTTCTCATTACCCTACTCTGACTGGATTGTTAATAAATTAAGCTAATTTCCCCAAGTTGAGTTTGTTTTGCCTGTCATGGTAACTGCTGAGTGATCTCTTCCTGTCCTTATCTGGACTCACGAGCCTTTCATTGTATTTTCTCTCCCCTGTCCAGCTGAGGAGGGGGAGTGATAGAGTGGCTTTGGTGGGCACCTGGTGTCCAGCCAGGGTCAACCCACCACAGCCCAGCACGGAGGAAGTCTAGTGGAACACTGTGTGATCCAACTGCTTGAAAATGCAACATGTCCCAATTTAATGCTGGTTAATGTTAGCATCAAGCAGAGGAGAAGCTCCAGCATCAACTGGGTACAACAGAGAAGATGGGGGAAGCACAGGAATGAGTTAGCTTGGTATTTTATTTCATCTGCAATATTTTCAATGCCTGAAGTATAACCTGCCCACCATCATTCACAAGCCTTCAGTAGGATGTATAACTGTACAGAAAAGAGAGCAAACTATTTTAACACTTGGAGATGCCACTGCAAGAAACGTCCTTAGCTCTATCTTCTATGTAACAGGTGTCTTAAGAAACATACACCAAGGACCAAAGGAATTAAAATCAAAACTGACGTCACCCTTTCATGTAGCAGTTGAATAAAACAATACAAATTAATACTATTGCTCACGTGCTCCTGGAAGAATGATTTTTAAAGTTCATGACTGAAAATAATAATTAAAAAAAAGTAGTCATTTACCTTGGTTACAGTTTAGAAGGAATGCAACAGTCATGATCCAACTAAACTGAAAGCAGCAAGGCAGTTAAAGCAATACGGACAACACTTTCAATCACATTTGCACACTTCATGTGAGTGTGCCCTCCTTGAAACAAAAGCTGAAATGCTACTGTGAAAACTAGGAATCAGCACTACAGGAAGGTAATTTCGAAGCAGTACTTGCAGCAGCAGTTTTGCAGGAAGGCGATTTGGGACCTATGGATTGAGAATGCTGTCACCAACAGAGGAAAATCTTGCTCAGACTATTCTTCTTACATTGCTACTGCTGCTAGATTTGAGGAGCACCATCACCACAGACATGGCTGCACAGTAACAAATCACAAGCCTACAGCCGCTGCCTCAGAAAAATTTGTATCTGTGACTTTAAAGCATTAATAAGAAGGGAGAATGTATCTTGAAAGAGATGGTAGCCTAAAGAAACATTCCCGGATCTTGCCCCCAGATTTCAAAGGACAAAGTATACAGAGGAAACATGTAACACATGATACTGTATCACTGACCAATCTTTATAAATAAACCGGCATGAATAGTAAAAGAAATAGTGATCACCTACGCCACGCCTGTCTAAAAGCAGAAATATAGTCACAGTGGCCTGGTCAAAGAGGAAGCTCCCTGACAGAATACATACTTCAACCCAGCAAGCGTATTATCTGATTACTGGTTCTCCATTATTGGTAAGTCTTGGGGCAGAAACACTGTGACACAGTGGGGACTGCTAGTGACGCTCTCTGGCACCCCTCTGCCAGGACATGCCCTTGCACTCACCCAGCCCTTTGGGTTTATTTTATGGTCCCATCCCCTCCTAGGGAATTACTGGGATGAAGCTGTGCCAGAGTTGAGCACTGGAGAACATATTAGGCCATCATGCACATGGAACAGGGTGACAGTAAGGCGAAACAATAGTGAAATAATAGGGAGAGCGGCAGGGATGGTACCTGCCTGCCCATCCTTCCAGGCACCAATGTAGGACATCTGAAGCTTCAAACCAGTGCTCACTCCATTCCCGGCTGCTCTAACACGCGCCAGGATCAACGGCCATGCCTAAATTGAGGCAAGACAGATAGAAAGTCTACAGCAATGGAAAGAGCACAGACAGGGGCTCTTCCTTTGAAGCAGGCTGCTGAGGAGGATTTTCAGGCTTTGCAAAGGCGGCCAGGGATGCTTAGATGTAAACGGAGAGACAGAGCAGCATCGGTCAAAGATCCTTTAGAAGAGCATCTGGAATAGATGCATGATCCCATCCTTCAGGAATGAGGCTGTCCTGCACAATAGTTCCACCTACGAATGTGATATGGGAGCATGACTACAGGACAATACAGGGCAGGAAACAAAAGAGAGACATTGCATCCCATTGAAGCAGCAGGGCACATCTCAGGCATGCCAAAAGCAATTACTGAAATGGGAAAATGGCCAGCCTACCACAGCCAACAGCTATGCTTACAAAATAGCTACAGGGCATCTGGACTGCAGCTTTATATTGCTTCAAAGATGGGGCACCTCCAAACACACAGTGCCACTTAATATTTTAGGATACTGAATCAGAGAACAAAAATAACACCTAGCAAGTTACCAGCAGCTTCCCATAGCAGTGAATTCTGTATCTTGGCTACAAAGTGATCAGATGCTTAACTTCTCCCGAAGTCACAATTCAGTAAGAAGTTAAGAAGATTTTAAGCCTATATTTAAAAATAAGCATGAATGCAAGTCTTTTCATGAACATCAGTGACTTTTCTGAGCAAGAACCTAGGTGACAAAAAAAGTCAAGTTGATCAGTTTCTTGCTAATCCTTAGAGGATATTTCACACCATTATGAAAGCTGTCCATGACTAGAAGGTGCTCAGGTACCATGGTTACAGTCATAGTATGAGATCTGAAATACAATACTGTAACAAATTTGCTAGGTTTTTATGTTTTAATTAGCTACAACACTGGAAGACCAGAAAAATTTTTATTACGTTATGTCTCTGTTCCACTGATCTTTAGCATTTAGATCAAAAGAGATCTTGACTAACATTTTGTAGCTGTACACATACTCTGTCTGAAGTAACTGCCCTTAAAATCACAGTCCTATTTACATTTTTACTGAACTAAAAAAGTAAACGGTGTGTCACTTCCAAGGTATTTAAGAATTAGCACGTGGTCAGGTGCAAACCACACACATCTGGCATGATGTGCCTAAGAAGATGTTAAGTAACATTATTTCAACAGAGCATATAAAAGTTCCAGTAGTCATTAGAAAGAAAAATTGGTAAGGAGAGAAAATCTTTACTTCATGCAGTTAGAACGAGACTAAGATATTAACGTGACCTTTCTTTTGGCTGGCAATAGTTGTACATAGCTATTAAGTACAGGATAAGTCTGTTGTACACAAACATTACGAAAGCTTGATTAAAAAGCAGCTGCATAACAAAAATGGATTTGAAAAGTACATAATATTTTGTAACTTTTCGTAATTTTATTTTTCCCAATTTGGGGTTTTCATAAACTTTTTTTAGAAAACTTTTATGTAATCTTTTGTTCCCTGGTTCTCTAGGGAGTTGATAAGCAAAGCTGCTACAAACACAAAAATGCATAAAAGGCCGGGGGGGGTGGAGGGGACGGACACAGACAGACGACGGACACCAACAACTTTTTGAAAGAGCATTTAAACATTCTTAGTTTTCCTTTCCTACCAAATAAAACATCTTAAGTTGATATTAAATGAACATTAATGTTGATTCAATATGGAAAACTGGCTTTTCAACTGATTCTAAGCTTCCCCATAAGAATGCTGGAAGTTCATTTTGCTCAATATCAAAACAGAGTTTCCATTTCTTCTGAGTTTTACTCTATATTCTGCAGAATTAAAGCAAGTTGAACACATATTTTGCCTAGAGACCACGCGGAACCATGAATCCAATGTCACACTTGAGAAACAGGTAACTTAACATTCACTGTAACAAAATGAGCATGAGTGCATATGCAGTATGAGACTCCTAATTGCTCCTAATCTTATTTTCACTATTTTTTTCCTTCAAACTGAGCAATTAACACATTTTGGTTCCCAAGCACACAAGAGGCTTGAAATTTTAGAAAGGTTTCTTCTAATGCTAGCAACCACTACAGTACAAATTATTTTAAGAATTCATAAACAAGTACCCCAAACAAAAACCTTCTCAACTGAGGAAATTAGAACTCACTTGTGATATGCATGACCAATTCACAGTGAAGACCTTTTCTAATACTGTGCATAATATAAGTACTATCACACACTTTTTTTGTCATGCATTACAAGTACACAAGTGTAAGCAAGTAGACCACTAAGAAAATACACATCTTCTTACAGGTGAAGACTATTTCTGTATCCAAATACATTGAGTTGTACTAATATGAAGCCTCTGATAACAACCAACCTTTTAATAAGTCTGAGTCAGACCATTATCCTTCTTCTATATGCTAATCTGTAAGAGACTTAATTTCCCACTGACTTAATTCTTATGCTACCCTTTAAAAAATATGTAAAGTGTGTGCTGCATGGTTAAAACACTCTCAGCACAAAGAGGGAATTCTAGTCTAGAAGCACTTATTCCCATTTTGCACAATGAAAGCAACTGTGTCAAGGTGTATATGGTAGTCAAAAGTTAATTCTCCATTTATTTGTTGACATTTGTTGTATGAACTCAAGTTACTGAAAATACTTAGCATCCCCTCATCTCCAAGTGATACAAAGTATATTGTAGGCAAGGTAGTTTTATCAGACTTGGGAGGCAGGGAAAAAAGTGACCAAACCTAAAACAAAATAACCCCAGCAACATAAAGCTAGGACATTGATTTCAGCTGTACACAGTTAACCACCTCAGGGTTTTCTGCTTTTTATCCAGCATTATGCACACTTAGCAGCAAAAAAACTCACACAAACCTGTTCCAACAAGTTGAAAGCCCATTCAAATTCAGAAATATCAAAGACACGTTCCCATTATGCTGGCTGACCACCATTCACTTAAAAATTACCTCAAGAGTCTCGGCTTGTTGCTTTACAGTCCTGTTTAGGGTTTCTAAGCACAGAGAAAACAATTGTAAAGAATGCAGAATCTACCAAGTTTATAATTCTATCACACCAGAAGCCAAGCCTTTTCACTACCAAAGAAACTACTAGAATAGGCTTTCTAAAACTGAAATTCATAGTGTCTTTCTAAAGAGGGTTTCACAACCACGTCTAAATGAACTAGGCCTTACTGTGTCCCAATATCAAATTAGGTTTGTTGGTTTTTTTATAATCGAAGGCTTTGAGATCCAGTCTTATTTTCTAATGAAAGACAGACTTTTTGTTCTAACACCAATATTTTTATCATCACCACTAATCACCTAGACCATTCCTATACGACCACACTCATCTCTCATAAGAAATTGCATTTAAATCAGAACAAATCACTCCTGATTCTCATGCACTTGTCAGGTCAGTAACAGCTCCCTAGCCAAAACCAGAATACTGGATACAGTCACATGAGAATGCCTGCCTTCCCTGGACCCGAGTTTTACTGTAGAGAGCGTATACTGTAGAAAGCAGCTACTTTGTCAATCTTAACTTATTTTGATGAGGTGCTCTTTCCTCAGCACAGTCCCAGAATGACTATACACTGCACGTCTTCTGTCATTATGGCACCAGGCCTAGATATATTTTTCTTAATTACTGCACATCATTTTTGGCAGGCTTAATTAGTTTCAAAGTAGACTGAGAAAGACACTGAGACACAAGGCCCAGAGAAAGAACATTTTAGCTACCTCTTAATAATACTTACTATAAAATGGCTTAATTAAACTCCCCAACAAAAATAACAGAACTAAAAATTTAACTGCTTTATCAGTCTTAAATTCAGGTGCTCAGATTCAATAGAGAAAGCACCTCTTACAATCCACTATCGGGTCCTAGTACAGGTATAATACACAGCAAGACAAGCCTTGCCATGTGAGGTATATTTACTTGCATTGGTACAATCTGTATTACTCATGAGCAGTGGAGTGAAGTGGAATCAGACTGATTTACAGTCATTTAGGGCCATGTGTTCTATCAGCTTTCCAGGAAAGCCTCACTAAGCTCACTTTATGCTCAAGTAGGAGACATGAGCAAAGATATTGGACTACCTGTTTTGGGAGGTGCTTTTTGGTCCCATATAACACAACTTTTTCTTCAGGAAAGTTTGTTTGCCACAGCCTCAGAGGAGGGTTTTTCATTGATTCTTCCACTAGGGAGTGGAAGAGAATCTAATTCTTTTCACAGATGTTCCCTGATATCTGGGTGCAGCTTTCTCAGCACTTCCAGAGTCAGGAACATAGCCCAAACCCTGCTGGGGACCATTCAGCAAGTATCTGCCTTTAGCCACCCTTGTGGAGCCTGAAGGATTCCCTCAAAGACAGTCAGTCCTGTTATCTGGTGGAACTGAAAGCCCCACAGCTGGAACCCTCCTGTCAGAGGACAGTGCCATTTGGAGTGATAAGAGTTTTATCACTCAGCGTGGTTCTTCCAGGCTACATTTTGCAGAAGTGGCGACAGGAGGAGAAGGAATCATTACATCCACCACAGCCTCAGAAGAGTATCTATCTGCCACTTGCAGATGAATAATACCTTGCAGATATGTAATACCTTGTCAGCTGCTTCCCCTTAAATGTACTGTCCATTATACATCCTTTTAGGGGGCAAAGAAAGCTGCCTCCCTAATGAGCACCACTCAAACCAAAGGCATAAAGTTGCTTCAGCCGTATGCAATGAACTTAACCTGAGACACATATAGCAACTCCTGAACAACCATCAGCAACCCCCAGAACTCAGCCCTGTGATTTTCAGCATGTTTTCTAAGAAGCTCCAATGTCAGCAAAAACACTATCAAGGACAGGTCAGTCGTCTTCCTTTCTAAAATTCACCTCCTGGGGCTGGACTGCTGCTGATCTGTGTCTCCCAAATTAACACCGTTCTGCCCAGGGTCTTTCAAAGTTCCTGCAGATCATGCGCTGCAAAGTTTATTAAAGATCAGGCATCCCCTTATACATGAACAGTAACAACAGCAACAAAGGGAGAGACAGACACTTCAGATCACAGCAGGTCAGAAGTATTTTAATTAATGTTAATTACAGAAATTGCTTGAAGCTGAGGCACGACAGACTGCCAGTGCAGATTTTGTCATGAAGAGCATGCATTGCCTGTCCAAAAGGCACTGAAAGTCATGTCCCAAACTTGCAGGCAGCATTGCCATTTTTGTCACATTCAGGTATCGTTGGTTTTATTTCAGGTTTAAGTTGTCAGCAGAGACTTTTATTGCCCTCTTTTGTTATTAGGAGAGTTTTCTAGCAGCAAATAGACTCAGTGGTGTGAGTACACCCTGCTTGGTCTACCTTTAACAAAGGAGATACGTTATTTGCACAGACAGTTCTAAACCAAGACAGGCAGGCTAGGCGTGACATCCAGTGGTGAAACAGCCTGTATTATCCCACATTTCTTTGGCCCATGTAACTTTCTGTTAGCTGAACTTTTCAAAAGTGGAACCCATCTCAACAGTCCATTAGGATTTGCTTCATTCAGTGGAGCCAAAGCCATTAAACAGATTAAATGTTACATTCATCATCATTAATGGAAAAAAATTCTCAGTCACATTTGTAACAGTCAGTAGCCTCTTGAAAGGATTTTCAAAACAAAAAGAATGCAAATCTGGAACTCTGCCAGTGTAACCTTTTAAAGAAATAAACAGCCACTGCTCCTTGAAATGAAAAATCTGAGTGGAAGTACAGTTTGGGGTGGAAAGAACAAGGCAAGAAAGCTGCTGTGGGAAGAAGGGAGCAAGAACTTCAAAAGCAAGACAGTAAGAAAGGAACGCATATGGTCTTGAAAACATACTCCCTGTTTGATAGTTTAGAGAAGTGTAGTAGCATGTTTATCTTCATTCTGTTCCCTAAAGATTTTGTTCAGAGGTCTTCTCCTTCCAGTTACTCTTACAGAAGGTCACTGCTGTTTCTCATGCAATTCAGGCCCTGCCTCCCCTGTCCCATCTGCCCCAAACCATCTTGTAGTAATATATTCTTAAGTAGAACATATCCATTGAACTTACACTTTCTGTCTCCTTGGCACTTACACTGCAAAAACAAACTTGTCATTTGCATGAAAACTGCATCACTTTTTTCCACGCTATTTTATGAAAAGTGTAAGCTGGCAGATTTTCCTTATGAACGTATGGATCTTGTTGATAAAGCTATCTCCAGCACTTAGTCTGTGCTATGGTATGCAGCCTGTGTCACCTCAGGTGCATCCCATCCAATTTTGGGAGGCTGTGAGAAATCTTCCACTAAAACAAAACAGCAACTTTGAGGTGTGCTAATGTTCAAAACCCTTGCTGCAATTCTACAATTACTTAATTAGCATATCCAACAAACTGCCTGCCCTCTGAAGTGCATTAAAAACCCATGAAACAGGCACTTAAGAATAATCTTGCAGTCCCCCTAGTGTGGTTCAAGGTGAAGGTGTAGTTTTTGAACTAGAATATCTTAGGTACTAAGTGCAGTGACCTACTACACCAGGTTAAGCTAAACAGCTGGAGGTGTCATTCCTGAAATATATTGAATGCTTTTCAGCACCATTTTTAAAGAAAAAAAAGCTTTGCAACTGCTTTTCAACACCTTGTCATAGGTTTCAAATCATTCTAAACATGATAGAAAAAAATTTCCATAATTCTTAATGGGTCCTAGATGACTCACAGAATAACGATAAATTACTACTACACCCCCCCACCCTTCAAATGCTGTGACTTGTAAAGAAGGTCACACTTGCTAGCCAAAGAGAAAAAGCAAAGATTAAAAGAGGATTCTAGCTGACAACACTTTCCGAACAGGGCTCCAGACTGAAATGAGGCTGCCATGTCAGTAGCTGTCAACTGCGGCTCTCGGGTCACTTTTACATTAACAGTTTATATCAAGAATCAGCAAGCATGAATGAAAGCAAACCTCTTCCTCTCCCAATCATTCCCTGCTCTGCTAAAGGGCAAAGACAAACCCTCCTAGCAACAAAGTTCAGTGGTTAAAAAGAACAGGCTGTAGTGTGGCACTCAGACTAGCCACAAGTCTCTGCTTTGCCACAAAACCAGAAGAAGGATCATTAGGGCTGGGTAAGCCCTTCAGCCATTATCTGGTAGGCACTTAGACTCCCACCCTCCACCTGGAGCTGGTAGAAGACACCTATACTCTCTCTATATTACCTAAAGAAAGTTAGTCATTCCCAGAAGCAGAGCAATGAACATGGAATTACCCCAGAAAGACACAAGAAGAGGTTCAGAAAAAAAAAAGCATACCTGAAACCTAACTCTTCTTCAAGGCTCCTTTCCTTCAGTGCTCTACTGGACTGTGGGAAAGTGTCTGCCTCTGTTTGGAGGCAGCCCTGAACCGTCCCCTAGAATCAGGCACCAACCTTCTCCTGTGCGGAAGGTCAAGTCTTTCATTCAAGACAGCTACAAGAGCTGCTGCTGCTTCTATACTGCATACGGGACTTAGAGCTTGCTCAGACCAAAGACAGTGAGCATTGTTCTCTACCCCAGTGATCAGGACTCTCAGCTGTGAAAAGGTGAGAATTCTGGTAGCCACAAGCCACACAAGAACGATTTATGTATTTTAGCTTAAAATGCATTGAAAGCACATACCATTGCAGGCTAAATGGCCTCAGCTTTCAAAGCAAAAGAAGGTTACATCAATTGATTCCAAGCATTGAGACCCAGGAAATCAGTTCTGCAATGTAGGTATTAGCTAACTAGGAAGAGAAACTACAGGAAGGAAACAAGCAGTTACTGCTCCAGAGAGCAGAAGCTGAAGGACGGATCCGGTTCAACCTCACTGCATGCAACTATGAGACATCTCTGCATGCAGAAAACACAGATCCCCCACCTGTAAGCACCATTATCCAGGGTTAGAAAGCCCAAAACTAGAGATCTAAATCATTTTATAAAGCCTGCCCTGCTCACTGATCAATCATTTCATTTACCACGGTCCCATTTACAATGTAACTATAGTGATTTGGCATGAATAACTTCAGAAAAATCTTATGTTCTCCTGTATAATATCTCTCTTCCAATATTGTGCATGTCAAATGGAATAGCTCTATAAATTCAGTCTTTAAGATAAAAAATTAATCATAAATAAATTTAGGCCAGTATTTGCATAACAGCACATCCCTGGGCCCCAGTCACAAGTCTGTTAAACAGCAGGGTCTACTTCTGGACCCTGGCATGACAGATCATTGTTGGTAAGTGATCTGCCCCCAGTAACTGGCTTTGGATCTACTCCAATTACACATCTGCCTGCTTTATATATTTCAGATGTTCTACAGGCTCCTGTAGGATTTCTTCCCAGCAGAATAACCAAACACCAAGAAGGGATCCGGAGTCTCTAATTCATTGATTTGCCTCATAGCAGTGTAAATACAGGCACAGATACGCGCTGTGCAGGGGACACTGCATATTTAAATACTGACTTCTACTACCACTAGCTTACAGAGTGCTCCTGTGCCAGACTGAGAAAAGCCTTTCTTCTTGCTTTGAGCCAGGTACAGATGTGGGGAAATGGAGCACTCTAGATGACAGAGTAGCATTACACATTCCCAACTTTCCATGACCACAGGCTTTGACCCATTCACATTCAAAATCAGACTTCGCTTGTTGCAGACTTTTGAGGACTTAACTTTGTGTGCTGCAGCTTTTAAAGGCCCAGCAGGAGCTGAGACAAGACTAAGGCTCAGCACTGAGACCAAAACTCCGCCCTTACATTGTCTTCTGCTACCTGAATTGCATGACTGGGACTAAACTTAATTTAGCATTTCCTGTCTTCTGTCAACTGACTGAGAGACTCTAAGCTAAATATTAGAAAGGCTTTTCCATGTTTCAAAACAATAAAGCTAGTGAAATCCAAATTTTATACCAGTACATTACAACATATTTTAGGTAGATAGAGTAAAAACATTTAAAAGGTAGCTGAATTACTTAAAAGCTCTTTTTCCAAATAATTATTATATTAAGACAATTTACACACACTACTACAGGATACTTCAAACGATCATTTTTAACAAAGCATCGTATGTAGCCCATGAGGCTCATCTTCAGGGAAAAGAAGTATTCTAGGAACTATTGATGTGACACATTTTTTCTTACCTGATTTTGTTCAGCAGATACCTCCCACCCTAAAAAGGCCTGTGGCTGACCAGAGTTCCAAGTAGGATAGGAAAATGTTACACCTTTGAGACTGATGGTCACACATTGTAGCAAACTACTATAAAAAGCTAATGCTCGGTGACATTCTCTTCACCTAACCCCCCAAATATAACAGCAAACTACACCAGCAATGACACTGTGAGGAGAAACCTGAGAAGCTAAGTCTCTGGCATGCCGAGCTGCAGGTAGAACCAAAGGTCCAAGCTATTAAGCCTCTGAATAACCAAATAGCCTCATGTTTCTGACATAGGGCATGCTGTGCATAGGGCACATTCACAGGCTTCCTGTGCAAACACCACCCCAGACCCACAACCAGGTCAGCCATTCCTTCCCATCCTGTCACACAGCCAAAGCCCATTCTCCACCCCATCCGGGCTCCCCAAGGCTTTTCCTCCAACCACCCTTCCCTCAGTAACGTCACTCACTCCGATGAGGGCCATGACTTCTTGCCCATCCAAAACCTTCATATTCTCAGCTCATCACAAGCTCTGCCTCCAGACCAAAATTCTGCGCCTGAGCCTCAGCAACACACCTGGTCCCCCCAGCTGGGGCACAGCTCTGGCCATCCCCCATAAGCACTTCGGTTCTTCCTGCTGCAGCTGGATGAGGCCTGCTGTAATACCACTTCATCAGGCTCATGATCATCTCCAGGTGATGGTGCCCTGCCATCCCTGCCCAACAGTAAGGTGTATCTGGTCCACCACTGCTTTTACCTCCTCTCACTGAAACATACATGCTGAAAATAACATACCACCTACCCCTCGAGCACTGAAGATAAAGTTTGAGGTTTATGTGAAGACAGAGTATACGTTTAAGTGAAAAAAATAGAGAGAATGCCAGCCAATTCACAGAGTGACCACATGGAAAAGAGAGAGGTAAAAGAAATGCCTCCGAGTTCTCTTCAATTCTCAACTGAACACTGTTAAATATATAACTCTTTTTTTCCCTGCCACATACCTCTTATTAAAAGAAAAAAAATCACCAGATACACAGTAAATGGAGTCAGACAGCACAGACCAGAGGTAACACCAAAAACAGCGCACAGAGCTTCTGGGGTCAGAAGGAGCCAGGCTTACCTCACTCCCTAAGGCTGCGGGACACAGGGGAGCGGTGTAGGGACCTCGATCCTGAAGAGGAAGCACGGTCCATCACGGCCCAGCAAGCCTTCCCTCTTGCTTCAGCATGGGGCTAGCAGCAAGCCTACTAGCCCTCTCCGGCTAAAAGGCTAGCTGGTGCTAAGGTGACGGCTCCTCTGCAGTCGCGCGCAGCACCACAAGGGTCCTCCTGAAACAGCCATTTTGATCTGCTTTCTCCGGGAGCCCACCCTCACCCCCAGCCCAAGCCGCCAGTGCTTGCAGCAGGTGCCAGCTCCCCGCGGGGTGCCACCACAGGTGAGGGGACAAACGGTGACACAGCTGCCCCGAAGGGCCTCGGTGCCACCGGCCCGACCCCGGCTCTCTCCCGCACCCGTGAGGCGGC
>WAAD01005527.1:0-83572 GCA_013389945.1 Fregata magnificens
GGAATCACCTACGACAATCACCCTCCTCTTCTTCTCAATGGAGGCAGTCCTAATGCGTGGGGCTGACCATGTCCCCCTAGGCGACCCCCCTGATGAACCTTCGCCCATATCCTCGTTTTCCTGACCCTTAAGCTCCAGAGCCCCATATCTGTTTCGTCATTTTCTGCAAAGCTGGAGACTTACTTCAGCAAGAGGAACTTGGAAGTTCTCCCTAAAACAGCCTGCAGTGCCAGTGTTGAAAATGTGCTCTTGGGAGAGAAGGAAGACTCCCAAGGGGGAGAAGACGGGTAGCCATGTCAGGTTATTTTAAAATAAACCCAAAAGCTGCTATTAACATCTTGGGTGAAGTCTACTGTGATAAAATGATCTGAAGAGCAGTCCTGGTTCATCCAGCACCTTCTAAAGTAACGAATGGAGGAGAGCCTTGAGTCATGAGCAGATGCAGGTGTAAGAAGGAAACAGGTGTGTAAGGCCACATGGCTGGGTGTGCCTATGTACCAAGTTAGGCCCATTTTAGGTGCCTAGGCACATTTTTTTTAACTGGCTTTTTTTTTTTTTTCCTCATAAAGGAAATGCAGTGACTTCACATGCCTTATTAAAAGATTACTTGTTTGGCTGGTGGCCATAGAGGAATAATTCCTCTTATTGCTCAATAAATCAAGTTACTGTCATTTTAAACACTCTGGCTGAATTTCTGATGAGCACATGAAAGAGTTAACTCTACCACTGTCGTGTTACCACAGCATTAAAATAGCAGCAAATTTGGGGAATATAAATTTTACCCTCTCTTGTAGCATAAATTTGGACCATCAGTAAAATCCTTATAAAACTATGCACATTCTGTAAAAGTCCGTCTCTTACTTGGAAGATAGACAAGTAGAACTGTGGACTAGTAAAATGCAAATAAAATATGTGCAGGAAAGCAGAGTCGTGTCTTTTGAATTTGTAGGCATTTCAAGTAGGTTTTTAAAATTTTTAAATAAAACTTCTTAAAATGTTAAACAGTTTTTGATTTCAGTTAACACAACTTTTCTTATGTACAATAATAATCAGGTTACCCTGGGCTGGAAGGGGGCGTTGATTTAATTTGAAGTGGTGGGTTCCTTCCCTGAAAGGTTTTTTTGTTGCTTTAGCAATTGAAAGCCTTTCTTTCCTAATAGGATTAGCCCACATAATTAGCAAAGGATTTCTGTGTCATCTGAGTACAGTTCCCCACAGCAGTATTAAAAAGCCTGTCTGCAATAGGGAAATAGTCAAAGGCTGTGGGCAGCTGAAAAGGTTATAGTTAACTGTTGCCACTTAAACCAGAGAAAGACATCTTCAAAGGCAGGGCTGCAGTGGTTTTTACCCTAATCCCCATCATGCCCAACTGAAGAAGAAACAGTAGCTCCTTGTCGGCAAGAAGCTATTACAGAGGGCTTACGGTCAGCAGGGTGAAGTGAGGGGCCACAACGTGAATTGTAGGTGTCGTGACAACCCTCTTGCAGCTCTTGTTCAGTAACATACAAGTGATCTGGGACAGCGAAGCTTTAACTTTGCGTGTGCCAAATTTCATGCTAGCCCTTTGGTTCTGGCTGCAGACCAGGGTCCTCCCCTTTGGCCTATTAGGAAGGAAGTCTACTTGCATTCCTTTGGCGGATCCCTGAGATCCGTGAGACGCGTCAACAGTGTGCAGGAGAAGCTTCTGACTCTTCAGCTTTAGGACAGCTCCTTGCTGGTTTTTTTAGTTTTTACATTTTAGGCACTGTATCAACGAGTTACAAATTTTGTACAAAAGAAGGAACCCCTTGAGGAGGCAAAAAGACAAAATGTGACCCTTGTTGAGGCTGCACAAAGGCATCCTGCTGGGGGAGCAGGTCTGAATTAATTTCTGTGACTTTAATCCATGTATCTAATCCGTAACTTTATTACTTGTTCAAGTCACACCGTATTTTTCTGCTGTTCTAAGCCTTCATTTCAGGGGTTCTGGCTATGTATCTGTATTTGTATGCAGCATAGTATGTTGTCCAGGATAACTGGAAAATGAAATCTGAAAGGCATTTCTACAGCATGTGTGTGCAGATACCAGCTTGACAGATACATGTCTCTAATGATAGATCATTGTTTGGTGTGCCAGGAAATGAGCACTTCTGGCCTGACTTGTCTGATATTCCTTGAAATCACAGGACATGTGTGGGGACTTTTTCCAGCTCACTGTGAACACTGCGTTCTTTCGATGGGAAAAGGGCTTGGTAAACCCCTTCATTTGGGGTGCTTTGTCTCATGCTGCTATCTGTACCTGTTTCCTCTCTGCCCGTCCTCTGGAGACTTCCGAGTTGTGTAATTGCATTTGAACATAATCACATTCATGGATCAAAGAAAATGCACAACCTTATTGTCACAAGTTAATTGTTCCTGGAATAATTCTTAACAGGTTGTCCACAGTTGCCTGTCTCAGTGATAGATTCAGACCCATCATTCCTCCCAGCTTCTGTGCTTTTCCAAATAGCTGGTATTATTTAGCCGCTTTAGTTGGCACTCTTGGAAACTCTCTCATTACCTAATGCATCAGCAAGCTGACTGTTGCCAGTAGCTACGACTTACCTCTACACTGGTGAGCAGTAAACCTGAACTTTCTGTCTGCTGCAGCCACGTTCATAATGCATTATGTTTCCTGTAATTACATACGTGCACAGAGATTTTTTTTTTTTTTTTTTCGTAAGGGGAAGAAAGGAGATGGAGGTGGAGGGTGGAAGGTGTGGAAACAGCTACAGCTAATTATTAATGCTGACTAGACCTCAGCTGCATAGGTTTTTAATGAGACCATGTCTAACCCTAATAGTCACTGTTGGGATAATACTAGCACTTCTTAAGTGGGCTAGTTTAGAAGGGGAATTGTCTGCTCACACCTGCACTGTGTAGTGTTACTAGCACATACTCAGCAATACAGGCCAAAACTTTATCCTTTTTTATTTTTCAGTTCACTTGGTTGTATTTTAGCCATTTTGTGTCCTTCAAGGCAGCCTCAAAGAGTGATTTCTGTGCAGCTGAGCAGGGCTGCTTTCCTGATGAAACCATGAACTGATGCCTAACCAAGGAAACAAATGTACTGTACAGAATTTAACGTATTTTTCAAGTGTTATTAACAAGGCCTCCAGAGAATCATTTCAAATTCATCAGTGAGGCAGAAGCACCATCTTTGCTCTTTGGGGTAAAAGGAGTTCAAAATTCAAGACACCCTCCCTTTTCCTTCCTTAGCTGAGCTTCAGGCTTCTGGAGTAAGTAGAAACAACGTTATGCCCATGAGTATGGGTGTCAGCCTGGTCCGCCCCAGGGAGCTCGGGCTTTGCCCTGTGGAGCTTGTGCCTTTAGAATCAGATCTATTTTGGTCACATCCTTGTTTTCTCCTCTAGCATGTGCAAAGTTGTTAAAATACAGTTTCTTTATTGAAAAACCTGAAGAAAGGACACAGGGTTTAGTGTGCAGTTAGAAACACAGAGAGGATTTGTTGCCCGTTGGCAGCTTTTAATTTAATAGGAGTTACGCGGCAGTTAAGCAGTATGCAGGGAATTTTTGAGCAAGAGCAAGGCATCCTCAAGTGAAAGCAGGTATTGGATCTTCACTATTGCTGTGGCTGAGCAGGCTGAAATCCTGACCACACTGGCAAGAAATTTGGCCCCATGTTTGCAGCAGTCAATGTCTGAAGGAATGGTAGAGTTTCATAGGGTCTGGCTTCCAACTATGGCCCTGATCAGAACGGGATTTAGGGACACAATTCACCTCGTCCATGTGTGTACAAGCCAAGGTCACTAAGTGCCTCTTTCTCCTTCTTGCATCCTGTAGGTGCTTGTTCCCTTCCCCACCATCACGGCCACCCTTCCCACCACAGGCATAGCATACCTACAGTAGTGTACATGAAGACAGCTCTATTTTACTTGACATTTTCTCTGGATGGTAATTTGGATGAGCTTGGCTGGGAACACAGGATACAGGGTGACCTCAGCCCTGCCTGTCTGGCCCACCCTTTCAAATACTCTTTCAGAGTAAATGCATTTATTCCTCAGGTACCCTCAAGAAGAAGAAAAAAGACAGTCTGTTCCCTCCACCCCCTTTTTGTAGTCCGGTTGCCACTCCACAGCTCCACAGCTTCTGTAGTGAAACACAGGCAGACATAAGGCACCCCTGGTGGACATGATCTGCAGCTTGAATGCAGGAAATGCTGCAGGAATAAGGCATCCATCAAATGAAATTATGATTGCTGTGAACTCATTCTGATCCATAGATACGTATGAGTGCGTACACACTCCATCACATACTGTTGTTGTCAGTAGTGGGGATTAGAAATATCTGGGTTCTGTAGCAAAGGCTACATTTACCCACCTTCCTCTGTCCTGTTGTGGGCTTTAGACCTGTTTTTTGCTCTGTCACTGCCTCCTATGCTCCATTTTTAGGATGTCCAATGTCTTGCAGAAGAGGTGTTTCCAAAGCTGCACTACTGCTCTTACACCGTCCAGCAGCGATGGCCCACATTGCCCTGCACTGTGCATGCCCACATGTTAAATGCAAACAAGTTATAATGAACCCATTTTACCCTGATGTAAGGGTCTGCTCAGTGTCTGGAGCAGCACAGAATCTGCTCTGTAGCTTTGAACTGCATCAATGAAATGAGAGTACAGCAGATAGATTTCTCTATGGTTGTGGAGTTTCCTCTTTGCTGTTTTCCTCTCTTGCTCTTGACAAGACCCAACCTGATGCAGGAACATTAAAGTCATGTGTATGAGAAGAGTTAAATACCTTATTTCAGTTCCAATTTTGATTTCTAAACGTGAGAGTTGCTTTTGTGCCAGACCGTACACAGCACAATGAGAGCCTGGGTGCAAGGGTGAGAAAGATGTGACATCTTAAAACGCAGGCTGGGGTTTGCATTGAAAACATAGCTATGTAATAAAACCATATTTGATTAGACTACTGAAAAACCATGACTAAACATAAAATCTCCTTTGTCATACTTATTTGAATTCTTCTTAATTATTTGCTGGAAATTGACAAGGTTTTCCAGCCAGTGCCAAAGGAGTGATTCATGCCTTCTATGGCTTTCTGAATGCACTAAGAAAGAGTATTAAATATTAAATGTCCTTGATGATACTAGGATTCTGAGGCATGATGAGAGCTGTCGCTTTTGTTATTGTTGGAATTTTTGCAGTTATAAATACTGTGTTCCCTATCTGTTTTAAACAGCAAACACCTCAATTCGGCTAACTTGAGCATAATCAGGCTACATATAGGCATGACCAGAGCTGAACCAACCACTGTAATTGAATTAATATCTTGATTTAGGATAAGGTAGATTAAATTCATTATTTGGAGATACCTGCAGAAAGCTGCTAAGCAAACCAGCTCTTGAGCTGAAATCATAACATTTTCTGCAAGCAAAATTCGGAAGCTTGCAAATTCGGAATGTATAACTCTACTGTAACACGCACTTTTACAAATCTAAGCCAGTGATATGTCAATGTCCTATCATTAATACCCGTTTGTTTAATGGTACAGAAATTTTTCCATGCAGTAGGCTGGCTCCATGTCTTTGACATCTTTCTTTTTGTTTTTCTAATAGCAAAACTATTGACTATACATACGCTAGAGAGTTACTCAAAGAAAAAGTCCGCATATAGTTGAAATTTTGAAAATGACACTTGAAAGTGAAGTAAAGTTTGATGCCTTAAGTTTTAAACAGCAGCTGTTGAGAATACGTGCAGGTACAAAAATAATTCTGTCTTTACAAAAAAATGAAAGGTGTAGTAAGTAGAGTCAAGATTTTTTCAGAATAACAAGTGTCTTGTTGGGATCTTCTAGGAGCTTCTGCCTAAGTTAAGCCTAGATTCAGGAAGGGCCTTGGGTCATGGTTTCACTATGCAAAGTCTTTGGTGAGAAGACAAGGTCAAGGAACTTCTGTCCTCTGGAGCATGGTCCTGTCCCCATTCTGCCAGCCTATATATGTTTATGGGGCCAGGCTGGGAATGAGTTGGTAAGCTTACCCATTTTAAAAAAAAAAATCTTAAAAGCAATTCTTTTTAAGCCAAAAATCAGTTCTCTGGTCCAGTTGAGAGCCACATGAACAATGTTACTGAATTAGTGCAAGTGACAGAACAGAGGGAGCAAAAAGAAAGGAGAGACAGGGAAAAGGATGATATCGCTGCCAAACTGTTTATCATGAAACCACAGCACTATGCTCCAAAATACCTTTTTAGTTCCTGAATTAGGCTCTGATTCAAAAAGGCACTTAGATATATGATGTAGCCCATCTCTAATGAGAAAGGCATTTCACCACTTGTTTAACTCCATGTACGTTTAAGTACTTTATTAACCAGGGGTCAATGGGGGAGGGATAATTCCTTGATTCAGGGCTTTCAGGACCTTAGCTCAAATCATCAGTGTCCAGTGACTCCCCCAGTAGCAGTGGCACTGTGGATCTGAAGGCTGGCCAGCACAAAATCCTGCATAGTTGTGCCTGTGCAAAGTAGCAGTATTGCCACTGTCCCATGAACACCCACGAGGAATTTCTTCCATCTGAATAGACTGGCTCAAATGCAGGCGTGCGGATGCATTTGAGCACTAAGGTGGGTGGGAGTTAATGAGCGAGCCTGGGCCCTGTGACTACAATGCTGCCCCAGCTCACTGCCGCACTGTGAAAATAAATAATCATGACCACCCCAGCAGGTCTGCTGGAGATGGAGTGATGGTGGTGCCAGATCTGGGGAAAAAAAAACCAAAACAAAACCAACAAAAACCCAGAAAACTGCACATGGTCTTTCTTCTGCTGCTTCTGCCCTCAGGCAGAAGAGCCTAGCTGCGTGCATTACATGTCTTTGCATCTCTTAAATGCTCTTTTACCACATGGCAGAGCTAATTATCATTAGCCTGAACAGTGGCAGTGCTCATCCCCGTTTTGTGACTGAGCAGAGGCTGGGGGAATGAGTCAGTGGCATTGATGAAAACCCCTGATGTTCGTGGTTTGATGTTGGATTCCTGTGTCTCATGTAGTGCCACTAGCTCTGTTTTTGATTAGGATGAAAGAAACTCAGTGTTTCACATTTCACTTGAAGATGAAAAGACTCAGAAAACCTTTTGGTTCCCCTGAAATAACAGCCCGTTTTATGGCAGATTTCAGTTTCAGTTACTGGCTGTAGCTATTTAAAGTATAAACATCTCTTGAAATGGCCATTGTAGTTGTGTTGTTTTTTCAAATCGCTGTTTCTGCAAGCCAGAGCTATTGGACTTGCAGAAAGCATGTTCTTGGTGTAAATGCCCAGTATAAATAGGCGCATGTGATGTAAATACAGGAAAGGCTGCCACAGAGGCAACATGAGCTCTCCCAAATATTTTCACAAGCACTTAAGTTTGTGTTCTGTGCTTCAGACATTTCCAAGAAATATACTAGTATGAGCACCTGCTTCTGATAACCTATGTGGGCAGTGCAATAATTCCAGTATAGTTGTTTTGACTTGAGGGTACAGAGATGGTTTGGATACAGCCTCTTCATCTCCCCATCTCCTGTGTTGTCTGAGGGTAAGGGGTCTTCCCACAGCAGCCCTCTTATACCAAATGAATTAAGCATACTAATGATTCTGCTGACATTGATGTATTTACCCTCATGTCTAAGGCTGAATACATGCTTAAGGGTTAGTATTTTTACTGTTCGTGTTTTCCTGCCTTTTCTTATGGGCTTGATATTTCTTGTCCTCAGTAACATATGGATGCAAATGGCCAGAGGGTTTAAAAAAAAATAAAGGGGAAAAAAATGGTGAGAATGGGCAGAGACATACAAAGAGCGCTAGCACACGTATCCTGTTTGTTTTCCATCAGGTGAAAAATGGGATGTGTGTGTGTGCAAGTGACAGCCTGTCCCATTTTAACATTTGCAGTTCCAGTGACAGGAGAAGTATAGAAGCAAAAAGAAGTTTTCTCCTTGTGCCGTTTGAGCTGAGAGATGAGGTTTTTAGTGAAGGCTTTTGGAAGGACTCAAACGCAGAGAGTGCTGGCATCAATCCAAGGGAGATGGATTAAGGACGGGAGATTGGTGAAGCACTGAAAGGAGGAATAAATGAATCGTTTGGACCATGTGCGATAGCCCACCCTTCCCACACCATGACTGCTGGCAGTGATGCTGCTTATTGGGCCTGCTCACTTGCTTTGGGTCATCCCCCATCTTTAAATAGTGCACTTATTTAATTTGAAGAAAGTGCCTGCAATCAATAAAAAGAGATCCTTTTATCTTCCTCATCAATCTCCTGTTAATGAACGTGCACTTTTTTTCTTTTTAGCTTCTTGGTTACAATGCTTTTAATTTCACAATGTATGGAAAAAGAAGGAGTGCAATCAAACACATGATGGAGCAGCTGATGCCACATACTGCTGCTTCCTTCTTTCTGAAAAACTGGCTCGCTGTTAAAGGAAAGCGGTGGTCTGGGGGGAGATCACTTGCCCTGCACTGACGCGCGGTCCTCTGAGCATCCTTTCTTAAGCTCTGATCCAGCAGAGCCATGAATAACCACTTGTGAAGACATACTTCACTTTCCTAATGTCCCAGTAGTTGAAGAAAGTAGATGATTCTTAGAGAATCTTTTTGTGGACTACTAGGACTTTATTTAAAGCAGATGGATATTTGAAATCCAATGGCTTCCATAAGAATGACTCACCAAGCCTAATTTCCAAAACCTTCAGGAGGTTTGGGTCTGATTATGGCATTACTGAAGGGTCAGCTGAGTGAGATGGTACTTGCTGCTCTAATTTGCAGGATGTTGTCAGTTACGATCACGTATCTATTTAAGCTTCATTCACATCTTTGTGGCTGGCCAGAGAGAATGGTCCTCTGCAGTTTGGTAATATGAAATCAATCTCCCTTTAGGACCCGTAGAACTGGAGGAACAGATGCAGCTTGTTCATCCTCATCCCAGGCTGGAGGTTAATGCTGACTTTGGCTTTGTGTCTTTCCTTGAGTCTTTTGGGAGTGGAACTTAGCAAAATAACACTTTATTCTTTGCAAAAACACTCCACAAAATAAAATTACAGTTTTGTAAGCCTCTGAGTTTCAACCTATCACTTACATATGGCAAGAGTCCAAATCTCAGTCACAGATTAGCTTCATCAGTGTAGAATCACACTACTTTTTCCCCTAAGCCAAAGAGACCCAAGCCACATAATAATCAGAAATAAGTATTTGCACAAGGACCTAACCTAATTACAAACAGGCAAGTAATTGCCTTCTTTATCCTTCTATATTGCCCGCCAATGGGCTACCCTAGTAAAACTTTGTTACCTCCAGGGTCATGCTCCCTGGTGTTTTCTTCCAGGGTCTCCCTTTCTATTAACCAATTGCTGGCTCTTTTCCAAGGCATTCCTCTCCTCCAGCGTGGGCCAAAACCCATGTTTAAGCACAGCATGCCAGTGCTAGCATGTCAGTACGGAAATGTAAAAGGCTCAAAACTGCCACTGCAGGAAAGTACTTCTGCATTGCTTTAGGGGGGAAGGGGAGCAGAAAGGACTCCCAAAACCAGCAAACTGTACCTTCAGTTTACAGTCATATCTTCAGACTCAAAGTGAGAGACCATCAGCCTTTACCACAGCCATGAGAGCTGGCACAAAAGGCAGCGTGCTCCCTTACCAACGCAGATGCGGTAAAGAGTGTGAGGTTGCATTTTTGTCCAAAAGGTCCAGAGAGGAGCCAGCCCCGTGCAGTATCAGGTTGCAGCGTCCCGGGCAGGCTGTATCCTGGACCTGGCTTTGGCCACGTGTGGACCAGGGCCAGGGAAGCAGCCTGGCCGATGATTCAGCATTGCCTTTCTCCCTTGCTGGCCAGGGAATAACGGGATCCACCAGGCACCTCCGAAGGCAGGGTGCCGCCCTGCTCCTCTCACTGCAAGCCCCAGCACCCCGCAGCTCCAGCGGAGCTGGGAGGGTGAAGCGGCTCTGCAGGCTTGCCTGGGGAGGGGGACGCGAGGTCTGAGCAGAGCTGGCTGTGCGATGCTGAAGCAGGCAGCCCGCACGCCAGGTCTGGAGGTGCTGCAGGGGAAGGGACCTGCAGCAGAGGAGGGCACTGCAGCCTGGAAGGGAGCCAGGCCCCACAGAGATGCTGCGGCCGCAGAAGCGGCGGGAGGGGCTGGAGGCGGCTGCGTGCCGGGAGAAGATGGTGCAGGCAGGCTGGGCCCTGGCTGGTGGAGGAGAGCGTGAAAAAGCAAGGGAGGTAGCAGAAGCTATTCTGCCTCCATTTAGTCAGGAGGGCTCAGGGGCACAGGTGAGACCCCTTTGGCAGAGCCCTTCCCCAGTCCCTGCAAGCTCACAGCCCCTCCAGCAGCAGGGTGAGGTGGGGAGCAATGCACGCACATGCAGGGGAGCCCCTGCAAGTGTCCCCACGGGGCTCCTGGGACAAGAGGCTCTGAGGTTTCACGGGGCACTGTGCACACAGGTGTGGCAGCCCATGGTCTGAAACAGTAATAATCCATCTCTCCATCCAGCTGTGTAGCATTGTGAATGATTACTTTAACTTCATGGCAACCCTTGTAAGGAAGGTGCAAGATCTCCACATGCATTTCTTTCACCTCAGCACTAGAAAGATGTGAGCAAAGCAGAAATATAATTTAAAGGAGAGCAGTTAAATGTGGATAGGCTGGAGAGTAGTGAAGATTACAGGGCAAGACTGAACACAGGTAGTTTGCCTGGAAGGCCGGCGCAGGGAAGATGTGGATAGGGCAGTGGATGAAAGACAAGCTCAGAGCAGCATCAGCAGGGAAAATTGTCTTACTGGAAATAGGAAGGTTGAAAAATTAGACATGGATAAAGAAGGCAAGACTTTTTAAAAAATTTGTGCCAAGCACTCAGATGCTGTAGTATCTCATCTGTGCAATGAAGAGAATATTCCCGGCTGGTTCTCAGCTTGCAGTCTGCTTTGAAGAGTGATGCTTCAGCTTCATACCTGAGGAGCAACTTGTGTGTGCAAAAGTATGACTGGTTTTCCCAGATTTATCAGTGAATCTAATAAAAGATACATCCTTTCCCTAGAAACCTTGCTTACTTATACCCCCGGACCACCATGGCTGTCACGGCAATGCTGCTGTGATGTTAGCCTTTCTACAATGGCTGCATTGTTACTGCTGTTTGAAACAGGTTTTGAGATACTTGAAAGAGGCTGCAGTCACGCAGAATATTACCAGCTAAGGAGCACATGTGCTTTGTAATAAGAGGAGCCATGTACGTAAATATGCAATGCAAGCTGTTCATTCTGTCTGAGGTTACTGATCACATCATTAACCTGAGGACCAGACACTTGAGTGGTAATGTAGACTAGATTGTATGATGATTTATCTTTTTACATTCTTCCAGAGAGTGTTATCACTGGCTGTGCTTTAAGGTAAATTCTCCAGGCACTTGAACGTAGTAGCATCGTGATTACTTCAGTTGGCTACTACAGCCTCACAGGAAGCTTTGTGATCAGACATCCATCAACTAGTCCTTGACATGAGAGTCTGTGAAAACACTATGGTATTCATTGAGATTTTGATAAACCTTTTTTATGTGAATGTTACTAATGTTCCCATGGAAGTGGGGGGGGAGGGGAGTTGGAGGCAGAGAGAGGAGATGGGTAGAGACAGATGTCTGGTTTTGTCTGATTTTGTCACTACCAAAAATATGTAACTACAACGGAAATAACCTTTTGGATGCCTGACTAAGGTACCAGCAAAAATGAGTTCAGGGTAATTTGTAGCACTTGATTCTTTGTTTCCTTATGCATCCTGCAGCCATTTATGCTAAGGAGAAAGGGGGATTCATGCTGCCAACTCTTCGAAGCAAATGTTTTCACAAAGTCCAAGGAACTGGAAATTGTGTTAAAAGCCCCTCTCCTTTTATATATATGTCTGTATTGTTACACAGGTGTACTTCCTGTGGGAGACAAAAGAGACTGGGAATAGACCTGATTCTAATCTTACTTTCATTATGTTAACTGGACAGTTGATTTACCCCTGCATTACATTGCACGGGTGGAAATGGGAGTTAGTGTTAGGTATTGGTAGAGGTGAGGAATGACAGGCAAATTTAAGAGCAAAGTGGAAGCCTTGTTAATAATAAAATTCTTTGATTTTTTTTTCTTTCTCTCTCCCCCCCCCCCGGTCTCAGGGAGAGTGAGGATATATGCTAGCAGCATGCCAGCTCGTGAAAAGTATGTTCAGGAGCTGGCTTTAGTGTGAAGTCTTTGCTTTTTTGGTTTTGGAGGGTTTTGGAAAGGCGGTTGGGAAATGGAATTTAAAATAAGAAAATTATGCAAACCCCTTTGTAATAACTTACATGCGAATTTGTCAGAGGTGGGAATGTTTTGGGTTTTTTTTTTTTTCCTCTGCTTGACCTAAGATGCATCCCAGCACTATTCCTAGCGAACAAAACTTCTTCAGGGGCTTGGAAAGAAAAGCTGTCTATAGGTGTCAGGCAGAGAGAAACTGCTGCTGGAAAGCGGTCTTCCTCCTGGGAGAGATCGGGTATCAGGCTGTGCGAGCCCAGTCCAGCCCAAAGAGCTCCCACCGACGCCCGGTCCTCGCCGGAGGACCGTGTCATCGATGGCCGCCACCGCCTCTGGCCGCGCTCCGGCTGGAGAGGGGGAGCGGGCAGGAGTTGCGCGCCCGCCCGCTCCCTCCCTTTGATTTGATGGCCTTTATTCCTCCTAATTGGATAAAATAGGAAGTCACTGACAGTCCTGCGTTGCTGGGTGTACTGATTTCCCTCAGACCAGCCCTGCAGAGGGCGGGGGGTGGGGTAGGGGAGGAAGGAGCGAGTCTGTACATCAGGGAAACAGGCTGCGAGGGGGCTGGGGGAGCGGGGCGGGGGGGAAGGAGGAAAGTGAATGAGCGCTCAAGAAGGACAAAGAGGGAGGGGAGAGAAAGGGAGTTACCACCGTCTTGGCATCGCTCTTCCTTTCAAACCTCTGTGTAATGATATTGTTTGCAGTGATGCTCAGACGGCGAGCACCTGCTGCTCTGTAATGATTCAGCCTCTTTCAGCCGCCGCTGTAACACGACAGGATGCTGCTGCTACTGTCACTTCTGCCGCTGCCGCTGTTGTTACAGATTTTGCTTTTGCTCCTTCTACCGCATGACAATTGTTTTCCTCGTCTAATCAGATACCAGCCTCAGATGCTCAAGGTGAGAGTCTTGCCTTTCGCTCTGGGCTATTGGTTCACTTAATCTGGTCAATTTGTTCAGTGTCGTGGTTTTCTTTCGCTCGTCTCCCTCCTTCCCCCTGTTTTGTTTTGTTGTGCTTGCTTTGGGGGGGATGTTTCTTCCCTCGCACAGAAGAGCTGGAATTGCTTGAGAGGCATTTAAGGAATTATAAAAGTGGCCAGCAAACAGGAGCTCAATAATTGCAAAGCTACTCTTGCTTCAGAGAGGCAGAGAGAGCGACAGAGGGCTCAGGGGCAGGGAGGGACAAGGGGGGGGTCTTATTTTTGCTATGCGTTACTCCTCTCCCAGTTTGGATGATGTTGCTGAGCTTGGACCTTTTGTTGACTCCCACTCTGTGATTTTTGCAGAGCACTGTGACTATTACTACCATCTCTTTTTGTCTGTGTCTCACAGTAATGGACTGTGATAGAGTTAAGGCCTTTTGGAGGTGAGCTGTTTGAGAGCTGATGCTTAAACATGTCTGAAGTAGCTGCCGACACTTTCCCCAGCCCCTCAGCTCAGCTGAGCCCTGATGCGTCCCTCAACGGGGTCCCGGCTGAGGAGAACATGCCGGGGACCCAAAGAGAGGACAGGAGGGTCCAGGGGATAGCAGGCCTTGCTGCAACTTGCTGTGTGTGCCTGGAGGCAGAGCGACTGAAGGGCTGCCTCAACTCTGAAAAGATTTGCATCGCCCCTATCCTGGCTTGCCTGCTCAGCCTTTGCCTCTGCATTGCTGGCCTCAAGTGGGTCTTTGTGGACAAGATTTTTGAGTATGACTCTCCTACCCACCTTGACCCTGGGAGGATAGGACAAGACCCAAAGACCGCTGTGGATCCTACAGCTCTGTCTGCCTGGGTGCCTTCGGAGGTGTATGCCTCACCCTTCCCCGTACCTAGCCCCAAGAGCAAGGCTGAAGTGACAGTGCAAAGTGACAGCTCGCTGGTGCCCTCCAAACCGTTCCTCCAGCCTTCTCTGTATAACCGCATCCTAGATGTTGGGTTGTTGTCCTCTGCCGCACCTTCGCTGTCACCACCCACCCTGGAGCCTACCACAGCGTCTCAGGCACAAGCAACAGAAACCAATCTCCAAACTGCTCCAAAACTTTGTAAGTAGAAGCTATGTGTTTCTTTGTTTTTCCTTACACACACACAAAAAAAAAAAAAAAAAAGGCACTTAACTGTTCTGCAGCTGTCCTCGAGGAGGACATGTCATTGGCATGCAAAGCATAAATGTGCTAAGACAGGTATAGCATGGGTTACCTTCTGAGGAGAGCACCTAGGGGCCTCTGAACCTAGTTCTGAGGTGTGCATGGCAATGAAGAGGGCTTCATTTGGGACCTTTGTAAAGCACCAGTACCACCCTTTTCTCTGCATCCACTTGTAGGCAAGTATGTGATTTACTTCAGGGGTTTATCTGATAGCTATTCCACATGGTCTATCAGCATTTTTTCTTACAAATTTGATTTGTGTCCTGTGCTGGATCTTCCCATGTGTGTTCATTTTCTTTGCCTTGCCTGCAGAGCACTTCTGCTACCTCCTTCCTGAAGTCTGTTGCTGGCAAACATCGCTGTCATCCTCCTGAAACACTCAGGGAGAACAGTGGGAAAGAGCGACAGCGTATTTGAAGCAGTTAGAGACTGGGAATTATTAATTTAGCAGTTAGCTTATGATCTTTCTTTCTCTTAAGAGCGTAGCACACATTTCTCTGCATCTTTCCCCTCCTCTAGGAGCTGATTCTTGTTGAACCTGTTTCTCAGACATTGCCTCATTGACTTTTGTGGGGTATTTCAGGAAAGCATTCTTGCCAATGCAGGAGGGGTCAGTTTCTAAATTAGTCTTTACTCATCCTTAAAGCAAAAACTATCCAGGGTACCTGGATTATTTGCTCAGTAGTGATCATAAAGCATTGAAGTACCGCATTGCTGAAGTGTAATTTCTTTGACATTCATCATTTTAACCCATCAAACCCGGAGCAGATCAAGCGAGCAGTTCCTGAGCTGTGTAAAATTGTGCAACTCTAGTGAAAGAGAAGGCAGCCCACCGTTGTGCCGAGAGCACAGGGCTGAGGTTTCCTTTGGAAAGCTGCAGCAATTCGATTGAGCAACTGTGTTCCTTGCAAATTGCCTTGCAGGACCCCATCTCATTTATTCTCCCTCGTGCCTTCCCTGTAATGCTGCAGGATGGCCACCTTGTAGATGGTACATACTGGACCTCACCCTGGAGCCCTGAAGTCACCAGGAGTTCACTACTGAGTTTAGCCCCACCAGGACTGGACTCAGTATAGATATGTGGCAATTGGATTAGATACAACATTTTGGGCCGACCACAGTGAAAATGAGCATAACTACAGTGATTTCAGTGGAGGTCCCTTCAGCTGAAAGTCAGTCTTGAACAGCAAATTCCAGAATCACCGAAAGAAAATTTTAAGTATTCCTGTAGAAGCCCTGCTGCCTTTTGCTTAGATAATGGGTGACAGCCAGCCTTTAGATTAAAAGAATTTGTCTGATGGAAAGAGTCTAATAGGGAAATACTGCTGTGCAGTTAAATGACAGGGGGCTTTGTCTGTGGGAGGTAAGACATTACTTGAATTATTGGGACACTTAACCACCTCTGCAGTTATATAGAACTATACTAAGTGATTTTTTTTTTTAAATCGCTGATGCAGAAAATCTTTTTTTGTAGTGCAAATATCGTAAGTGCCATTAAAGATATGACAGCACTTTTTACTTCATAAAGTGACCAGAGACCACCATCCAGTCAAAATGGCCTCTTTTGTGCGAGAGGGAGAAGCAACCAAAAGCTAGCTATGGCAGGACAGCCCTCATCCTCTTGAATCTCCACATGTGAGGCAAGCCTTTATCAATAACATGCTAACTTCGTCTCTGAAGTAAATGAAGGGGGCAAAAAAAAAGAGATTCTTTGGCGCAATCACTGACAAAAAGCCTTTATCTGCATTCAAATCTGCTCACATCTGGGAAATAAATAGTTGTCCAGAAATTAGGTGATGGGGTTGAGGGTTTTTTTTACTGTTGCCTTAATTTTCTTAAGATAAATGTGTTTTAAGGCATCATAGACTTCCAGATAGATACAGACTGAAAGGAGAGGGAGAACTGGCAGCAGGTCAAGTTTGGGTTGCTCTGAGGGAGAAGGTTGTGTAGATAGTATTTGTTCTAACTGTGGCATGTAATTCTGCCTATGGCAAGGGGCTGCAATTCCTTGCAAAGAAAAATAAGAAAATATAGCTGGAAAAGTACACTGCAGAAGATCTGCCTAAGAATTCAAAGAGGCATGAAAAGAACTTTTTGGACAGCTCTAAAAGCACTGTCTTGGGGTTTTAAAGAAACCTTTTTTAAAAAAAAAAAAAAAAACCAGCTGCATTTCAAACACATCATTGTGTTTTATGTAGAGCAAGATTTGTTGGAGAGGTTGACAGATTGCATCAGTGGTAACTTTTTTTTTGGTGAATGACTTTGACAGCTATAAAATTCTCAGAGAGATGGCTTGGAAAGTAGCATCTGCAAATTGGATTGTCCCTTCTTTTGCCTCTCAATGTCCTTTTTCCCATTTCAGGCAGAGTGAGGTAACTTGTTCCCAGAAAGCCCCTTTTGTGCTGATAATTTTTTTTTCCAGTGCAGAAATAAAAAAGAACTGACACATCTCATATTCTGTGGCTGATGTATTGTTTCTGAACCAAGCCCTTCCATGAGTTTCCAAATCCTTTTCTCTTCTTCTCCTCTCTTTTCTGTCTTACTCAGCATATTCCCCTTAAAGCTGCATCCTTCAAGGTCATAGTCTGCAGAGAGCTAATTGATTCTTCTTTCTCCTGGAGCTTGGGAGAGAAAGCAGAAGAGAGACAATCCTAGTAATTGTGTCTGGTGCATTAGATTCAAGACTGGTCTCACTCCTATTATTATACTTTGCCCTTTATCAATACAGAAATAAACTCTTCCTTTCTGTTTGGTTTATGTTTTATATTGTAATATCGTTTCTCCTTTGCTGAAACAGAAAGGAAAGGTGAATGTTTTAAAGCATTCCCACATTTAGGGAGCGTGTCAATCTTAGCATAATTACACCAGAGAAGATTTCATTACAAGCAGGATATAATATTACACACTAACCTACAGTCTCCCTACCTCTGAGAAGACATGCAGATTGTAAAAGTGCTAACACAGTTCGGGAGCTAAATTTTACTCCTTCCTACACCATCACCTTTACCCAGGCTGGTAATAGACGCAGCTCTGCAATACTGCCAAAACTGTGGTTCTGTAATAACTATGTCTATACATCTGCAAACCAACCACTCCCCTCTTTACAGGTCTTCCCACTGCCTTGTCTTTCCATTTAAGCAGATTTCCCCCAAAAGCACCTGCCAAGGTCCATGTGGGGTTGCCTTTCTGGGGTGACAGCTCTGCCAAAGGATGCAGCGCTCCTGTGTTTTGGCTCTGCCCCAAAGCAAAGGCTCCTGAGCCCTTGGCTTTGGGATCACAACGCTCCTGACTTGGTGAGGTGCCACAGGGCACAGAAGAGGCAGAGCAAGAAACAGACCACAGCATGAGGACTTTGCTGGAGTGGGTTTCCCTGTGAGGAGAGCAAAAGTTCTGGCAGAGAGCAGGGTCCAGAGGATGCGCCTCCCCAGTGGCACAGCCGCGCTGCCCCTGTGTCCTTTCTGCTTTTGGCTTCCCTGGCCACCTTGGGTGCCATGCGCTGATGGGCCAGCTGCACGCCTCATGCCACGCTGGTGGCCAGCAGGTGACCGACAGGCACATCTGCATCTCCCTACCTCTGTGCCCACTGAGTTGTGCTGGCCATAACATGCAGAGGTGGGTGGGTGGGTGCAGCACTGGACCTCTGCATGCCCCTCAGGGGCAGGCAGGGCTCCCTCCTACCTCACCGGTGCTGGCCCTCGCCTGGAAAACGTGGCAAAGCGGAGAAAAGGCTGTGCACCGCTCTCAACCACCCCTGCTGGGACTGCTCCCGTCTTGTGTTTCTGACTTCTGCTGCCACTTCAGGCGTGGTGGACCAGCATCAGCAAAGGCTGCTGCTGTCTCATCCTTGGTGGAAAAAGTGTTAAAAGAGTGCCTCCAAGGACTGGTAGTGGGTGTTTACCTAGGAAATGGTCTCGGCTCCCCTCCGAATTTATCCAGGCACAATGGCTGAATTTCTTGTGTCTTTTTAGAGCTAGGGATGGGAAAAATGGAAAAAAACATAGTCTATCCCCTGTTTTGGTATCATACTATAAATATTCCTTGCAGAGTTTCTCTCTGCCTCTTTCACCTCTGCTTGTTCTTTCACAGCTCTGCATTTGATGTCCTTTCTGTCATAGACAGTGATTTGCAAAAGTCTGTGTTTTACCTCTGTGGCAGGCTGGAGGGAGCCTTTCCCTCCAGTTATAGGTCCTGCAGCCCGGGTGAAGGCTTCGATTTATGGACAGCGAGGGTTTGTTCATATCGTCTTCACACAGTGTTTGTTCTTTTTCTTGAAACAGTCTAATTCTGACACATGCTCTGCAGTTCAGATCCCCATCACAACACCGTAGGGTTGAGCCCATACCTGGCAGCCTCTGAAAGTGTCAAGGCCAGGGATGCTTTGGAGAGCCGCAGGGGACTGTACTTACAGGAGGGGAGAGCAGATGATACAGGGCAGGCTATATACCAGCCTTTTCTGCGCTCACTGTTATTATGCAGGGCAGCGCCACAAGGGAGATTGCTTTTTCCCCAAAGCTTGAATATGCAGGAGGAGAGCACCTTAAAGCAGATGTTGCTCCATTTCTGATACAGTATTGATGATGATTAGCTTCAGACACCTGACTTAAGTGCCTACATTAGGAAGCTAGGCAGCCTTCAGCTTCCTATTCAGCATAAAGGTAGAGACCTCCCCCAGGCGATTCCCAGCGTGAGTCTAGCAGGAGTAACTCTCCAGTGAGTGTATGGGGAGACTAACCTTGCAATTCAGTTTCTAAGTTAAATGTCTGCTACACAATGTGAAGACCTGTTTTGAAAGCCATGACTTTTCTTTGACGTGTCCTGTGAATTAACAATGTCTTGTCACTGGGAAGTTATAATTAGTCACGGTTAAGATACCAGACAAGTTCTGAGCCTAACTCAAGGGTGTAATAAAGAGATGCTGATCTCAGTAAGCCCTGGAGACACAACTGGGCCTCCATTAACAAGCAGCAATAAAGCAAGTGCCACTGTACTGAGCCAGCCAGTCTGTATTTCCCTGCAACCCTTCTTTCTCTGCTTTCCCAAACGTCATGGTGGCTTACAGATGTATATACTTGTGGCAGGAACACTCAGAGTAAAGTGGGATTGGGACTGATGGGGTGAGATGCACAAGACGCTGCCATTGTCAGGGAGTTCAGGTCCATTAAGCCTTCTAAAGTGAAAACAGAGACTTCCTCTCCCCAGCCCAGTTAGTCACACTGTCTTTAAAATGCCCTCAACAAGCACAGAGTTTGTTCAGACAAATTTATTGTTTTGTTTCTTCTTGTATCTCTACCATCCCCCTTTTTAACATTCGTTGCATGCATAGAAACAGTTCTTCTGTTTAACATGTGGAGGACTGAACTGATCGGTCCTGCGCTTCTTTCTCTTGCGCAAGCACCCCAAATTCATGGCTTTCAAACTACCTCATGGGTGTGGTTTTTCTTTGGTGCACCATGCATCATGCATAGAACATGATGGAGAAAAGGCAGTATTTCCTGAAGTATTTTCTCTTAATAACAGTCTGAATTCCTCAGTGCAAATTAGTAGTCTGCACTTGTATTTCTTTTTAAAAGCTTTATTTTACTTTTTAAACTTCACTAAGAGTAAGTTATGTATTCCTGCTACCTGGAAATTCTGCATGGTGTCCCTCCTCATTTATATACATATGCATATGTAAGTAACAGAAAACACATAGGTATATGGAATATATGGCCATTTTTTCTTTATTAAAAATGACATCTGGTACTGTACTGCGTCATAAGTTTCTAAGCGAAACTGATTAAAAATTGATGTCATAACAAAACCCAGGGTTTGGATTTCCACTGCAGGGGACTGAAATGATCATCCTTCAGTATCTATTGTACTTTTAAGCGAAAGGTTTTATTTCCTATTTGTGCACTACGAATAAACGCACAGAGCAGCCCACCTCAGATTTGCAGTGCCTAACTTTCAGGTGCAGAGAAACCTTGGGGAGCTTTCTCAGCATCAGATGACAAGGCAGAATTTGGCTTGCTGGAGGCTCAGTAGCAGGTTAATTGTGATGCAGAGCTGGAATTATATAAACGAGCATTTTCATCATTTGCAGTCTTGCTAATGGAAATGCAATAGATTTGCTGCAGAAATCCAACTCGGAATCAATAGCAATGCAATGAGGCAGCTGGTTCAGGGAGAGCACATGTGATGCCAATCTACTGCAGGCAGCACCTGGGCAGAGACTGCTCTGGCTCTGTCAGGAAAGGGCAGACAGCCCTAGAAGATGCCACGGCAGGTGATGAAAGGCTTCTGAAAGGAAAAAGCTTGCTTCACCTAGGATGGAGCGGTGTTAGGCTTTCTCTGACTAAGGGAAGAGAATTGTTTTCTCTGAGGAATTCAGACCTATTTGGACCCAAAGATGTCTTTTTTTTGCTACAAGGTACTAAGTTAAGCAAAGACAGGAGTCTTTGTGCTTCAGGTCATGTTCAGGCCACATGAAATCAAGGAAGGACTGAGTCACGGTGTGTAACTTCGGAGATGGGTAGGCGTTTTTAGAGTATCTCCTGCTAAGGGCTTCTGCCCTCTTGTTTCCCAGGCAGACCATGGAGAAGAGCATGCACTGCCTTTTTGTGGGTTGCTTTATAGTAGGCACACTGGCTACCTTTACTATTTATACTGCAGGGAGCCCAGTTTCCTGGAGAGTAAGCACTGTGAATCACATCTTGATCTTTCATATTAAAATGTTATATGAAGTATCAGACTCAGTAGGAGGTACACATTAAACTCAAGAGCCTGAGCATGGCCGTTGTTTGGCAATTAGAGAGCTCTTGAAAGCAGCAAGGGAGAAATACCTGTGCATTATTTTTGGGCAATGTAATGTCTGCTTATTTACAGCCTGTCCTGTCTCATCCTGCCTCTCATCCCCGCCCCCCCATCCCCAGTATAGTCTTAGTCACTGAGACAAAAGGAAAGGTTTTAGCTGGGGAAAAATGGGCAGGAACAAATCCAGTGGGACATGGCTGGCCGCCACTCAGGGCTGCTCTAAGCTAAACCAGAGGCAAGGTCCATCCAGCACAGGATCACTGGTATTGTGGCATCCGTCTATTACCTTTGCTCCTGTATTGTTTTACTATGAAAGCCTTATTTTAATATATATCTTCTCGCAGAGCATATTCAGCTTTTTCACGTATGCTTTTACTACCCCCTCCCCCACTTTTTCTTTTTTATATCTATGCTTCATCCTGGAACTTGCTGGCAGTGCATTCTCATAACTCAGACAGCTTTTTATTTTGGCAATGAATATCGCTTCAGTTTTTGAGATGAAAGGAAATCAATACTGGGTTGGTAGTCACATGGCATTGGGGGGAGTGTATGAAGCTATGATCTTAAGCATGATTCATGACATAGTTCAGTATTTCTATGGAATTCTTGAAAGAGGTTTGAATTTTACAATTTTTAACAGTCAATTAATTCATGTGATTAGACAGATCAAAGGAGAAAAAAAGAGTATCAAGCTTGTTCAAAAACCTTTCTCTTACGCAAAAAAAGAAAAGACTCCGACCTCATAAAAGATGACTTGAATCTTCTAAGGTGGTAACTGAAAGCCAGGTTTAAGCTGCTGGAACTGGGTCTTGAGAAGAGAAACTTATCCTTTTCACTAGACTAAATTAATCTGGATAATTAATTTAGTTTTTCAGATAGAACAAAATGGCCTGAATTTTCACTGGCATAAAGGTTTTCAGGTCCATAGCCCTGAAAGACCTAGCAGAGCATTGGGATGCTCTGGTCCATGACCTACATGACAGAGTATCTTCCCGACTAAGGTTTCTTCCAGACCCTCACTGGTTGTGGTATGAAGACTGAGAACGAGACAGTGTCTGCCTTTTCCCTTATTCTAGCTTTGCTTTTAAACAGAACCGCCTACTTTGACTTTGAAAATATGTGTTTGTATTCTGGCCATTTGTTCATTTACACCTTTCTCTCCCAGATTAAAAAGCTCTTCCGTGCCATGTATTTTCCCCTCACAAAGGTGCATATACACTGTAATCAGCTCAGCTTTGGATAAGCCTTTTTGGCAGGAGAGGCAGGCTGAGCTCTATAATTCTCCCCATGGAGGGAATTGGTTTCAGTCCTTGAATTATTTCATCCCCCTTCACGCTTTCTTAGTTTTCAGATAAATAGAGCTATAATTTTGATATGATACTTATACATGGGCTAGTCCAAAATCCCAACGAAGGACAACAAAGTCTGTTCAGTGCCTTGGGCACTGTTCAGAAGCACCCAAGATGCATGAAGTAGCACCAGTGTCTGTTTAATATTTTAAGGAGTAAATCAGTAATAATGTCCAGTCAGAGCAGAAGACCCATGTCTCAGACATGCAAGGGCCCTCACTGTCCTGCTTCTTGACCCCAAGGTCGCATGCTGCTTACTGGGGTAGAACAACAATCCTAAGAGCCAGTCAAGGGAAAAAAAGACAAATATCACCCATCCTTGGCAATGCTGTGTACATTTTAGAAGGAGTTTCAGCTCGCTCATTCCTCAGCTGGTTCTCTCCTGCTCTGAAGGACGCCCTCAGCAAGGCTTCTTGGGTGAACAGGAGGTCAGCTCAATGGTTTTAACTGTGCAGGCTCCTCTATTCGCTTGACTTCTGCTCATGCTTTCAAAGATTTCTCCCTCTGTGCCCTGCTGACACTTCTCCCATTGTTGGCACAAGGACCACTGCATCAGTTTGCCCTTCATTCATTTTATTGTCTCAGCTCCTCCAACATGTGTTTCTTCCTTCCAAAAGTGGAAACAGCCCCAGAGCATGGACTTGTGGGAGGAAGGATTTTGGTGTTTGTGCATTGCTCCTTCTTAAGCAGCTTAAAGGCACTTTGCTTATGTGATGGATTCTCTTGCATTTCTGTCCTACAGTGGGTCTGCATGGACTCAGCCTGATAGGCATGATGCCCAAGCATCTTTTATCATCACAGGACATGGGAATTAAGGAGCATGATCATATCAAGAAAGTCACAATGGCTAATAATTTCCAGATAGCTGTGATTTTCAAGACATTTTTAGATTTTCAAGATAGCTTTTCTTGGGCTGTTGGTGTGCTCAGCAGGACGGTTACCAGTGTGAAGGCAATACTGCCTTAGCAAGGGAAATTAAGTGTATCAGGGTGGGAGAGACAACTGTAGGGGGATGGAAGAATGATCATTTCTGTATCTAGTCTGAGCTGGTCAGGCAACAGACTAGTGAGTGTGTTGTTAGGGTTTTAGGAATTAAAGAGCACAGGATAAGAGGGATGACAAAAGGCTTCCTGCTGTGTTGATACAGGGGCTTGGAGAGGCTTGAGCGCATACTTGCAAGAGAGGAACACGATTAAGTAGCCAGGGAAGTGCCAGGAAACTGGGAAGAAGTGCTTATATCTGCCAAGCACAGGAGAGCACAGGAGGTCTGATCCTTCTTTGACTAGAAGAAAGCAGGGAGAATCTGTTGCCCAATGCCACGGGTACCTACAGTCTGCCTGGGACTTGCAGGAGATCCTGAAGCAGCTTTTCCCCTGCTGAGGGGCTGGACTATGAATGCAATCATCCGTTCTTTGGCCATGTTGCATTTCTACGGGAACCTCTGCAGGGCAGATCTTCTTGCCATCCAGCTGTGCTGAGTACGGGCTCCTCACTGACGCTAAGACTCAAGGAAGTGTCCTTCACACCTTGCTTTCCCCAGCCTCCCTGAAAGCTGGAGCCACTCTACGCTGCCTGTGCAGGGAATGCTGCAAAGTGGCTCTCTCTCATTGAATTACCTCCCATCACTTTGTTCAAAAGCCCTCGGCGCACTCCAGTCATTGCCTCATGGAGGTTAGTCAGCCCACCATACTTTTTGGAGACTTTGGTTTAGTGATAGCATTAATAGATTTTGAAGGTTATCAGTAACAATTTTTGCAAACTCCTCCAGCTATGTAATTTTCGTGACATACGGCTGTGTATGTATTCTGTTTGTGCGCAAAGAAAGGCTGTGTTTCAGGGTCAAAAAGCCAATAAATGCATTAGCACACAGAGTCTTTTCTTCAAAGTCAATTAACAGAAAGATACCTCAAAATTCTCCTTTTGCTTTATAAAATGGTATCTGGCCAGTAAAGCCAACAAATAACACTGGTTTTTGAACATGTGAAGATTCAAGAACATGGCTCGCAACCTCTCTGTTACTTGCTAGCTCCAAGCATTTGAATTCCCTGTGCTGTAGAGATTAATGGAGATCTCTCAGATAAGTAGCTTTCCAAGCAACCCTGTAATTTTCCTAATTGTTGCTAATCGACTGTTTAGTGTGTGCAGTTTTTCCTTCTCCAAATTTGGAGGAAGGATTAAAAAGACATGTTCTGTAAGTGTATTCAGATAACTGCTACAAGCCCAGGAAGCAGACTTACTAGCTGTAAATCAGAGGAAGTATCAGTTCCCTCAAGCCACTTAGCTGGGCAGAAGCTGGCAGGGCAGGGGGGCTGAAGGCAAAGAAAACAGAAAAATATTCTGATGCTTCCTGAACAGGACTGAGATCCAGCGAGCATGGCATGTCAGTATGCCAGCATTCAAGGAAGAATTCGGTATCTCAATTGACTTGCCCCTAACAGATATCTAGCAGGTTCCCCAAGTTGCAGAGTAATACGTGGTTACGCTCTGCTTCTGCTTTTGCAGATTATCTGTAATGTCTTCTCAGGGCTGTTACTGATACTTTCAGGATGCTAATACACATTTATTTTAACAAATGGGTATACCAGTGCTACAGTCTGTTGTTAATTTACATTTCATTCATATATTAATTTTCATACATTACTCTGTTTTACAAATGGTGATGGCATAATGACAAAATATTCCTGATAACTAATCCAAAATGATGACTTAGCAGAAACACTGACAAAGTTTTTGAAAAACACAGCTTGCAAATGTTCAAGTCACGTAAATACTGCCCCTGCAGAGGAAGACTTAAAAATGTCAGCCAATAGAGAAAGATCAGACAAATGACTTGACCATGACCTTTGTGTTATGACAGGTCACATAAGAGAAAATTTGGGGTGTTCAGATCTTGCAAGGAAACAGCATCGTGTGAGAGTGAGCTGAAAATAGGTTATTCAAGCTAGAAATTAACAACAGGGTTTTTAAGAATAAGCCTCTTCAACTGCTGGAATTTTTACTCTGGGGGTTAACTGACCTCCACCAACCACTCAGGAAGAATGTGTGTCCCAACCAGTAATGTCATCAATTGCATCACAGTATCTTGCTACCCCAAGGTGACTGATTCATATCCCAATCTCATCAAGAGAGAAGCTTTGCAAATTCAAATCCCACCCTCTGTTG
Source organism: Fregata magnificens (assembly GCA_013389945.1). NCBI lineage: Eukaryota > Metazoa > Chordata > Aves > Suliformes > Fregatidae > Fregata > Fregata magnificens. The sequence goes on from WAAD01005527.1 coordinate 25,692, forward strand.
CCTTTCAGTGAATGCAGATTTCTTCATATTTACAATAATTACTTGAAACAACTCTTTACCTACATGCTGACTCTAGTTTTTACTGAAAACTAATGGGCAGTTCAGCTACACTGGCCTTTGTTTTACCTTGTGGTGAGGTCAGGATTGAAAATGCTCTCTACCTTTCCAGTTGCAGCTCAACCTCTCTGGGCTTGCATGTAAAAATAGAAGAAACCTTGGAATGGCCATTTGAAATCTAACACTAATTCTGCTTTAAATTCTGCTAATTTAAAGAGCATTATATTCTATTCTTATGGGGAGCCCATACGGTGAATATTCGTAAAGCATAAGAGGACTATGTAGCAGAAGGACCACAAATCTAGAGATAGCTGTAAAACTATGAGAGCTTCTGGGGATGTTCACTTGCTAACAGAGCTTTTAAAGTTGTCAATTTGTGACTGCCCATGTGTGATCTCAACCTCAGTCTTTCCTGCGCTTCATTTTCTCGCACTGTTAGTGATCTGCCCTTTTCATTGCTTGAGAAGCCCTCAAGTTTGGCATTCTCGGCAGACTTGGACCCAGAAATAGGCTTCTGAAGGCAGCTCGTGTTTTGAATTATGCATAAGTCCGTCACAGAGGGACTGCACTTCATGGCTCCTTTTTGGGGGTGGTGATGTAAGGGAGTCAAAGTAATATAGTGACACTTTTCATTTTTCATGTCCTAGCTCGGTTAAGAGCAACCCTTGAATTGTGTCATTTTTCTCCCATGTGACTGTTTAATCACCTGAGAGAGTACCAGCCAGAGTTTTGTGGTAAGATTGATTATACTCCCAACAAAGTGCTTCCTTCAGCTGAGCACCGGGAAGTAGCCTAGTTTAGCAGCTAATGGGCTTCAGTCTGAACGGGAACTGGCGACTGTGATTGAAATGTCACTGCGGTGCATGCCAGCCCTTTGGGCTGCGTGCTGAACAGTACTGAGATCCTGAGGAGGTTGTTCAGGTTTCAGGATGGGGGGAGGTATTCCTGAGCTGGACCACACAAAGCTGTGCTATGGGGGGCACTTCACCTTCTCCTTTGAAAGCGTCAGGGGGACAGATGTGGGAATATCCAGACCTGCAAGTAGAAGAGGATGTTGCTGCAGATGTAATGACAATTTTGTTCGCACTGTTAGCCTGCATTGCCATAGGGCTGGTGCTGTGAGGTTTGCAATATCACTGTTGACATCAGCAAAGCATGCTGCAGGATCAGCTGGGACCCCAGTTTGCATGGCATGAGACAAAGAGAACTGTAACGGAGTAATCTTCCACTAAGACCCCACAACACACATTTTGACAGCAGCCTGCACTCATATCCATTACAAGCCTGGAGAGAACTAGGGAAATATACTCGCCAGCCCCGTTTTACAGAGCGTGAGTCAATAATAACATCGTAGGTGAGAGTTTACAAATGTTTTGCCTTGCTTGGGTGAATTAACAGTCTCTGAGTGCCAACAGCTCCTCTTACAGAGGCCTCTCTGATTTATCCGGTATCACAGAGGAAACCTGTGGCAGCACCAAGAATGAAGTCCCACAGCCTGAGAGGCAGCTGTCCTCTCTTTAAATGGTAGCATGTACTAATGAAAATCCAGGAAGAAAGGGGAGAAAAGTCACAAACAAAGGGTAGTAAGTATGGTTGTATAAAGATAAAACAAAGCAAAAATAATTCCAGAATCCTTCAATTCCAGAGGTTTTTTTTTTTAGTTTGTGGTAAGAAATATTGTTTAAAATACACAGGAAGACAATGCATCTTCACTGTTAAAAGACATTCCTTTCTGGCATTCACCGCTAAAAATGGACGGAACAAATGTAAACAAAATCAGATCCTGACATTTCAAGTTAGGCTGTTTTTCTGTCATTGCTTCACTGAATGTAATAGACTGTTAGCTAACAGCTTCCTTCAGGAAAAAAAAAAAAAAATAGCAGCATTGCACTTCATTGACATTTGACAATTGACAATTTAGCCAAAGTTTAGGGATCACATTTCCCAAAGTTGAGAGCTTTGAATGTTGAAGACTTGTTGTTCACCCTTTGGCTGAACCTCAACCAGCTGCAGGGTCTGTTTGTCTCTTTGTGTTTGTTTCTGTTTTCTCCTTTGGGTTTTTTTTGTGTTGTTTTTGTTTTTAATAGAGATTGATTGCTTCTTTCCAAATCTTTTCTAGTTTCAATTTTCGTGCATAAATACGCGAAATTGGCTGGTCGTTTTGAACACTGTCTGCTCCCATGGCTGTTTTTCACGGTCCCTTGTATACCATGGGTCCAGACCTCAGTTCCTCAGCCACTCACAGAGCCCTATTAAATTTAGCAGCCTTGACTTGGACAAAGCAAGGTTGCAGGAATGACCTTTGCACCATCACCTCCTATGTCTCTGGCCAAGGGACCTCTCCCTGGGCAGCAGTTACCACGTGCCTCTGCTGCTTGGGCAGGGTCAGGAAGGAGCCCACGCTCTGCTGGATGGTGGAGCGTGGCGGTGGGGAGGAAGAAGAGCTGTGAAGGGTCTTCTGCTCTGCCGCTGTGGTGGTGGCAAGGTGCCAGCTCTGTGGCCAGGAGGGAGGGCAGTCCCCACAGTGCTGCTCGGGGAGGGTGCAGGCATCCGATGGGTACGCAGTGCAGGGATGGCTCCAGCTCACCAGGCAAAAAGGCAGACCCTTGAGGTAGGAGAAGAAGGGACGTAAGCACTCTCTGAACGCCTGGGCGGGACTCGTAGGACTGAGCGCAATCTCTTTGGCAGAAACCCCCCTCCTTGCCCATCAGCCCTGGCCAGAAAGATTTTTTAGTTTTGCCCTTCACTATTGTCATTACTGTAATAAATTGAGGATAATTGCTTGGCTTGAAACAGCTATGCCTTCTGCTGTGTAGGTGGGGAAATGATGCCAGGAACAATCCTTTCTTCTCCTGCCAGTTTGCTTTTCTCTGCGGCACGGATACTATACATACTGGTTCTGTATAGCTGCTGCTGTTAGTAAAAAGCAACCTAAGCACTGCCTCAGCTGGAAATGCAAGATTGATTACATTAGATGTGCTTTATTCCCAGTGTCCTGCATGAAATCAGCTCCTGAATAGGTTAATGCCATTGCTTCGGAGTGGAAAATGCCAATGTTAATACAGGGTTTGTTACGGATAGACGGCTTGGTACAGAACACAAATGCATGGGATTGGGTCACTGCCAGACTTGTATCTGAGGAGGGAGGTCAAATGAAGGTTACTATGTGATGATATCTCCTATACCAAACTCAGCATGTGACCAGTTGCTGGGTCACCACAGGGAGCTATATCCTCTTCATGCCTGAGTTCAGCTCTGCCATGATGCCGTTTACGGAAGACTCCAAACATGTTTTCAGCCACAGCCCAAATTATTCTGCTGCTTCACGGTGAGGGCAGGACACCATGACAACACTTTAAATCCCACTTCAAAATGAAACAAGTCTTCTGGAAAGTCTCTAGTTTGAAACTGCATGGAAATTACTGGGAGCAGAGCAGAGCACATGATGCCTTCTGCAGGGGCAAGAGCCTCTGCATGGTCCTTGTGCACTGCAAAAGGGAGGGATCCTACCTCTTTTCTGGGACAATGCACAACATCCAAAAGGCAGCAGCTCTCTGCTGCCTGGCAGTCCAGGCCCTCTGCTCCACTGGCCCCAGCATCAGTGAGGGTGGAGAGGTTACGGGATTTTGGCATGGCTCTAGAGCTGTGAGATCAAGTTCTGCTTTGCCCTTGCTCTGTGATGCTCTTCTCCAGTGGTCCGCTGGGCAGAGGTGAAACAGCCCTTACCAGCCATGTGAAGCCAGCGTATCGCCCAGGTGAGACTGTGGTTCTTGGCTCTCGAGGGATGGATGCGCAAATGAATCGACAAGTGTCTTTTCCATCTGTCTTATCTCCAAGAGGCCAGCCTTAGAGTTCAGTTTCTGAGTGTTCTGGTATGATCAGTGTAACCTCCCACTTATAAACGCCATGGCTGGCATGGGGCTACTCACAGCCAGAATGGAGATTTGCACAGAGCTGGAGTGAAACATATGGTTCGGAGGGGCGCCCCAAGAGGGAGAGAGTGCCACTGGTCCGTGACCTGTCCCTAAGGAGTGCTGCAGAGAGCCTTGCATCATGCTCCCTTATCCCCAGCCCCCACGTGCTGCACAGCATCTCATTCGTGGCACCCCTTTGATGTTAACCCATGTTCCAGGGTGGACACTGCTGGCAGGGAGGAAATGGCGGATTTACACAGTAACGTGGTGATGCTTGAACAGCAAATGACATGCTGCCCCTTAGGTGAAGACTGGTGCTAGGGTACCAGTACAGGGCTGTACGCTTGGTTGGCTGTTGTTCAAGGACCGCAGGCTCTGAGGAGGTTTTAATTCTTCTTCCGAGTCTATACCAACATCGTTAAACTCTCTGGGTCAGCATGTGCTACTTCTGTACACTTTTTACATGTTTTCCTGGCCTTTGTGCCTTCTCTGGTCACAACTTATACCCATCCTGCACCCCAAGTACTTTTAGGTAAATGCAAGAGGAGTAGTCAGCTGTAAGGCAGGGAAACAGCAGCTCTGAGACTTCTCAGTATCTTGTGTTGCTGGGCAAGACTGCAGATTTTGTGGAGTGCTGCGGTCCGCAAGGCATGAGGCAAAATGCTGCATACCTCTTAGAGGCCAAACAATAAGCGAGTGTCCATTTGGCTCGCAAACTACCAGCGACCAAAGCGATGCTCTGCCACGCAACACATCTGTTTTGCATTCACATCAGGCTGCAAGAAAACACACTGTAGGCTATTTTTAACATTTCAGATGAATTGGTGGATATGGCAGTGGGCTGATCTGTCGTACAAGTCAGAATGAGGAAGGAGGAAACATCCCTATTTTTTCATAGCTACTTCTACAGCAGAGTGCATGTGTGAGTTAGTACCTGTTTAATGAAGCTGTAGTTTTAGGCCTGACTGCTAAGCTTTTACCAAACGCTCTGGAACATCCAAGCACCTGTTTTCATTTACTTTGTTGGGATGATCTCTGGGGCTGGTGTGGACTTTACAGGTATTAAATCTTAATATCTGGAAAATAATCGAGAAACATGGATTCAGGATGTTGTGGGTGGTGGCCTTATATGGTATGGCCCCGTCCTTTCAGCTTTCCTTAGAGATTTGACAACCCAAAACTGAAAACATCTGTAGTAAACAAGGTTTATTGTCCTATTGCTGTCACTGATACCCATGATTAACTGTCTGTCTCTCAACTACCCTCATCTACTTTGTATTTCCAAGGCACTTCTTTTTTAAGAGGTCCCTTGCAACCTGAAACATTTCAGTGGTATACTGTTTCCTAATCGCAATGCCTTATATCATGTCCTGGTTATCTGACACTTCTAGAGAATGGCAGGGAGGTTAAAGGCTCTTTATCTATTGCCTTGGGACATGGCTAAGACCTCCTTTCAGTTACAGATTCAAGGTCTTTATGGAGAAAAAGGGGAGGTTGCCATTGCTTCTCACTAGGCTAAAATTACTATATCGTTATGGAGATTAAATAGAATAATCTTGAATGCTCTTAGTGTATTAGCATTGCCTGATTCCAACTAAGAGCTGGTGGAACAATATTTCCAGGGGACCATCTATTATTCATCTCTCTTTCTTCCGCTAAATGAAAGACCATAGACACAGACCGTAACTAGTTTTACTTTTGCTTCAAAAGAAATGCCATGCTGTTCCGTCTTTCATGGTGCAATTCAGTCAGGTCCTTTTGGAGAACTACATAACAATCTGTTCTTCCATGGCAGGGGAGGCCATCATTTATTCTAACCGAAAAGGGCTTTTCAGGACTATAAGAAATTAACAGAGAACAAGCTACAAGGTTTCATAAATCTCCAGAGATAGATAGAGAGCTCTCTAGTAAATGAGGATTCTCGTACAGCCTCCCACTCCCCTTCCCAGTGTGTTGCCAATTTTAGGGAAAATTAAACAATTTGGCAGGGGCTGAAGCCATACCATTTCTCTCAAAACGACAGTTACAGCAGACCTTTCCTAGTAATGTTTTACTCAGTTCCTCTTACACAGATCTGCTCAGCTCTGTAATTGCTTCTGATAAAATGCATTTGTCCACATAACTCCTGCTTTGTCATTCCTGCAGTGCAGGGTCTCACTGCCGCTAACGAACGGAGCTCTTGCAAGCTCAGGAGCATGTGGCAACAGGGAACAGTGCTGAAATCCCATCAGGGCCTGGTTTGTCACAAAAGGATATTGCATTGTGCAATAGTTGTCCAGGAGAGGACTCTTCCAAGCTGCATATTGACTGAGCAACTTACGTACCACAAATGGTATATGTGCTCCCACAAGGGCTGAACTTGACCTGAATGGGGGGCAGAACTAATTAGCCCACTTCACAAGCGCAACAGTGCTGTTCTGAGGGACGCGCTGCCCTGTGCAAAATGGGCAACAGGGTCTGTTTTCTCAGGGCTGGCATGGCAGCATCTCTTCGTGTTCACCCTTTTGGCATCGTGGATGTGGCCAACTAATTGCAGCACGTTTCCCAGGCTTTTCCAACATGTGCCAAGTCATACTGCTCTGCCTGGCCAACTGGGAGAGAGATAATGCTCAGACTCCATCACTGCCTGCTGGATGAGCTAGAATAGATGTAGCAGTCTGCTGTAGCTCACGACCAGCAGGGATCAGCAGGAAACAGTGTTAAATTGCACCTACATCCTGATGTAGGATAATCTCCTTCCCAGTCTTGTGATTAGTGATTGCAGGCTCTCCCAAAGTGCTGAAGGACACTGCTGAAGGTGAGATTCAGCCCTGGGGGACTTGGACTTTGCATCCTCCAGGGTGAAGCAGCTCTTCCCTCTGCTCTGACCCTAGCTGTACTCCTTTTGAAGACTGCAAAAAGACAGACCTCAGCAGGACCAGAACTGGACATGATGCACATAGAGGTAGCTCCTTTGGGCTTCTGTTGTAGGTCAGCATAACATTTCAGATCCTGTTAATAGCTTGCTAATGCGTGTTTATTATTACTAGCACTATAAGGTATGTCTTGAGGTCTGCTGTGCCAACAAATTGAGGTAAGAGGCAGAGCCCTTCCTTTAAGGTGTCATAGCACACAGAGCCAAGGCAGACAAAGGGCTGAAGGGGAAAGCAGTCTGACCAAGCTCATGCTGCGAGTCAGAAGCAGGACAAGGGGCTTAATCTAAGGCTCCTGGGTCAGGTCTTCTCTGCTGACACTACCTTTTCCCAGCTCCTGCTGCTGGAGCGGCAGCAATTTACCAAAGCTATTGCTTACACAGCCAAAGCTGGTCACCTCCCACACACGCTTGAACAGCTCCCTGCCTTTGAATAGCACTTTGGGAGGCTGTGATTTGACAGACAACCAGCTTTGGGAGGACCTAGTACTGGGACAAACATACATCATCCAGATGCTGCCAAGTACCATGATCTGAAATCAGGTCTGCTCGTTCAAATGTGTTCCAAAAGTGATTGTACAGGAAGGCTTTTGTGCTGTCCAGGTACTGCCTGCCCCTCTACGGCTGGCAGAAGACCTCTAAACAACAAGTCATGAGTAAAACATGTACTTGCACATCTTGTTGTGGTGCTGGAAATTAAGAAATTCAGTACAGACTCTTAAGGGAAAGCATAAGGAGCGGTGGTTGTCATGTAGCAGCTCTGAAAGGGCTCGACTTTGCTTTGGACCAAAGGCCAGTAGAGGGATTTGGAGGTGCAGGGCAGAAAGCCCAGGTTTGAGCCTCAGCAGAAGCCACGTGCACTGACCCCAATGCCTGGCCAACAACAAACCACTTCCCAAGCAGGCTGGACATCTCTTACGGAGCCCAGCTAAGGGTTGTGCCCTTACGGGCACATGCAAAGAGAGAGCAGAATGCTGTCCCACGGCCGCAACAGCCCAGCTCAGTCTGCAGCGCCTGCTGGTTCAGGCTCTAATTGTATGCAAAACCCCTACAAAAACAAAGGCGCAGCTGCTGGCCCGTTTTGTGTGGCAGCCCTTAGTTAATGCTGTGTAATGTGAGAACTGCTCCGCGCCAAGACCACTGTGTCCCTCCTTCCTCCCTCCCCACCACCAGATGCATCTCCAAGCTCAAAACCTGCCCCCCTCACCCCGGATAAGGAACGCGTCAGGGCAGGTTTTGCATGAGTGGAGAGGAGCAAAATCCCTCATAGTACAGGCTTCGGTCTGCTTCGTATTAGCCACCTGGAAATGGTCAGGATTATGGCTATCATCTCCTTCTTTGATTATGCAAGTTCACATATTGCACATACTCCAGACCCGCAGCTATGCCTGCAGAGGAGTATAGCAAATTAACCTCTCTATACTCAGGTGTGAAATCCCCTCCCCTGGGGCAATTTCACACCCAACCCTCCTACACACACACACACACGCACGCACACACAGAGCAGTGAAAGGCATTGAGGTAACAGCACTGAGGCTGACATCAAAAGCCGTGGAAGATATACGCTCATCTATTGCTGATGGATGCTCCTTCTGTGGCAAATTGCTGGGACCCTCTGGTAGGCGATGAAGTTGTAGAAATGGCCCTATGCAGAAGGAATTGTGTCCCCTGTGTGGCCAACACATGACAAACGTGTTCTATCATCCTGTCTCTCATTTTTTCCCTAAAAGCTGTATGAGATGGAGGCAGGGAAGGAAGAATGGATGCATTTTACTCCAAGGGCGAGTTAGACACTTTTAGCAAATCTCCTTAGGTGTCAACCACCTTACTTAGGTATTTAAATCCCTCTGAAAATCTGCCCGTGCATTAGAGAAAGGTTGCACCGCCCCTGAAAAACAAATACTGCAGGAGCGGCCTTGGTCCACTGTTTCCCATTAAACCTCTCCCTGTTCAGGGAGAATAGCAAGCAAGTCAAAAATGAAATCCAGCATCATTTTCCACCGCCTTCCTGCCCACAAAAGCGAGGTGTTAAGGGCCATGGCTCTTGCTGCAGTAGCACATTTTCCCCACAGCATCTGTTCAGCCATTATTTACCTAGGTTGGCAATAAAAGCTCCTGCTTTTGTGAATTCAACCAGTGTAGATGGTGTGAGCCGTCAGTTGGATCGTGGCCCTGATTTGGTCAGCTGTTGTCAAAAAATACTAATGACTATTGACTAAAGATCTGCAAACATTAATTAAGATAGCTGTTCTTTGGAGATACCTGCTTTGTAATAAAAAGCACCTCAGAAACATGGACGGTCAGACCAATTGTCTTACAAGTCACTTGTAGCCAAGTGATATATTCCACCAATGCAGCACTTAAAAGATAAGCAATGAAGAGTGACTTGTAAAATCCATCCAGATACAGACACTGGCTGTTCTGCAGGGGCCAACACTTAGACTATTACCACGAGGCTCTTAGTACTCAAAGCTTTCTTGACAAAGTATCAGTACCATTCAGTCCTGATACTACTTGAAAATCTGTACTTCTTTCCTCTGCAATTTTATTTTTTCATTAATTTCTAATAGTGATGATTGCAAAAATAAGCTTGAAAATCTGGGCAGTTAAAGTTCAGAAATCCAGACGCCAAAAATTAATGTGTCATTTTAAAAGATATTTTCATTTTCATGCTAATTTCATGATTTTTGAACACAAGATTGGCAAGACAGACTGTATAACCTTTTATTAAGAATACAGGCTTCAAATCTTGGCATCTTCAGGAATCTGGATTTTAATAGTACTTTTTTTTTTTAGTTACAATAAGACATATTTTAGTTCATTTTATTTTATGGCAAGCTCTTCAGGCCAGATTTCTGGATGACTTTTTCTTTAAATAACTGTCCTTGTTCTACAAAGTCTCCAGTTTGGCTGAATAAAATGTAAACAGGCCCATACACGTTATTGATGGAAGATCTGGATGATGTTACAAATGTCTAAAAACCTCTAGAATGTTTCAGAAACACATAGCGTAATTTTTGAAACTTTCTGGAATTACTCTACTAAATCTTTTCCCACAGGAAGTGACTATTTTATCCCCAGCAATAAACATCCGGCATCCTCCAAATGACATTAAGCTGATGAATTGTGAATATTGTTTTCCCCTCATCCCCATACAAAATTTCACGTGCTCATATGCACACGTACATACGCACGCACACAGAACGTTTTGACAAACACAGCGTCAGGGTCTTTTTCTCTCCTCACTAATTCCTCTACCATCTCACGAGCTGCGTGTCCTGTGTTGCACAGAAGGTCGTATTCACGAAATATAGTTACCCTCCCTCTGCTGAGTCTGTAAAGTAGATCTGAGCCAACCAAATGGTTTTATCAGCTGCCCCAAGCAGACTGGTAATTTTTGCTGAAAACTGAGCCATGCTTTCACTATTAGCACACTCTAGAAACTAAACTCCTTTTGATCTATTGTCTAGTGTTAGTGCTCTTCATGTAAGGGTTTAAAGGTTAAGGAAGACAATTGACTCAAGGCTCATTTAATTAATATCCTTCTACCAGAAGCAGCATAGGGCAGGTTGTCTGTCTGAACAACCTTCCTTGAAAATGAAAAGGGGTGGCCTGCTGGAGGACTAGCCTCTCCCGTGCACTGAGCTGATTTGAATTTGAACTGTGAAAGGGTAAATCCAAAGGCATGTGTCTGACATCAGCAGGGAAACTCCATATCCTGGCAAAATCAGAGTTTGGCATGCAATGATCTGTTGCAGCAGTAGCATTACATTGTTAGACTGCTAAAGCCAGAGTAATGATCTAAAGTTTAAACGCATATAATTTCTGTTGCCCTGTTTAAGCATTTCTGATCTTGAAGTTATGCATTCTGTTATAACAGCTCATGTTTAGGGTGATTGTTGCTGTCCCCTGGACTCTCCCTGGTTTCTCCACATCCTCCTCCTTCAAAGAGCTGTCTCGAGTCTTGCAGGGCAGGCTTACTGATGCAGCACAGCACGGGATGTGCCTTTTCTGTGGCTTTGTTGTTTCCCACCATTTGTGATCCATAACGACTCAGATGTCCTCTCCTAGAGTCATTCATCCTCACCTGTGTGTATGTTAGTTGATTCATTCTGCTTCTCTGTTCCCACTGAGCAGCATCTTTCTCCTGTTTTTCAAAATCGCTTTCCGTGAAGAGACTGCCTGCTATGCATTCATACTCTCCAGACCATAACGGAACCTCTCAACCTTTACAGTTTTGCCAGTGTGTGACACAGGCCATAGCAATGTGTGACAAATGACAGAAATGTGGAACACTTGTGCCCTGTTGCATAGCGTGCTGTAATTGACAGATTATAATCATTTTAACCATAAAAACTGTTTACAGAGTGCTTTTTCAGAGAGCATGAGTCACATAAACCAGCTTGTGTCACTCCCTTGTTTATATGTGATTCGAAAAATGGGATCTGTGGCCAAATTATCTGATGGCTGAGGCAGAGGATCTCAGCTGGGAATCTCCAATGGTACCTGCAAGAGTGAGATGGTGGCCAAAAGAGGAGACACCATCCCACTGAATTAGCTCCTATGTGTGTCCTCTTCTGTAACTCTGCTGGTACTCCTGCCCCTCCCCACAGAAGTTGGACCAGGTGTAACCATTTGTAAATGTGCTACCACCTTCTAAAGCCTTTCCCTCATGCACTGCAGCTCAAGCATTGGGACTTCTCTCTTCCCCATTCAGCCCCTGCCAGCAGCACATCAGAAGGCACAGCGTTTTGGAAAGATCAGGCCCCAGCTGTCAGAAAAATGAGTGAAACGAGATTTCTGAGATGTCTGAGAACGTCCTTGCTTGCTTACACTGCACTGGAAGCATGTGGCAGAGCCAGGGATAAAGCTTGAGTCCCCATCCAGCACAGCACAAAACCTTAATTGTGTAACCACTTCCTCTATCCATACTGCTTCTTTCGTGGTGGTTACAGAGTTAGCTGGTAAAAAGCAGAACAGTGCCAGAAAACGAGGCGCGCATCCTGTGGCAGGGATAGAGTCAGCAAGGCATCTCCAACCCAGAGGAACAAGAGACCACTGGCATAGCTGGCCTGGGAGCCGTGCAATTATAAATGGTGGTGGTGGAGTCTGGGAGCCCCACAAAAAGGAGTCTTTCACCCTCCCCCGCCACACCAACACAAATCCAGTGAATGTGTCGGGAGGATAATAGTACCAGTTTTATACAGCAGCTTTAACCCAGCTCACATTTAAATGTGCAATCTCACACCCATTCTAAAAACTTGCCACATTTAAGATTTGCAATTAAAATGAGGGAGCCTTGGTGAGCATTGCTCTTCATGGGATGCTGCAGAAAAGCAATGGGGTTTTTTGTGTAGTTTTTAGAAAGCTGTTACCACAGTGCCCTCATTCCATAAATGTATTGATTAAGAGAATAAACTACCACTGAGAACTAACTCAAAGTCACCAGAAAGGGAAGTATAAAAAGCTTTTGAAAAAGTGCAAAGATGTCTGTCTGGTTACCTGGAAATCCCTTGCCATATTTGATCTTGTAATTCTCACTTGCACCAACGTCAAGAATAAAACATTATAATGGGATCAGGCCCTGGATGGGGGATAATAGATAGTTTAGACTGACTCAGCAAAATTTGACATTTGCCTTCCTTCCCAAGTTTATCATGGGAGTTGTTATTTATCATGGTTAGACGTGCAGGGGTTGTCCAGGAGGGGTTCTGACCTAGGCTTCACCAGGAGCAGTCTGGACACACAAACACATAGCTGAAAGTCCATCTCTGCTCCACTCCCCATCCCAAAAAAAGGAGGAAAAGCGTATTTTAGTCCTTCAGAAACCAAATAAATTTGCACAAAGACATCTCAAGTGTGGAGAGCTGCAGCTGCTCCTACATAATCTCTGCAGCAAAAAGTAAAAAACTCTAATAAAAAATCAGTTTCTGAAAAAGCTGTTCCCTTCTGCAGTTACCACTAGATCTGCACAGCAACAGCCACTATATACTGCTTTGCATTCATTAGTTATTATAGTTATTTTAATGAAGTGCTTAAAGATGTAGGAAAGCATAAAGTGCCATGACCACGCTGCTCAAGATTTTTTTAAAAGCATTGCAATTAATGATGAGCACTAAATTAGAAAGCTTTTTCAGTTTGTTGGCAAAGTTATCTGCAAACATATTGCATAATAACTGTTCTCAGGACAATGTTCTGTCATTAAAATTCTGTCGTTCAGGCAAATATTTGATAACTTTTCAGAGTCTGATAATTTTCATGACATAGCTACTTATTTCACAGTGAGGGGACAAGAAATAAAAGACATTCTCATTAGCATTCAGTGTTGCAATATCATTAAGACAATTTATTTTTTTAGGGAAAAAGCTTTCCTAATTCAGCTGCACTCATTGATTTTTTGCTCTTGCCATCACAGTATTTGTTTGTTATATGCCCATATGAAAGTGGAAGTAATAGAGTCCTAGAAGATTAGCTGATGAGTTTGAATGCTTTGTAGCAGAAACATGCCTAGAAATGAGCTGGTCTCACCTGAAAGCTAGATATTGGGGGGGGGGGGAAGGAAAAAAGCACAAAGCCTTGCAGCTCCTGTAATTAGCTGCCCCTTTGTGGAAGGCAGCATGTCTTCCCTCCCCTGTACACTGAGGGGACTGACTCTTGCAGTTGGAGTCTATACAGTACTGGACCCACACTGACCGCAGTGGGGTGGAGGAGCTGCAGGGGCCCTTTCCAACAGCTCACATTGCCCATGTGCATGTGGTTGGTGAAGCAGCTCTGCCAGTGTGGTCTCACCAGGTGGATCTCCATCACAGCTTTGTCATATTGCTGGTAACAATAACTGCAGATACCCAGGAGCTGGAAATTCCCAAATACATAGCCAAGCCTTCACATGGGATTGCTTCCAAGGCCTCTTGCCAGCATGGCATGAGCCTGGCAAAATGATGGTGGAAAGTGTGCTTGTGTCCTTTTTGCTGCCAGATGGGTTGTCAATGTTTCAGGTTTTGCCTTCCAGCTTCAGTCATGCAGCAAGGACATTCCCTTCCCCTACACATACTGATGTTGCTCTGCCAGCTTAACGAGACCTAACTGGGTGAAGGCAGTGGATGTAGATGGTGGAGTTATTTGGGCTGATGAAACAGTTTTCTATTTGCTGCAAAGAAGTAAGGAGAGTGTCTAGCTTTGGAGGCGCTTAGGCCCTTCAAGGAAAACCATTACTTTACTCTTTTCAACACAAGCCAGATATGCTGGGTGCTGCTAAGCATCTTTTGGTCCTTGAGGACATCTCTGATCACCTACTATTAAAGTCCAGCTGAAGACAAGATGTGAGGCAGTTCCACTCACAACAGAGGAATTTTCTAATTACTGTGGAAAAGCTGCCTTCCTCCCAGCGTCCCGTTGTGTTCCCTTCACCACTACAGCCTGCTACTGTGAGTCATCTGCCTGGGTCTTAACGAAGTTAGTCTGCAGTGTCAAACGCAATTAAAGTGCTTTTGCAGAGCAGCTCCACACAGTTACCTTTAGCTTGTCCTCTGAGAAGTCCTATGCTGCATCTGCAAAGACTCCCCTGCAATTGCTGGGGAACAGTTGTGCTGGTTTCACACATGAGAAGAATAAACCAGAATTGCTCTCGTCCTCAGTGCAGCATCGCTCAGCAGGCTGGCCTGCCCTGGGTTCAAGACTGTGGCTCCTGGAGTGATGTGGTGGGGAGTAAAACTTTGAGGAGGATTGAGAAAGGACGTTCTTAGTGGCCAGGTCCCCTGGTCCTGGGTTAGAAATGGGCTTGCTGTGTTCCTGCAGCTCCCACAGCCTCATCCTCTGGGGGATGCAGTCTTCAAACCTCCACTCTCCCAGGGTACAGGCAATCCCTGTGAATATAAGCCATAAGAAGATGCGGATGCGCTGTTGGGTTGCTTAGGACTCTGGCTGAGGTGTTTCAGTTGGGCACCAGGAGTAAACCCAGTCCTTTCCAGTCCTTCCCCACACTGAGCACCAGCTCAACAGTGAACATAATCCCTCGCAGTACACGGGAGACAGATTCGTTCCCACTTCAGGGGACAAGGGGTTTGATATCAGATCTTTTACACCCTGGCTAAGCAGACCAGCCTTCCCTTGTTCCAAAAGCTGCTACCCGAGACCGTATCTCCACTGAAAGCTTTGTAGAAATGCAGACATTTCTGCAGAAATGCTCCAGTTGCAACAAGTCAGTGCTTCCTGAAAGACTTTTCACTGCAAAGAATACCCCACCTCAGCTCTCACTCATGCTAATCTGCACCCTCTGGGATTTTCCAGCTGAGCAGATGACATTGATAGCTGGCTGGATGTGCACAGTTGCGTCTCACTCTCCCTCAGGCCTGTGACTTCTTGGTGTCTTGCTCTTCCTGATGCTGAGGCTGATCCCCCACACAGGGCTTTCAAGCCAAAACTGAAGCTCAGGTGGAGCAAACTCTACACACAGTCAGAGGAAGTGAGCAAGGGATGAACAAAGCTGAGCGGCAAATGCATGGGAAATGCAGGGACTGACTTCCCAAGCCAGGCCAGAAAGCACCCGGAGGAGAGCGCAAGACACACTCCAGAGATTTACAGGGATAAATAAGGGTAGCTGCAGATACAGGGAAAGTGATGTGTGAAGCAATAGCAGAATTTGAGAGGACGGCGTAACAAGTACAGTAGTTCTTAACAGCTCTTATTCTGAAAAAAGGAAAGCGTGGCAGAAAGGAGGGAGCAGCTTGCTTTGTAGCTGTGGCAGCAGCAGAGATCTCACACCCTCTCCTCTGGTTCATGCCTCCCTAGCACATCTGCCTGACCCCACACTGGAATGGACGGGATCCCAGTTTCCATGTTCTCCAAGGTTTGAGTTTTGTTTCTTTAGTTTTTAAGCTTCATTCCTAGTCATCTCATTCAAGCAAAGCAATATAGAGATATATTTTTCATCTTCTTTTGCGCCTCATCTCAAGGCTTGTGGTTTTATGCAGACAACTCTGTGTAATGTTTCCTGGCAGTGATGGAAACAGGACCCACAAGCAAGGATGTGTGTGTGTGGTCTCAGGAGGTGATGTGAATACTTGGGAAATGTCCTGGACCAAAACCATGCAGCAAAAGAGATCATTTTAGAAATAAGCAGCCTGCTCTGCCTCTAGCATGCAGTCTGGCAGGAACTGCTCTTGGACTGTTCTGCAGTGCATTTCTTTCCATTACAAGGCTAGGACAATGGCATGAGTGAGCTAACTGAGCCGCAGTCATTCAGAAGGAATCAGGTCCCGTTTCATTGCTTCAGCACGGTGCTGAGCTGCTAGTTTCCTCCTTCTGAGTTTTTCAAGCTGCTACCCCTGGGTGTCAGTGCTGGTAGTGAGTATCACCATTAGTAAGAGCATCACCCAGCTCTGTGCTGGGCACATCTGCCTTGAAACTGATCTGGGTACCAGCGTACGAACCCTTGTACAGCAGTTTGTTCCTCACCATATCTCTTACCCCTCCTTTTTCCTTCCACGCATATGTGCCTGCCTCTGTGAGGGAGCAGGCAGCAGGGGCCAGTGGAGCAGGAGCGTAGGAGGTGCCACAGTGGGTGGCTCCACATCCCTAAAGAAACATAGCAGTGACAGGGCTAAGCACCAAACCAGAGGTGCAATGTCATCTCACCCTGCCTCTGCCAGCTTAGGGGTGCAGAGTGGAGCCTGAGCAGTGTGTTGCAAGGCTTTAGGCTCCTCTGCCAGGGGCTGTTCCTGATCCCTGCTGCCCAGCAGATCTGTCATGGAGAGCCTCATAGCCTTTGCTTCAAAGCGCCTGTTTTAGGAAGGTGTTAGTATTCTTCAACAAAGCCAGCACAGGCTTCTTTCCTAGAAATAAAAGGGGAAGGGCAAGCAGCAAAGCTCTCGTTAAATAAGCAAACAAACAAACTGTAATGCCACAGAGACAAACCCAGACTTTCTTGCACTTGCCTCCCTTGGGCAGAGTCTGTGGCACTGTGCTTTGAAAAATAGTGATTTACTGCACAATGTGAAGGAAGAAATGTTGCGTGAATACCAAAAGACCCAGCAAGTCAAAAACAGCTTAGTCATGAGTGAAATAGCTTTTGTGACACCCCATCAGCTGTCTGATGTCCTTTTCCCGGTGTACAAACCTGCTGCTTCTACAGCACTGCTTTTGGGGTTATCTTTCGTTTTAGGGTGTTGGGCTTTTGGATGAAAACTGATCCATGGCAGAAATACCTACCCAGACATTAGGAATGCCACGTGGAAATTTCCAATGACAGCTGTCTGAAGCAGGGGGGAGGGCGGCAGGTGGTGCCCTCTGGGTGCACACAACTCCTATTGTGAGATCTGCAAAATAAGATGAGAGAAAATCTCCATTTCTGCACAGCCTACAACAGCAAGCAAATAGGCAGACAGTACACTGGCACCATGGCTAGCTTGCTTTTAGTCAGTAGCATCTCCAGGCTGTAATTTGTAAGACATCTCTCAGTTAGCACGTCAGTTTCTGCTAGCTCACCATGCAGCAGAAGTGGAGAAGCTCGCTTCTCAGGAGGTGATGGAGTGCAGCAATGTCATTTGAAATGTTTTGAGCATTGTGCTGTAACCTTCCTCTGCCCATGGGCTACAGAAATTGTTTTAACACCCTCGTTTTCCATTCCCCTTCAGCCATTAGGTACCTCCGATCACTTACTAAGTGCAAGACACTGCTGCATGTTCTCCCTGAAAGACTGCTCCATCACTGGAGCTCTTGCATGTTTCTTGCAAGCAAAGAATAGGACAATTATTGGCAGTTTTTTAGGTGACACAACATGTGAATTAGCCTTGGAAAACTGCTACCCTGTCCACAAGTTTTCAGAGTGTTAGTACAGAGACAAAAAGAGGTTGTAAATTAGGTTGAGAAGAGCATGATCTAGTGATCAAACGTTCATTGAAATTCAGAGGTAAATGACTGTGGAGACTCCCAACCGTTGCATATTTTCAGTTCTCCATCAGTGTAACAAGAACAACTTTTGCCTGCTGAGGTTTGCCTATTCCTAAGTCACAGGGAGGGTGCAGTCTTGTATATGTTGAGGACAAAGCTGGAGCAGGTGAGGAAGCTACTGCCCCTGGCTGTTCTTTATTGCCAGTCTTCTGGAGTCACAGCTGAGCTACATTTTCGAGGGTACAGCACTAATTTGGAGTAACTCTATATAGATCAGTGACAAAATACTTTTGTTCCAATGGAGTCATGTTAGAAGTAATCCTGCTGACTGCATCCTCATAGGAGGGGAAATAAGGGAATTCTTAAGTGAGGGGAAATAAGGGAATTCTCTTAGATATTAGTTTTATAGATTTTGGAATGAAAAAGTAGTTCTGATTTAGGGGCTATGTATAAGGCTGTTAAAATAATAGCTCTGCATAGCTGAATGTTTCTGGGCAGTAGCCGTGTAGCGTCCTATTTTCTGCAGTTGTTTGGAATGCTTGAGTTTCCCTGATCTTGTTTGGAAGTGCAACACTATCCATTTTTGCATTGGTTTGCCAATCTTTTCATTGCTTTCTGGCGCCTCAGACCATTTGAGGTATGTCTTTGGATATGGCATGCCATAAAACAAAGCAGAATAAAAATTTATTGTGCCTGTGCCTGTATGTCAACACTTTGAGCACTGGGTGCTGCTAAGGCCTTTAGCAGAGCCCCTTCACCTAGCAGATTGTGTGCTGCTTCTGTCATCCGTGGCTCTAGCAATGCATATGAGGGCTATGTCACTCTTGTTAACCTCTCTTGTTCCATGATCTCATTTTGACTTAGGATACCATGAGGCACATGCACTTGCAAAGCAATTATGGCAATAAAATAGTGTCAATGTTTCAGGTTTTCATATTGCTAAGTATCACGTGGCACATAGCACAGAAGGATGCTCTCTTCAGGTTATGCTTCAAACCCTGTTCATCTCAATATACAGGCCAGCAATGCAAACAAGCTGCTTCTCTGGCTTAAAAAAAAAAAAAAAAAAAAAAGAGAGAGAGAGAAAGAAAAAGAAAATCAGGTATCACTTTTAGCAGCACCCCCAGGATGATAAGACATTGGTGTTGCTGTTATGTGATCATAGAATTGTCAGTGGATTTGCTTGTTGTGAAAAGTCATGGAGTAAGGAGGGAAAAATTTCTTGGAATATTCATTGTCTGTGTGTGGAGATGGAATCTCATTACCAACTTCATGAAATGTCTCCCATAAGAAGGGTAGTTTCCATAAGAAGGGGAAAGTTTGGGGGAGGGGTGGTGAAGACATGAAGAGAGGGGGAAGGAAAATGACAGGCTCGGGATGAGGTTTGAACACTGCGCTGACAGATACCCTATCGTTGCCTAGTGGCTAAAAATAGGCTCCTGCTAGTGTATACATAATGGATATTCAGTCTGTCTCCGAACTAGGTGTGTGCAGGTTTTACAAATGCCTGTTTTCTTCCCAGGAGGACAGAAGCAGGCTGCAGCCCTACCACCTCCCCTACACACAGGCACGCAAACTCCTGACTCTAATTTACACTCATTTATACTCATTTATACTTTTGTTTAGACTACAGATGAAGCAAACCCGGCATACTCAGTCTAAATAAAGGGCCCCGGCTCCCTCTGCCACCAAACCCCTTTATGCTTTGGGAGGAATGAAAATGGGCTCAGGAACCAGGAAGAATGAGACCCTTGTGCGGGGCCAGCTTGAGGCAGAGCTGCTCAGGCAGCTCATCCCCAGAGATTTACAGGGGCAGGTTTCCAGCTGGTGTTGCTCTGAGGAGCTCTTGTAGCCGGTGGAGCTGCAGGGATTTACAGTTGATGAAGCTGAGACTCCCAAGCCTGCAAGCATCTGGTGCTGACTCACTGCTGGGTGCAGCAGCCGAGTGCGGATACGGGGTGAGAAGGCACTGACATCTCACGCTTTCTGCAGCAAATGCAGCAGTAAAAATGGGAGCACAGCAGGACCTGCTCCTCACCCTAAAGAAAGGCTCGTCCTGCCAGCAGCCTGGTGCAGAAGCCATGGGGGGGTTGTACAGAAGCTGTGAGGCTGTGTATTTGTTTTAAATTTTGGTTTCTGTTCTTTGCTTAAAAAGAGATTTCTTCATCCAAATCCCTTTCTTCTCACTGCCTGCCCTGTCCCTCAAGAAAATACACGTAAAAAGCAGCTTTAGTCACAGAGTATTGCTTCTGGCACATTACTGGCAATAATGTGTACCTCTGTACAAACTGCTGCCTGCCTGTGCTGCCAAACCCCTGCCCACAGGAGCCTTCCTCACTGTCAGATGTCTCAGCTTCCACATGTGCTCAGTGAGAAGCAAGATTTATTGCAGTGATAAGTGGTCTCTGAAGTGCAGTCCTGCTGCTCAGTAATTGAAGCCAAGAGCCAGGCGGTTCCCAGGCCTCGTGTGACTCTCAGCACGGCCAGCACTGCCTATTCCTTTAGTGTCCCTGGCTGTACTTCTTCCCCATGCCCAGTGGCAATGCCTTCCTGAGAGCTCTGCCCTCTTCTGTCTCCAGTCCTGTGGCTTAGCTCCACACAGGCAAGGGTAAGCAGTTTGCTTTTGAGGTGTATGTGTGCTTTCCTGTTCCTGCCAACATAAGTGCTAGTTAAGCAGAAGGAAAAACCTCGTCTCAATTCTCTTGTTGTCAGCGGACATCAGTCACAAGCATCTTCCTCAGAGGTGAATCATTACAAATAGAGTATGCTTGGTGTAGGCAGCTGCTTTTGACAGAGTGGCTAGGCAAAGCTGGCTCCCTGAGGTGGACTTTTCGCTTGGGGCTTTCAGAACAGCTGCCCAGAAAAAATCACATTAGGAGGGGAGTGCAATCACTGCTGGATGGGTAAGAGGTAGCCCAGGCTGGAGGGAAGGTCCACATGCTGTGTGGTTGGTTTCGTTCTTATTTGCTCGCTTTGTTTGTCATTCAAGGACTTTCTCTGACACCTCCTTTATAAGCACTGCCTCACTGCTCAGGCCCCAGCAGGCAGATACACAGAGCCTTCTGCAGGGATCCCAGAGGGGCTGAGAGCTGTTTCTACATGGAAGTGTTTAGGCAAAGCATCAGGAAATGAGAAGAGGTCAGGCTGCGAGAACTGGAGAATATGGCTTGAGTTACTTCACAGCTGAAACATGCTGACTAAGGGCAATTAGGTATTTTCCTAAGTGCTGTGGCCTGACTGTATTTCCAACCTAACACAAGCTGTGTAAAACATGGAGGGACAGTGTGGCAGGCACTGCACAGGAAAGTGAGGAACCGTACCAGAGAAGCTGGAGTGACCCAGCAGATCCCCACTGCCCAGGTCAGCCAGGGAGAAATGCCAGTGATGTACAGTCACATTGCTGAGCCGGCACATGATCCAGCCCCAGGGGCCTCAGCTAGATTTTAAGGCTTGTTATGTTGGACTCACTGGGAAAGCCATTCGCGTGGATGAGGCTCCTTAGCCTCCTGACTGCCCCAGGGTGCATTTCTAGGCTGTGAGACGTGCACAAAAGTCACCCGGGGCAGTGCCTGAAGACACCACGGTTGTAGGTCCTCCCATTTCAGCACTCAGAAAGAGGCCAGAAAGTGAAAATAAGGCATGGTTTCCCAGGGTGTCCTGTTTCTACCAACTGCTGTGACCCTTGGCAGTAGTGGAGGGAAAGAAGAGAGACTGCATGCAAAGAGCTCAAAGAATGAAGCAGAGCTGTTAGCATTACTGAACTGAGATCTTTCATACCTATACGCATCTTGGAAGCTATTAATTAGCATCCATGTTGCAGGAAGTAGGCTGATCCTGACTCTGAATAAATGCCTGTGAATAAAGAGGATGATCAAGTTGTCTGTGGGCTGGAGGGAAACAAGGTGCATATGAGACAGGCCAGTAATTCACCAATCTCTGAGTGTACCCAGCTTGTTGAGCATTGGCAGCAGAATTGCTTATGAGCAATGATATATGGGACGCAACAGTAAGGCCTTCAAAAATATTCTCTGCTCAGTTGCAGCTCAGATAAATTAGGACAGGTGGCAAGTGGTCAGGACAATGTTGGAGGCAAGAGGAAATTCCACAAGTTTAGTAAGCTTAGAGACTTACATGATATTGTGTTCGAGCAGAATACCTGTAACTACTAACCCAGCAGCCACGGGGTTGGGGCTGTGACCACAGCTAATTTGACACTATGTTAGTCAGCTGAGTCGACCTCACTGAGAGATGTTCACTAATATATTCAGTACAGACATACATCAAGCCAAACCCACCACAGGTGTAGGGGCCATATTGACCTCTGTGAAGTTAAACCCCTAGAGCACCAGCAGAAAATGGTGCTTATAATAATATAATAATATAAGAAGAACATTGTGAGATTAGATGAATTTGTTGAAACTGTAGAGACCTGAACAGACATCAGTGGGCTCAAAAGTTCACCTATCTTTTTCCAACTCAATCCGTCAGTCTACCAAAAGATACTGCCTCTCAATACAGACCTTACTTCATTTAAAAGTTAAGGTGTACTAGTGTGTACGAGTTATGAAGAGTTCTGCTGCCTACTTACCTATGTTACTGCAAAAAATACAATTAAATCTTCAGTGGTCTGACATGGAAATCTCCTGCCATCAGCAAAAGCTTTGCAAGCAGCCATTACATTTAGCAGGGCATGCTTAAAATGGATCATCAAAAAAGGTTTCAAGTCCATTAATATGTTAAAAAAAAAAAATTCCTCCTCTTTTAAGATGCTAAGGAAACCATCAAAGCTTTCCCCTGAATGGAAGACACGGCCGCAAACAGTCAGTTGAGTACTATTCCAGAGCCATCCAAAGCACAGAGTACCAAATAGCCCTGAAAGACAAGCACGTATCTTCAGATGAGGAAGAAACTGTCCCCAAGATCTTCTTCATGCAGATCTAAGCAATGGTCACAATACAATGGAAAAAAAACAGACCAGAGAGTGTATCTGCTGTTTTGTCATTAGTGACCCAGTCTGAAAGCCCCTGTGGAACAATGTCTATAGCACACTGTTTTCATGAGACAGATAATCTCAATAACAGGGAAAACCATAAAGAACAGAGAAAGAACGTACAGAGCCAAGAAAGGTGAGGAACCAGATACACAGTTTAGTTAGTAACACTTTTTCTAAGAAGCTGGATACATCATGTTCAGGCAAAGCGAAATTTCCTCAAAATTAGTAGAAAAGAAGCGGATTCAACATTTTGTCCTTTGCTGAGCACCTTGGTGGAACAGTGTAGGTGTCCATCTCCATGAGAAGGCACAGAGAGGATAATCCACACTGCTGAGTGTGATGGTAGCGTGTGATCATGGCGACAACGTCAGAGCAGAAAATCTTGTGAGACAAAAAACAGAGGTGGAGGAGATCCTTTCCAGCAGTCACTGATTGTTTACAGGCAGCCAGGGAGGGAAAAGAGTCCAAAATACCACAAAGCCAATAGAAGGAGGGACCCTGTCTACACCTGGCCTGTATTTAGTAAAGGCCAAATGACTAAGAGTCATTAAAAATGAGAGGAAAGGAGAAGAACAGTAACACTTCCCTACTCAGGAAGGTGGCTAGTGGAGATCTGCCAGATGTCTGGGTTTGTCTGCCAGAGAAGAGCAGCCAGCTGGGCAGCACCTCCCCTTCTTCAGGTGTGGGATAGCCCCAGGGATGAAGGACAGTCTCAGCAACCCCACAGGGGTTGTGCCGAGGCACGCGTGTGCAGTGCAACATGGACAATTAAAAGCTGTTTTGCTTGGTTTTGACCACGTGCATGGTCAGTGTTTTGCCAAAGCTGCAGTCACGAGCTAAGTCGGCACTGCCTGGACACTGGTGATACACGGCTGAGTATACCCGTGAAGTACCAGACAGCCTCAGCTCCCATTTAGGAGGTGGGATGAGAGGGCAAAGGCAATTCATAAGGCACTGGCAAACTGGAAAGGAGAAAAAGGGCCAACTGGAAGCACCTGCTGTAGCTGATATGATGACTGCTGGACTTTGGGCCATCTCCTAAGACAAGAAAAGGGACAAGCACCAGTGAGAGGGAGGAAGAGAGTGTGAATTTCAGCTGGAAAGTAGAAGACAATCCCTATGGGTCAGAGCAGCTGTGCTCCGGAGCGGGTCTCCAGGGAGTGTGGCAGAGAGGAGTGGGAAGGCAAAGGATGCTGCACCTCCAATGCTGCAATGGGTTTCCTTCCTGTGGATTTGCCACCCCCATCAGTCCCTCCTTGTCCTGTTTCTCCTGAGGCTAGCCTGCAGCAGTAGTGAGTAGCCTCTGCACACTCTAGCTGTGGAGGCTACGGGCCAGCGTCCAGCTGTGTGCTGGGCAACCTGTCGCCAAGGCACCCTCATCTTCCACCAACCCAAACAGCCACATCTCAGGTCTTTAGAGAAACACCAGGAAGTGAAGAAAGGTTAGAGGGCAGACTGTGAGGAAATTGCGAGAGATGACTTGAATTATAGGCACCCGGGGTATTACCCTGGATATTCTGCAACAAGATGCTGTGCTGAGTGACCTGTTTGATGCTATGTTTCCTTGTATTTTGGTCCCTTAAAAATAACTGTGATCTCCCCATGCTCCAAAGGTTCTTTTCTTCATTGCAACCTATCCTGAGGTGCATATACAGGCTGTCTGTTTATCAGTTGAGCATCTCCAAACAAAAACTCCGTTACTTTTGATTTCACTTAAAGTTTATTGCCTTCAAGTTGCAGTCAGCATCCCTGAGTTATAACACCCCAGTCTGAAACAAAACATGTGCTTTGTGTCCCTGATGTCTTCCAAGAAAGCATTTTGCAGCCAAAAAAAAAAAGAGATAACATCTTGTATACACTGAGAGACCTGATATTACTAAAAACATCTGCACAGACAGCCTTACAATAGACCAGAAAAATTGAACATACTATTTCTAAAGTGATGGTGTTGTGTTTTCCACCAAACCACCTTGTTTTAAAATTATTTCTCTATGTGACAAGATCTTCTTAATTCTCCAAATTGTTTAAAAGTCTCCATTTCTCAAGCAGATACAAGCAGGTTCAGTTTTTGAACTGGAAACTTTTTACAGGAAGAAAAAAGGATGAGCATGATCATCTTTTGCCTTAATCACCTCAGCTCAAGGAGATGTACATTGCATTCATCTGTACCTAAAGTGAGGACTAGTTACAATACCCCTGGCCTTGTGGGACTGGAAGTAGGTTGAATGGTTTTTTGTTGTCTGTGATACAAAGAAGCATGTTTTTTGTAATTAATTAGTACTGTTCTGCCCTATGCTGACCACATTTCATACTCCTGAAGACAATATATTGTATTTGCTAGGAAGTGGACAAATCTGGTAGCCCCACTGAGGTGAGGCTGCAGCAGCTCCATGCCCAAGGTCCGGGCAGCAGTGAGGCTGGGCACGCGCTCCAAGCGGGCATGCACACAGACACATGTACATACACACATGATCTGTATACATGTGCATACCCCTCACCCAGGAAAAGAGTTAGAAATGGAGTTTAATGAGAAGACTGGGCAGACTGCACTGATGAGGTGCAAGGCACGGCCACACAAGCAGACTGATCACCAGCCTGTTTACACATAACCAGTCCCCTGTTGTCCCTTTATCACCCTGTTTTCCCATGCTTGTTTCCCCCCAAAACCACCTAGATCCCTCCATTTCCCTGCTTTTGGTTCCTCCCCTAAACATCTCATCATAAGTCTTGTATGACACCAAAATGCGCTTCCCTTGCATCCCATAAGGAGTTCCAGACACCCCTAGGCTGTAGCACCCCTCTGTTTGAAAGCGGCTCCAGAAAGCCTTTCCAGCTGAATCACAGTGGTGGGTTTCACCCCTCGATGTGTGGCTGATGGCTCCTGTGATGGGCCTGGGAGGGGCCAGGCAGGATATGATTTGAGTCCCCCCCATCTGCCATTGTCTCTGTGCACTCCCTCACAGGTGGGCAGATGAGCTTTCATCACATAACCTAACGGTGTTAGAATATAAAATAAAGCTGAATTGTGATCCCAGTGAGATGTGCTCTTCTTTCAAGTCTGTCATTCTCCAAATTTACAATTAATTATATTATGGGTCTTTGTTAGGTATATCACTTACCAGGAAAAAAAACAACCCTAAACAAGAAATCAGGGTTTCCTGCTGCTTTGTATTTGCCTTTGGCTGTGCCACAGGCACGCAAATTACTTCTGCATGTTGTGGTTCCCAGATTGCCTCCAGGGATGTCTTTTACATAAGCATTTTTTACGGAAGCTTAGTGCTGTCACTGTCTCAGGTGTGAAGTAACACAGCCACAGCCACATGCCCATGAGGCGATGTTTTAGTTTCAGATCTCTGGCACCTGTGGCCAGTCACACAGACAACCCCAGCTTGTGCTTTTGCTTCGGTAAGCCTCGTACTACAGCTGTGACCTTCAGCTCTGTCACCGGCTTTGCCTGTTACAAACTGAGGTTTCTGGCCCAGATTTTCCAAAGGAGTGAGTGTTTTGGGGCACCACCAGCAGAGTTGAGAGTCAGAGGAGGGGGCTGATCAGGAGGACCCGAGTGCACAGAAGTTTGAGGTCCCTTAAGAAATGAACATCATCCAAAAATTGAGGAGCCACTGCTGCAGAGATGTTCACATCTCTTAACATGCCCTGGGAAAGCCACAGGTGCTGGGGAGGAAGTGAGGGTGTCGGAGAGAGGTTTGGTTGCTAACCCGGTTATAGGCTGACAGCACACTAGTGCTTTCAGTCCCTCTGCTCTGCCTTGACTTGTCATCTGTCCAGAGACTGGGTGCCTGGGGAAAGTTTACCAACTTCCTGTTGGACCCTGACTAGCATTCAAGCAAAACAAACTTTATTTAAACAGTTGTTTAGAGACTAAGTGCAAAACTGTTTTTTCCTGCCAAGATCTAAGCTCAGAGCTTTTTATTTCCTCTGCAGCAGTGAATGACATCATTGCGACTCTCTTACACTGTTAAGTGTAAAAAGGAGGCCATCCAGTGCTGAGCAGAAACTGAAAACAACTGCCTAGAAATCTTGCATAACAAATAAATTACTTTCTTTTAAACATTTAATATTTAAATTGCAGGAGCCAATGCCTTGTAGCTAAGGTTGTATGGCATTTTCCACAATAAGCCCATGCTGCCAGTCGTTTACAACTTTGAGAGACTATTCAAATGGAAATTTTCCCTACCTCATGCTGTAGGTAGAACATTGTTTGGAAAGTTTCAGTGAAAAAGTATTTTCTGTTCTTCTGAGAGCAAGATTACGAAAGTTTTTGCAAAACAGATTTGCCTGTGCTAAAGAATAACTTGGCAGCACCCAATGGATGTGCTCACACAGTCACACACACAGGTGACTCTTTAGATACGGAGTCATGTGGCTGCAGGAACACCACTGTAAAGCGCACACGTTGAGCATAGTGTTTCATTTACAGTGTCAGTGCGCTTCTCAGAAAGGTAACAGCCCCAACAGTTTGGGGGAGACAGTATGGTGGTGGCTAACAGTAGCACGCAATGTCCTGCATTGTGTATAGCCATGTACAAGCCACTCCTTCCCAGACCTCAGTGTGAGCATTAACTCACATCTGCCTCTGCTTTCTACTTTCCCGCTTATTGGTTTTGAAACCTGGTCTCAATTGGGTAGGATCTACACATGGTACAAAACTGCCAGCCCAGTCTGTGTTACAGCCTTGGTCTCTGGCAACGGTCCTGAAGGTCTGTCCTGGGCAGCGATTTACTGGCCTGCTGGACTCCTGCCAGCTCCTTAATGGCTCATCAGCCCAACTGCTTCATTCAGCCTCTTCACACAGCCATTTTTTTTCCAGTGGCACCCAGTTTGATCCATGTGGGATGCTAACCTGTTGCTGTTGTGACCAAGGTGTCTAAAATATCTCTGCCTCTGTGGATCACAAATGCCATTAAGGGGAGACAACAGGCAATTAATGGGAGGACAGAGATGTCAGCAGCAGATTGATTTGATTTAGTAAGTTCCTGCAAGGAAAAAATAGGTATTATGCTCACCATGGTAACCTTGTTCTCCCAAAAAGAGGTGGGGGGAGAGAGGAGAAGCGGACATTTCAAAGAGAAAGTGTATACCCGCTAGTTGCAGGATTCCTGAGAACAGAGAAGCTCTTACTTCAGTTTTGGCACAGCTGCCTGGTTCACCATTAAGGGAAAATAAAGGTGATCTGCCTCCCTCCTGGAGTGAGTCAGCATTGTACGCTGTGTTGAGAGGAGTTTGCAGGGTGTTACTTATCTTCTGGAAGAATAACTATCTGGGATTGTGACTGAAGACCACATTGCCCTGAAGCATGCTTTTTTTATTATTGCTCATCTCCTTACTTTTTTTTCTTTCATTTTATGAATGATCTGGTTTACATTTAGCTGAAAGATACAGACTAGCTGATTCACTTGCTGCAGTCTTAAAGTGCAAACGGAGAGCCAATTAAAAATTAACAATAGCATAAAAAAACCCCACAGTCAAGGATAAGAGCTGGCATGATCAGTGATCCTTCCAACTGCATTGAGAGGATGTAGCGCAGGCCACATTTCTTTTCCCCTTTGATTTGCTATGAGAAGCTGTGAGTAATGTTAAATAGCTTATGCTGCTATGCTTCTCCCGTTCATTTACATAATTTCTTGGTCATCTAAGATAATGCCCCAACAGACAGAACGAACATTGACTTAGAAACAGTGGCTACTTGTCAAACTAATTCTGGCTGCTCTAGGAGAAAATTCTCTCCTATATATCTAAATCCCTTTCAGTCTCTTCATCTCCACTTCCCTCCTCTATTCATCAGCAGTTTTTGTTCTGAAAGCCTCATTTCAAACTCAGCCATCATTTAAAATCCTGGGATAGTAATCATAAAGCAGTCTGGCCAGTATTTTAACGAGCATACAATATTTCCGGCATTGGATGAGATTCTGTTGTTTAGCCTTTTGTGTCCAAGAGCGAGTGTGTGTGCATGCATCTCTCTGTGTGTGCATGGGCATGCGTGTGTGGTTTTGGTCATTGGTTTGCTAATTTTCTTTGTTACTCTTTTTACCTGCCATACGAGGATGACTCCTGTTGGGTTGTGATTAACAGCTTGAATTTGCATTTCATCTGAACCGGGATGTGTTTGATTCATTAGTTGCATCGTGACTGTTGTTGCGTAAGTTGCATTCAAAATGACAAAAACAGTGAGGCATGTAAGGGTGCATGAAAAGGAGAATGCACCATTTGCTGGTCTCTCTGCAACTGCTCTTTGGAAGCTCCCAGGTCTTGGTTCAGGGCTTGCCCAGCTCATGCTGTCCATCACAGGCTGCCTCTGTAACCCTGCATCCTCCTGCCATGTCAATCCCCAGCAGCCTGGAGCCTCAGCACTGGATCTGGGAGCTCCCTGTGTAGATCCATCGGTAGGAGAGAGCTTTTACTGTTTCTCACAACCTCTGTGGAGTTGAGAGACAGTAACCCTTCCACTGCACCTGGAAAACTCAACTCCTTTGGTCAAACAGTGCCTCTAAACCTGCAAATGTACAGGTGCCTTAGCAGAGCAGCTCTGCAAACCCAGCACTGGCCATGGAGCAGCAGCCCTGCCATGGTCATGAACTGGCTGTGGTACTGTGGTGCATCACCATTAGCCTGGAAGGGAATGTCAGGGCATTGTGCACTGGGAAGTTACAGAGGCTGTCCGAGCTGCCGACCGCGGGAGGTACGGTGCAGGCAGGAGTTAGCAACAGGCTCGTGCCAGGGGTGACAGGCCCTGGCAGAAAGAACAGCTTTGGGAACAAACAGCCAGTCTGGGAGGGGAATGACAAATTTCAAAAGATGTTCTAGCCTGGGACTTTGTGTACACTCCTCAGCTAAGAATGGATTTTCCACAGGCAGGAATGGGGAATGAAGTGTCCCATTGGCAGTCAACAGGTGAGAGCAGCATCCCTGTCCACCAAGGTGCTGAGGTGTCCCAGCATCTCCTGATATGAAACAGAGTCTCCCGTGACCTTGGACCTTGGCCCTGGCTTGCCCTTTGGCAATCCTGTGCAGATTAGCTAAATTTGTGGTTGTTCTTGGTATTTCTGGGTTTTTGCACTTCCTGTACCTAAGAAAGACAGAGCTCAGAAAGATGGTCTAAGATGGTCGTTAGGTTTTGGTAACCCTGCTGCATTTCAGGAAGAAGATTGTATGTGATGGTCTCAGATTCCCACATCACATTTTTACTTTAAGTGCATTTTCTTCTATAGTGAAAAACTGTTACCTCAGAGATAACACAGAGTAGAGATGCTGATTTTCTTTGTGCCCTGTGCCATCAGAGGCACCTCATCAAGTCACAGTGCAATAATTTATTGTAATGCTTTTACATTTTGCCTTCTAATAAAAAAACTGTAGGGCTCTTCTCCCAAAAAGTCCTCATTTTCTGTGTGTTTCCTCCCCACCTCCACACACCCCTCAGGTTCCTTTTCAGTGTTATGCATCGTGACAGCAAAGCCCGTCTATATACTATTACCCTGCCTTGGTACAGAACAAGTGTCCAAGCACTTAAAGAAGTAGCGTTTCAGAAATGCCAGCAGTATCAAAAACCCATTTTAACACCACACTCATGCAATCGGTTCTTTTCCCCACCACCGCGGTTTCAAAATCTGTGAACTCCAGACACTGCCACTGTAAAAAGCAGGCTTTGCTATTTCAAAACAAAGAAGACCTGGTGGTCTCTCCATAGCTTTCCTTGTTAAGCCTGGAATTAAAATTCTCTCCTACTGCGGTCAAATGAAATTGGTCCATCTGTGATGTACATGTAGTTCTTTCTAGGGACTAATAGCTTCAGAAAGTCAAGGATAACTGAATGGGAGAGAGGAGGAAGGTTGTCAAACATAAAAACTCAGTATTACCATTTTTGCATTTCTCTGGCGACTACTGGATGGGATAGAGAGGGAGGATGATATACAGAACTCCAGCAAGAAACCTAGATTTATGTTTTTCTGTTGTCTTAATTGAAAGCCAATGCACTGGTCTGTGTAAAGAGTGAAGCGTAGTAGCCCTAGAGGAATGGATAAACCAAATAAACTCCTCCAAATTTCTGGCATGGGTTTTGTAGTTACATGAAAATAGATCTTCTCTAAGTCAGGAGAATGAAAAATTGCAGCAATCTTGCTACATATTAATAGAGGTTGATTTACAGTCTTATAACTGTCTTAACATTCCTTCTTTTTTTAGCATCCTGTGTTGTGTCACTAGCAAAATATGGCTGCTTCCAGCTTCAGATTTCTTAATTTGTTGGTAGTCCAGGCAGTGTTGGAATGAGGGTGATTCATCCTTTTTTACCTTTGTAAGCATGTAAGAACAAGCAGGCATCAATCCATATCAAAGCACCACCTCTTTTAATTACGCAGCAGCATTTCATCTGTTAATCCAAAAGGCCAGACATCCTCTTTCTTCCTGTGCTCAATATGCAAAAAATGTTGGGCAGCATGAGGACCTGGCAGGATAGCTGGGGCACTTTGCATGGGCCTGCCTTAATAACTGCTAGGGACATTTGCTAAGACAATTGCTAAGCCTTCCCAGTTTGGAGTGAGGCCTCAGTTCATTTTCAGTCCAAGCAGCTTGGCTGCACCTACAGCGCTGCTGCATCATGTTCCTTCTTCCTGCCCAAATCAGCTGGCACTAGCTTTTCTCTCCGGATCATTCCTATGGTTCATCATCGCATACTAAGTACAATATAGGCAAGACTACTCTGTACCTAGTTGTGTCCCCAGGGTGCCCATCACATTCTGCATGCACTCAGAAAATTACAAGTTCTTCCAAGCTTTTCCAAATGTAGGTGTTTCTGATGGCAATAAAATGAATCGCAAGACCACTCTTCCTTGATGCATTTTTCCCATGAAGTTTTGGGATGTTTTGGATCTTTCAATACAGCGGTAGGTGGAAGCCCATCCTGTTTACTATATATGTGTAACAGCTAAAACCTTGAGTGTTCAGAGCTGAAATGAGTGAAGTTTGGCTGTGAATACAAGAGGTTCAGGAACTGCTTGTCCTGTATTTTGCCATACACCGCTCCAGCCCTTCAGTGTCCTTTGGGGGTCAGTAGCTGAGGGTTACTCAGACAAGACTAAAGCAATGTTCAGAAGAGGCATTCCAGAGGAACAGACAGTGGGGTGAAGTTTCCCCCCTCCTGCTGAGCTGGCACTCCTGGCAGCATGACTCATCAAGGAGCTGCAGCCAGCAGATAGGAGTTTGTTCATCTGTATCTGGCTGCAATCGTGTAACCTTTAAAGTCCTCTGCAGATTTTGCTGCCATCATTCATGTTGTTGTCACTCAGAGACTGACTGTTGCATGGTACCCTCTCTCACTGCTACCTCCCATCTGCTCCATGCCCATACCCCATCCCGGAGGCACTTGTGTGAATGGAAAAGCAGGAGAGGCAGATAGATACCACATGAGTATGCATAGCTTCCTCATAGGTATTGCAAATGTCTAGGTCAGATGGGTTCTATGGGATGTTCTTTGCAGTCCTTGCTCAGCTCATGAGAGCCACCATGATCTGTCTCTGAGGCTAAAAATAAGTCCCTGGATAGTTCTTGAACAGGGTTGGAAACCAGAGGAAGTGCCCTACCCTGTCCCACCTACAAAATCACCCATATATCACTAATGGCATGCCAGGCATCCTGGGATAGGTAAGGTCTGTCCATGGCTGTGCAGAAAGCAGGCTCCACCTTCAATCACAAATCAGCTCTGCATCATTTTCTTCTCCCCTTCAAACACCCCAGAAGAGACGAAAGGGAGGCAGAGCAGTATCACGCACACTGAAAAAAAACAGGGGATAGCTCAGAGGAGTAAAGGGCTTGCAGGATTTTCAAGTTTGCTAAATGCAGTTCCTTCTGCACTCTGCCCTTGCTGCATGACTCACAAGAGGCAGTATGTCCAAGGCTCAAGATGTTTCCTTGTGTGCAAGATGGTCTGTTCAGAATGGAAGTAGCAAAGCAACAGCCATCAGGAATGAGACAGCCCATCAGGAAAGGACTTTCTTCTCTCTGTACTATGATGGCATTTTATGTAGCGTTCAAGGAGCTGGTGGCATATGGGAGAGGTTAGGAAAACTGAGGCAGCGTATGCTTGTGTTCCTAACTTCTCTGAAGCACTCAGCCTAGAAAAATAGTGTTGCAGGGAATAGATAGGCATGCTGTGCCTGTCTTTGCTTGGGATCTGCAGTAAGCAGCACAAGATGCACTTACTAGGATCTATGTCTCTTGGTACAGAAGCATTTGGAGTGATTATCTGTCAGTGCACTGTTTGAATGTCAGTGGAAATTAGGAGATCCTGGCTACCTTCTTGTCTCTTGGGGGGACTATTGCAAATATATTTAGATTCTTAATCCCTATTTAGGCACCGTGACTCCCACTGAAATGTGTGGGGACTTGGATTCTCATGTGAACCTGTCCTCTGGCCTTTGAGCTCTCACAGTGCATGTACACAGACTACTGAGACAGCACACAGCTCAAAGAGTAGGGAGATGCCTCCCATGGCACAGGTGACAAAAGACAAGCCTCCGCTTCTGTAAGCAGCTCTGAGCATACAGTCCATCATATGTGTAGGCTCTGTTCTTGTACAGAAACATTTGCAACACCAGGGTCAGAGTGAGGTGGCATTTCTTGAACAAGTAAATCTAGATTGATGTATGTCAAGCAAGGGGCCATCACTGTCCTTTTGTGT
This sequence comes from Fregata magnificens, assembly GCA_013389945.1. NCBI lineage: Eukaryota > Metazoa > Chordata > Aves > Suliformes > Fregatidae > Fregata > Fregata magnificens. Next base: position 59,144 of record WAAD01005527.1, read on the forward strand.
ACCCCTACTAATGTAAAAATAAGGTTGCAAGAAAGCATTCCAGCTGCACAGAATCCCAAATGCAAACAGTTCTACAGGCTTTGTAAGGAAACCTCTGTTTATTTCTCACACACACCATTTGAGAAAGGCGAGCTGAGCAGAAGGTGTTCTTCCTTTACTACAATTTATGGCTGCCCTTAACTGTGAGTAAGGACTTGTGCAAGACCTGTCTTCTCCACTGCCTCTCCTTTTACTTGTGTTTGTGTTGTTTTTAATCTTTACTGCTTAGTAACACCCACTACTGGATAACTATGTGTCACTCTTTTGCCCAGTCTCGCAGTGAGGTCATACACCTGTTTATGCTCTCACAGTCCATTGTCATGGCATCATGACTCCAAACATCTAGAGCAATGACTTTATTGTGAGACCAATTAAGGCAAAGGGCTGTGGGGCAACAGTTCTTGGACACAAGGCAATGCCCAAGTATGCAGAGCAACTGCAAAGGAAAAGTGCAATGTGGCAAGCTCACTGTTATGTGTTTGCTGTTTACATGCAGGCTTTCATGGAGTTGTTTTTGTAGTCATTTGCTGAGCATCTTGTTCTTTGAGGTACTGTGGTAATCTTGAGGTCAGCATTATACCTTGCCTGTAGGTGTTCTGGGTGATCTCCCAGATCTCCTGAGGTCCCAGACCTCCTGAGATCACATGAGCTAGAATGCCTCACCCAGCAATCACACCCACTTTCTGTTCAGCTGGCTTCCTCAAATCCGCTGACCAGTGGCTACCCATGAATGAAACTGCCGTGCCACTTCTATTCTGCCTTTAAATAACTAGTTACTGAAAATGAAGCAGTTTCAATTCTTCCAGTTCAGTAGGCAACAATGGTGGAGTGGCCCAGTATGCCCACAGTGGCACTGAAATTGATTCATTAAATTGAATCAGCTGTAAGACCCAGATTTTGATTAGTTAAACAGCTTGCTTCGTTAGTGATTAATGTGGCTGCAGGACTGAAATCTGTTTTTTTCTAGAAGATAGAGAGGATAACCCTTATGAAGTATAGGTTGTGGCGCACCTCTAATTATCAGAACGGTGACCAGAGCAGGTTTTTAGTGTAATGCAATACTAGGTTTTTTAAGTCAAAAGATGGAGTTAATGCTACAAAGAGCATGAGGAGCAGCCTTGTATTGCTGCAGAATCAGCCATGAAAGATGCATTCTTGGAGTAAATGCAAACTCATGTCTGTGGGTCATGGATCTTTATAGCTCGACAGAGGCCAGCTGAGCCCATTCAGCCTGAGACCATGCGAGTGGCTGCCACCGGTAACCTGGCAGTTTTGCTCCTCCAGCAGAGAGCCTTCATGGTGACAGGCAATGTTGGAAAGTAATTTTCACCTACCATGTACTAAGAGATGTGAAGAACCTTGCAAGAGCAAGTCCTAAGTTACTCATGCAGACTTTTCTACTTGGTTTCTCTGAAAGCTCAGCTTTTAATTTAAGGAAGTTTTCCTCACTGGAAAATCTCCAAGGAAGGATGTCGCTGGCAGTGCCATCTGTCTCCTTTCCGGGGAAGTATCTCTAGTGAATAAGGAGGAGTGCTGGCTGGCAACTATTAGCAAATTTTACCCTTGCATTTGCCAGTTCTAGCCCTAAAGACCACTGGTCTGTAACAAAGCGGTGAATATATGATACAAATAAATAAATAAAATGGCTGAACTAAAATATCTAAAATTAGACCTTGTTACAATAAAGTTAAAAAACCCCTCAAATTTTCATTCTAGACACATCTATGACTCTAAAAGCTATTTACAGAAGCTCTGCTTCTGGGGGCTGGCACATCACAGCGCCGGCTGCTTGGGTTTGGCTAGGTGGTGCCTTCCAACCCATCGCCTGTCTTTGAATCATTGGCACAACATACATCAATAGTACATGTCTGTCCCTTCAGCTCCAGCTCTGGGCTGGATATCTATTTGTGAGGAAAACAGGAAAAAGGGAGGGAGGGATAAAATAGCAAAATAATTTTTATTATGACAAAAAAACATGAAAAGTAATAGAAGGAAATACTTTTTCACACAATACACAGTTAGCTTGTGGAACTTACTGCCAAAGTATATAACTGAAGCCAAAGACTGCAGCCCTGTTCAAAACAGGATTAGGCATAATATGAAGAGCAACATTAGCCAGAGTCATAACGGTTAATACTTAAAAATAAAAAAGAGATTTTGGAAGGAATATAAATCCTTGGGCATCAGGACAGAAGTCAAGCTCTAGCTAACAGGGCTTAGGAAGAAATTTTCCCTGGGGCCTGCTTATTCCATAACTGAGCATTAGCAGAGTATCTTGCACCTTCCTCTGAAGCATCTGGTGCTGGCCACTGTCAGAGAGGGGACACTGGGTGACTGGCCCTGACCCAGACCCAGTCTGGCAAAACCAATTTTCTTTAGTTAAATGCAGATTCAGAATTAAAATAGAAACAAAGCAAAAGTTTTGGGAAAGCAGAACAAGTTTTCTCATTTCAGATTCTGTGAGCAAAAAAACAGAAGTTAGCCTATCCCCAGTCAAAAGCAGGAAACCTAATACCTAGCCTCATATGTTGATGCAATCTATTAAGTACAGTGAGACCTAACCACACACATCTTCAAGTCTGAACATGAGTATGAATCTGAGAGGCCACATCATCCTCTTTCACTGTAACACTGGGGCCAGTCAAAAAGCTTTTCTATTTTTAATGCTACTTTTTAATTTTTAAAGTAACCTCAGTGGGACCTTCTGTGCAGGACAGGAGGTGTGGCAGTTCTGCTAACATAGCAGGGGTTTTGCCAAGACTAGGTTTCTCCCAGGAACTTCCAGAAAAATCTCACAGAGCTGCAGCCCCTGTGGAAGAACAGCATGTTTGTATCAAGGCACTTGTCAGCATTTGCTCCCAGTGGAGAGTAAGGGAAGGGTTCCCATGTTTCAGATGTACAGGCAGGGTAAGACTGCAGCAATGGGATGGGGAGGACAGGGAGAGGGGAAAAGAAGAATTGGGAGAAAACAGGAGATAGGCAAAGAGGAGGCTGGCCCAAAAACGAAGGTAGAGTTCAACCAATCGTTCAGATGCATCTTTTTCTAAGGAATAGGCATGTACAAAAAAAGCATGTCTGCTTAACAGAACAACTCCCAGTCACCCAAGACTTGGGTTGAATTCTGTATTTCTGGGGCAGAAAAAAGCCCTCGGAGAGCAGCATAACTGCCTTCGGTCTGTCCATCCATCATGCATGTCCACCTTCCCCTCTTTCCTACTGATATTGTTCTTGTCCAACCCAGTATGTTTCTTTCCTGTGGGACACCCTTTTCCCCAGCATTACAAGCAGCATTGTGGCAGCAGACCTAGACAACCTCAAACCTTCCCTCCATGCATCAAGGGCCAGTTTCTGGGATGCGCTCAGCACCCATGGTGCAACCTCGGCTCCCGGTTAAACCTGTTAGCAGAGACCTTGCTCAAAGGAGCCAGCAAGAGAGGCACTAATCAGATTTGAAAACTTCACTGTGGGCAGGGTTCAGTGTCACCTCTGACAGACAACAGTCCCATAGAAAGCCACAGTGGGAGACGGACTGCATCTGAAAATCAGGTCCTGGTAGTGGAAGCAGACTGCTTTTAAGTCTTTGGAAAAGTCTGCCCCCATTTTATTAGGTTACTCTTTACTGCTGCAAGATTTGGTTTCCTCTGAATGTCAAAGTTGAGCTAATTTTCTTCTGTTTTGTTCAACTTCTCTGCTTCCAAAATGCAAAGCAATCTCTTGTTAAACCTAGAGAGAGGATGATATCAATACTGGAAATTTTTCTATTCTGAAATGAGGCATACAGCTGGAAATAGATTAGAAAATCAATGTTGGAAATGTGGGAGGGAGGAAATAGAGGGTCTCTTCTTCACTTAGCATCATATGGGCTCAACAACATGAGTCTGGTTACTGGAAAATTGTCACTTCAGTAAGAAAGTTCACTAAAGCATCTGCAATAGTTTCCTGTCTAGTGGCCATTCTTGGACCAGATGTGCCAATAAGAAAATGACAAAGAGACAAGAAATAAAAAGCAAGAGATATACCTATTTATAACTCAGACCAGCTGTAAGGCTCAAAGGACCCCTGAGACAGCTGGAATGAGGAACGAGAATTAAGAGCTCCCCATTTCCTCCTTCCCCTCTACCCTGAAAAATATACTGTGGAGTGTATTATGTCTTTCAGGGATAACTGGCTGACTTTTATCTTTGGTTTTCTCCTGTTTTCCTCCTTGAAACCTTTGCATCAAAGGCATTGCTTATTTCCTTGTTGAAAATTAAACGTTGGCTACAAGTAGGTCAGTCAAAGTTTCGTTGTCTCTTGGGTGACGATATCTGTGCAGATCTGTTAGAGCAAAGCTCGTGGAACAGAGTTATTTCTCATGATTCATATTAAACAGAACTGGCAAATAATACATGATACAGGGTGAAAAAAGGAAGAAGAGAGCCTCTTAGGGGACAGTGGGAAAGGTAGGCCCCTGGATGCAGGAAAACAGACTGTAGAAGACAGACCTGTTCCTAACAGTCCCTTGTGACGGTTCCCTTCCCACTTTGTTAGATTGCTTGAGCTGACACAGGACATAGGTGTAATTAGCCCAACTGTCTGCTTCCCACAGGGAAAGCCAGAACCAAGTTGCTCACCCACAGTCCCAGCCTCTGCTCAGGACAACCAAGCGTTTTCCCTGCCTCTGCTACAGACCCCCTGTCTATCCTCGAGCACATGACCTCTTATCTTTTATCTGTCCGGTCACTTTGGGTTGTAAGCACCTTAGGGGTGGGTCTTCACTTGTGTTACAGATATTTCTGAAATAGAAACATCTTATTCCACCATTGCCTCAGCACAGCTGTAGTTCAGTAATTTTTTGCTTTTCAAATCCAAATGAAGAGCTCTTCTGCATACACGACTGTGCTCAAAGACCCAAGTAGATGTTAGGAAACATACGAATTGGAATGGGAAAAGTATAGGGAAAATGTTGTGATGCCTTCATACAAATTGGTGATGTACTTTTGTCTGGAGTGCTGCCTGCTGCTTCATTTCACAGATGGAATAGCAGAGTAGAAAGGGATCCAGCAAAGAGTTAAACGAATAGCAGAGAGCTTGGAAAAACTCTTAGGGTTTTTTCTATGTGAGGAGATTGGAGCTGAAAGATTTGGGGTACATAATGGGGACGCTGGGTGATTTTAAAAATGGCCTTGAGAGGGTAGACAGGAGATTCTGCTCTCTTTGTCCGCTGGTACGAAGGCAAGGATGTGCCCAGTCCCACTGCTTGATGGACTAAAAAGCTGATCAAAGGCAATCTTGCGTTATACTACATGTAGTTAAACTGTGGAGCTTGTTGCCACAGGAAATCATTAGGCTGAAACCAGAACGATGTGTCAGTGGATTAGATTTCTGTGCATGGGGTTGTCCGGAAAGTACTGGAACTGCTCAGTGGAAACCATCAGAGACCCTGATTTTTCTTCTTGGAACTATTTGTGTGGTAATGGCACAAGTGGCAGTATCTGGCCAACTTCAAATCCTGCACCAAAACAGGAATATGGGCCAGGGCGATGGGTAGGCGAAGAGGGAGATTGCCCTGGCTCAGTCCAGGAAACAATGCAGATGAGAATGGTCAGCAGAAAGAAATGCTTTAGCTAAGGAGCGGATGAAGTCTCTGGCTAATCTATCTGGTTATCAGAAACCAAGCTCACTGGGGTCTTTCAGGCCACTCAACAGCATCATGAGGCAAAAGTGGCAGCTTTCCAATGGCAGCTGGCCAGCCGCTTCCAGACAGACAGGAATGCACCACAATAGCGCAGACCTCTTCCACCTTCAGTCCCATAACACTCAGGCAGGAGGACCTTCTAGCTCCGGTTGGTACCGGGTTTGTCAGCCCCCCACAGAGCAGAGGGTCTTCTGAAACTTGTAGGGCAACCCACTGAACAAGAGAGAGATGCTGCAGAGGAGAGTAACAACAGCAGATGTAGCACCTGTAGACAGAGCACAAGTCCTCTGTACAGGCCTTTCTCCTGGGTCCATCTTTTGCTGCCAAGTGATGCTTGAGCCTCACAGACTTGCCGTCCTCCGTTTCCAGCCCCCCCCGCCTTGCAACTGCATAACCGAAGTAAGGGGGCAGAAACAACGCAGCTAAGGGTTAGCAGCGGGACTCCAGCTAACGCAGGGGCTGAGCTGATAACTCGGTCCAGGTTGTGGGAGCTGTATCACTGCCGATGAACGTCCCTTGGCTTCCAGAAAGCAGACCGGAGTTTGCTTTCAATTATTCCACTCTCCTCTCACCATGCAGATCTTCCCTGCAGGAAAACACAATTCTCTCTAGATTACATCCCAGCCCCATATAAAACCCATGATAAAAATGAATGGGTTTGCTCCCATCAACAGGTTCTGTGTGGATCCAGGCTAGGAACAGATGTAGCTAGACTTCTACTCTAAAAAAAAAAAGAAAAGAGAAACAAGCAGCATGTTAAAGCTTGAAACCTGACTCTTTACAGGTGGATTTGAATTAAAAATGCTCGCTGTTTCTCTGGATACTAATAAGTGTTGATGACAGAAAAATGAGGCATTCTTGCCCAGTCATTTTAGTCTAACTTCAGGCATCTAGGTTTGAATAGAATAGTATTAGTTTTCTACATCATTCCCTTTTTACTCTACTGGACTGAAACTATCTGTAGCCCATCTCAAACAGCCCATTTTGGATGCTGTAACAAGAGATTTCTTTTCTTTTAATATCATGCTCTTCTTGCTTGTGCTTTTTAAATGATCTGTCAGATGAGAGGAGAAAACTTCCCGTATGCTTTGTTAACACAGAGAATGTATGATCTCAAAAAGTAAAGCAGAGAGACTGTGAAGGACAAATTAAACAGGACACAGAAAGTCTTCTAACTAATCAGGTCCAGTTTTCTGAAGTAAACAGGTGAAGGACAGTGAAATACAGCGAGACAGAAGCATAGGCAATGCGTGATACAGGAGCTGATGCATCTTTTCACTTACAAACCATAGCTGCAAAGAAAAATCAATTGCATTTTTTACTTTTTCCAATGCTAACAAAAAATAGAGTAAATATCACAATTAAATCAGTAACATTTTAGTTCTTGTTGGGATAAGACACACACCCCCAGAGCAATTCTGATGTACATTTGTGATTTATGGTCTGTCTTCCCCATAGCCTTGAAATTGATTGGCCCTTTCAGGGATTCTTTCCTTTAATAATATATCTGTACTCTTGTAAAAAAAGCCAGTGATTGCACAGACACTTCTGTATGCTGAAGGAGGTAGTTTCTGCCTCCGGCATCCAGAGGAACTAGGAGGACATTCAAACCACCCTGGTGCCAGTGCATGACACACCGCATCAGCAGCAGAGTTCACACCCAAAGGCAAGAAAGTCTCTGCTTTCTTTTTCCACCCTGACCCTGACCCCAGGTTTTCAACTTCCCCAGGTTTTTGCTGTTCAGAGGCTTGTAAAAATAAAACAATCAGTGAATAAGACCTCCCACAGACACTACTTTGCTTCAGTGTTTCATGATTGATACCGGAGACCAGCTGTTTGCCCCCTTCATGCTCTGGCTGTGATTGGGTTCCCTGTTAGTTGAAGTGATGCTGCCCATGCTGAGGTCTTCCTCTTGCTTGGCAGCATGAGAGTGATGTCCAGCTGTCCATGAGCTGATGGTTACCTGCAGCTGAACCGGGATTGTTGTGACCTCAGGAACAAAAGACATTTGAGCCAACAAGGTTTTGGATTGTGGTCATTTTTGACTGTTTCTGCATGGTAGGGCTGGGGTGCTCAAAGAAGCCTGGAGCGCTGGGCACTGGGCTCCTGACCAGCTGGTGTTAACCAGCTCGCTCGCTCTCTTTCAGATGTTTTGCACATCCCACTTGGGGCAGACCGAAGCCCCTGAAATAAGATGGTTTGTTCTCTTAGAAGCCCTTTATAGGATGCCTGAAAAGTTACTTTCCTGGTTTGGAGGTGAAAGGGCAGAAGAGCATGTGTTTATTCAACCTTAACTCCCAGCACTCTAATGAAGAAGCCAGTTGCTTTCAGCACTCCTTGTAGCTGGTGGAGACATACCTGGAATGTGATTTAGGGGCGGTGTGGAAAGCATACCAGAGTGCCACTAGTTCTTCCCTGTATATGGCCCTGTCTGTCTGAGCCATCTGTTGCTGCTTTGCCTGTTGACTAATCTTCTAAGAAGCAATATCAGGCGCAGGCACATAGGTGTTTCTGTGGCAGCATCCTTGCACAAAGGTCTACCATGGTGCATGCAGGAACTGGCTGTCCTTTCCCTCTTGCTCCTGATGAGGGGCCTTACCAATTCATGCAAAGGTGCCCATGGCCAGGGAGGGTATCTCCCACGTGAGTCTTCTTCTGAGGTCTTTGTCAGTCAGGTTTAGAGGTCTGGCAAGGCTGGAGAAACAGGTCAATAAGAGGAGGAGGCGGAGGAGGGGAAGGAGAAGGAGGAGGTGGAAGGCTCCAGAGCTATGTCATAAGTCTGATTCCATCCCAGCAGGGCCTTGGACCAGCAGTGGATGTTCTCTGTGTGTGAAGGAATAAGGTTTTGCTCTCTTTGGATTTGCCGTCCACCACAGCCTCATCCACATTTGTTCAGCACTTTAAGGGCACCTCCACAGGGGCATATACAAATAAGAAGACAGGTGGAAGAAAGATGCAGTTTCATCTGCTTCTGCTGCTTCCCAAGAGGAATGAGGTTGTCTCTTCCCAGCCACTTTTTCATCTGGCTTTAGCAGTATCGCATCTGTTGCATATGGCAGGAACATCTCCTCCTTCCCTTCAAAGACTGCATGCAGCCCAGCATTTTCTGCAGTAGAGGAGATCGAGCCCAGATTAGATCTAATCTAAAATAGGTGCATGCAGTTACAAGGAGGGCTTTTTGTGGGCCTGTTAACTTGTTGGAAGAAGAAACCCTGATAGCAATCACAACATAAGCCTCTGGATCCTCACGGGAACCTTAGAAAAGGCTCCTTTTTGCAATGTTTCAGAGTGTCTGGGTGTGCTGTAGCTATGAAGTATCCCTTGTTGCTTTACCTCCATTCACCTTTAGTGTCACCTCAGTGAGCTGAAGCTCCACGGAAATCAGAAGAGTAAGAGAAAGAAAATAGAAGAGCTGTTACGATGCGTCTCACTGCAACTTCTAACGCAGCCTGCTTTTCATAAAGGGCTGAACAGGGCAGTCTCAGCTAGTCCAAATGCTGAGTTGTCCAAATGCATTGATCAGCTCCGATATCCAAAACCAGTGCTTGACGTCAAGGGCCTGCTAGACTTTGGCAACGTGCCATCAGATTTCCCCATCTCATAAATCACTGGTCTTTCACTGAAAACTGCCACCCACTCCTACTACCGTGAGAGATCTCGGTTGTGCATGAATGTCTGAAAAAAATGTAGCAGATTAATTAAACAGAAGTAATAAGCACCTGCCAGTCCCTTTGGTTTCAGTGAAAGCTGCTCATACTCAGCACCTATGAAAAATGTACTGTATGAGATCATGGTTTAATCGAAGAAATATTTAAGTACAGCCAGAGTCAAGGGCAATGCTGAATTCTGGAAGATTCACATCAGCTATGAAATCTTGCCAAACTCTTTTTTTTATGGTAGTGTACTGATTCTAGGGAATGATGGGACTGATCCAGACTCATGAGCAGGGAATTGGGAATTGCATGTGATGTGTGATTCCACATGGTTAAATGTCCACCTGGAAGTGTGATCTTTCATTTTAATAAAAGTTTTGCAGGCATTATATTTAGTAGGCAGGAGACCAAGCATTTTAGTTTAAGCGCTCCAGGAGACAAAAATAACAGTCATACGCAAAGGATCTAAAGTTCTGTAAGTCCTGGGATCCATGCACACCTTTGTCTTTCCCATACATGTCTCTTCCTTTTCAGGGTTTGCTGACCCTTCAGAACAGAAGTACTTAGAGCACTGCAGCCTGTTTTACATATTGGCTGTAAGATTAATGGCTGAACATGCTCCTTAGGAAGTAAAAAAACAGAATTATGGACATGCTGTAAATGGCCAGAGGTATATCTTCTACTTATTCTTTCTTTGTTACATGAATAGGTATCTTTTACATAATTCTATGAGCAAATATTCTCTTGAAGTATTTAATTTACCTTGGACTCTCTTCCTCCTGCAACAGAGGATTGCCAGAAAGTATGGCACCAACTCCAAAAATTTACTTGATTCTTTTGACTTGAGTCTTTGAAATCCCATCTTCTCTGAGGTCACTATAAAATGATCATGGCTGACAATCATGATCTGCATCCATGCTTGTTTGCTCTAAGTATTACTTTTACTGTGTGTTGGAAAGAATTTTGCAAAAGAAAAGATATGATCTCTTCCAAAAATTACATTATATGTATCATAAAGGGGGGGGGGGGCGGACAGGACTGAAGCAGTATTACTAGGCTGCAGTGTGTAGGCTGCAATGTGTGAAAGCACAGGCTGAACCAACACATCATTTGATCAGGCAGTTAAATCAGCTCCACAGGTGGCTGGAGCATTGCTGGAGCAGAGCACAAAATGCAGCACTGAGCTGGGTGGGTTTTTGCAGGAGGGACAGGCAGGATTGGCATGTCTGGAAAGTTTCCGTCCTTGGTGAGCAGGGCTGGCATTACTGCACAGAGCATGCTCCCGCAGCTCTGCTGACCGTAGCTTGGCACTGAATACAGCAGGACCAGGTGACCTGAGCTTCTCCAGAGCTGCTGACCAAAGCGTGACTCCAGGCAGGGCTTTTCAAGGCATTTGAGAGCCTGTGAGATTGAGACCCAGGCCCACCCTCTCCTGGTGGACATGCCTTGTACGCCTTGGGAACGGTATACCTGCATGTTGCATCAAGGTAGTGCGTTAAGCAGGCTGTCTGGGCTACCTTTTGTGTAAAATTGAAGCCCAAAGGTTAATTAACTTTATTATTTAACAGACTAAGAAAGGGGGCTTCTTTCTTCAGCTTCCTTACCTCATTGGCTGGAATTGGCTCAGCTAATTGCCTCACTTTTCTTGCCCTGTATTGCTTGGTAATTTCCTCTCATAATGTGCCTGTCACTTGCTCCTAATTCACTCTCTACTAAAAATCCAGAAAGGCCTAGGTAAGGGCTAGGGAAAAGAAACCCACAGAAAAGCTGAATCTCCAAATCCAAAGCAATAAGCTCTATATAATAAATAGGCTGCTGAAGTCCTAGCAAAATGGACCACTTCAAAATCGCTTTTAAAGGCCTTTTTTGTCAGACTAAGTAGCTGAGCTGAGGCTTTTCTTTGTGACCCTTTATCTAACACTAAGGGCATGTTCTGTATCAAGATATAACCAGACCTGTCTCCAGAGAGCAGTCAGTCTAGGAGAGGAGCCAGGCACACCAGGATATGCAGGGGATGCAATTACTGATGGGTCTGGTTACTGTGTTGAGCCTGCTCGCGCGCAAGAACCCCCCCTGCCTCTCTTACTTGACCGGATTACACACTTCTCCTGCCCTCCAGGCAAACTCATACCTGGAGGTAAGGAAAGAGGACAGCCTTGTTCAAGCTGATTGCAGGAAAGTTGCATCTTTGCCAGCCCAGCACATCACCTGCTGCCAGATGCCTCACTAGCCCACAGAAGAGCAGGGCAGCATTTGTCAAGGTCTGGTGCTTCTGTAGCCCCAAAATATTCCTGGTGCCCTTACGTCTTGCAGGGACAGCGCTGTAAGGGCACGTAAGTGGGGTAGAGAGAAGAAACTGAAATGGCTTCAACTGGTGAAGCAGGAGGGCTCTTGGAGGACTGGAGGGAAGAAATGCGATGAGAAGCAAAGACTCAGACAGACAGACTGGACTGCTGGTCTTGGCACAGCCTAAAATAAACTGTAGGGGAGGAGTGAAAGGATCTGAAAACAGAAAGGGGTAAACGTTGTGCTCTGAAGGTCCACCGCTACAACGAGATCCAGGCTTGGACTTCAGCTCTGCACAGAGTCAGGAAAAGTATCATTTTAGGCAGCCGTAATTCTTTTTCAGCCTCTGGAAGCAGAGTCTAGTTGGCAAATTTCAGGCTATAATAAGGTGAAAGATGAAATCCCTGAAACTTGCTTTTTCCCATTTTATCTCAAAGCGATAACCTCTTCCATTTATTTTTCCAATGGGACACACTCCACCAGATCATACAGAATATGTGTGAAAAATGGGAGGTAATGAATGGCATCCTGTTCTCACTTATTTGTAAAATGTGTCTGCTATTGACTTTGGGCCAAACACTGATCTCAGTTACAAGAAGACAGACCCGGGATAATTCCACTAGTTGGAAATACTGTTGCATTTAAACTCAGAAAGAGACTGCTGATTTTTTGGGTACTTCCATTTTTGGACTCCCTAATTCAAGGCAGCTTCAGGGCAGGATGAGCCCAGCCTGTCTGAAAAGCAGGCCAGCTCAAGAGGTCTCGAGCTGGTCCAACCAAAACCAGCAGTACGCTGTAGCAAAGTGCTTCAAGCTTTTATTTTAGAGGAACCAGTTTGTGGCTATCCCAACTACTGAGCGCTCAATGAGTAAAAAAGAAAGGATCGTTGGTAGAATTTCTTGAAAAATCAGTATCATTACTTTTCAGACATAGGTAATTTTCTGCTCCCCTAGTGGGTGTCCATGACACAAACAGCATGGGAAAACTATGACTGTCAGGCTTCCCATTCTTTTCCAAGGAAGCAGAGAAATATATTCTAAATGTTGATCCACCTCTTTTTCCAATTTGTTTACTTTCAAATCCTTCTAAAAATATTAAACGTTTTTCTTAACTGCTGTCTTATTCTTCCTAACTGCTATCTACTGACTTCTTGAAGTTTTTCTCTAGTTTTGGTTACTACTTAGGAAATAAAACTTAGGAAGTGAAAAATGTTCCTCATGCTTTTGGAAGCACAGAATTGTTCAATATGTTCATTGGGCTTTTTGAACTTGTTTCTAGCTTTGCAAAATGCATGAAAGATTTTTTCCTTTTATTTTTCTCTAGTGTCATCTGTTAATGGATATCTCTTTGATACCCAAATTTCTTCTAATCAGCAAAAGTAATGAAGGGAAGATCCTTTTCCATAGCAAATTTCTGAAAGACCACACAAAACTAACAGACCAAAACAAGAAAAAAAGACTTACTGCTAGAAGTTAAGCAAAAGTATTTCGTATTATACTTAGTCTGATTTTATTATCCGTGAAGTAATTTTTTCATTATTCAACTCTTTAATCTGAGCTATCATCCACTGATTTAGACTTTTATCTTTCCCACATGTGAATGTTTTAAGCTAGTCTTTGTTTTCATCTCTAGCTAAAAAGGAAAAAATTTATCTAGATGCTCAAATTCACTCATTTTCATGCAGGCAGTGTCTCAAACTATTTAATTCAAATAGCTGCTCTTAGTCTTAGAAGCATTAAAGAAAACTGTGCTCAAAGGACCACTCTTCATTGGTGCATGTAAATAAAAGCAGATAAATCGTGCAAAAATGTCAGAGAGGAGAAGGACTCTCTCTCTCTCTCTCTCTCTCTCTCTCTCTCTGTGGGATCAGCTTCTCATTTCAGTCAAGTCATAAGTGACTATGGCAGATAAATCCTCCTGCCCTGTTTGCCCTTTTGTCTCAAAGCAGACTCCTTGCACAGTAAAATGCAATTTCATTTCACTCAGTGAGTTTCATAAAGGCCAAGGAAATTAATGGCACCCAGGGGTCATCTGTACAGTACTGGGATAGTAAAAGATTGCACAGGCTATATTGCACTATAACATAGCTCACCACTGGCGTATTACCAACACAAGACTTTCATTGCTGCCATGATATTGCTGCTGCTGCTGATAACAAAATATGTGGCTTTAGTGGAACGAAGCAAGCCATGTTGGGTAAATGGAGGAAGACAACAGTGTCTGCCACAGCACTATCTGTCATTTAGGTTTTGTGTCCTGCTAACCAAGGTTAAATAAGGCAGAAAGCTGACATAGGTCTCTGATTCAACAGGAAAGTTGAAAAAGACATGAAGTCAGCTTTGCTCGACTGTAAGAGAATACCCTGAAGAAAGAAAAAATCATTCTGTTTTGCCCTGAGATACTCAAACATTGCCTTGGCTTCATAGACCTTGAAGTATTTTCCAGTGAGGAATTGCATCCTGTTGAAAGGCAGGATGGGTTTAGGCTAGAATTGCTGTTCTTACTTTATATTCACAAGGGTCTTTGTGCCAGGAACCTTACTGAGTTTCTGGAGGTGCAGATTGGAAAGGGAGGCTGCAGGGGAGGGCTGACGGCAGAAAGTGGAGGCACCACTGCCCCCAAGCAGCCCCCGCAGCTTCCGGGTGCAGTCTCATGCGTTGGCTCTGGCAGCACAGAGATGCGACGCTGCCTGGGCACAGCCACGAGGCCGCCATGCGCGTAAGGCTGGCATCCGAGTCCTTTCCCCCACATACTCCTCAGCCCTGGAGAAAATCAGCCAGTGGCTACTTTTGTCCTGTGAAAAGGCTCAACCTTGTCTCAGTATTCCTAAGAGTCAAAAAAATTGGTCATTACTAAAACCCTCATCACCTCCCAGGCTGGTAATTTGCTCCTTGCAGTTCACTCTGGGTACAGCAGCCAAGGATCCTTTGAAAGCAGTATTTAGAGACAGTTTTGCAGTGGATCGCATTGTTTCTCAGGCTATGGTAAAATGCTGTTGCAACGCTACCAGCACACAAATTAGGCAGAATCCCTGCAGCATTTGGTTTCTTTCTTCAAGCTACATTTCAGCTTTCACTTGAAAGGAAAAAAGGAAAGCCTAACTTTTGAGGTTGCAATACAAGATAGGCTCAAAGGCTGAAAAGCAACAAAACAATAAAAACACCGAGTGAATGATTTTTTTATATCCTGCTCTTCTCCTTCTAAACTAATCTCAGGATTTTGGAGGCTCGACTCAGGGTTTTTAAATGCCTCAGACTATCGATCTTCTTGGTTTAGCTCATACTACAAGACAATATTTTTGAATAAATAAATGCTAAGCCTCCTTCTTCCATAACTTCAGGACAGCTCCACCGCTGCCACTGTCAAGTGTTCACCTAAAACATCGGCCCTGAGGACTTGGTAGCTTCCCCTTTCACCAGTTTGTGCCAAATTGCTGTCCTGTCCTGGAGACCTTCAGGAATTTCTCTTTGTTCCTAACCCTAGAACAAGTGTGGAAAAGACCGATACTTCTGCCCAGTAATTGTGGCATGTGAAGCACATTCTGGTTTTTGGTGGAAACCACACCTGTCTTCGCTGGGCTCGGGTGTACCATTCTCTTCCAGCCTTTGGGTTGTCTTTTGGACTTTGTTAAATTACTGGCTGAAACCCGGGAAATAATGCTATCAGATGAGCAATATGACGAGGGCAATCCCCAGGGTCTCTCCTGTGGGGTGGTGGATGGCAGTTTCCTCAGTCACCTGCAGGAGGTGATGACACGTTTGACACCCAAGGTTCTCATTAGCGTGGATTTTTGCTTGAAGGTACACCCCATGGCACCATAAAAGGGATGCAGCAGTTGAGAAACCATAACAATTCAGTTTGTAGACTGAAAGAAGATGGAAAAGCAAACCCTCTAAAAGGTTTACTAATGAAAATGTGCTTTCATTTTGATACAAAGAGACTCAAAAGTATTTGGAGCAAACGGAGTGCTCAGGAGGTCATTGGTAGGGTACCACATGCACTAACAGTTTTCTTCAATGAACCTGAAAGATTAGGCCCAGTCTACAGGAGAAAGGTGATCCTTTCACCCCATGTAGTGCTTTGAAAGGAAGAGGTTAAAAAGATGTAGGCTCTGTGGATGCCCAGCTTGGCTCTCTGTGTCTGGAGGGCTCCTTGTGCATGACACCACTAGAGCACATCTTTCTGCTCTTACCCACACACCTAGGACCTCCACCCCATCAGGTTTTTCAAAGTGTCACCAGTGCTTTCCTTCCTCATCCCTCCAGTGGTTTCTAATCTCATTGCACGCCAGTCCCCTTACAGCTTATCCCCTCTTCCCTCCTGCTCACCCTATAGGTGCATGTTCCCACCTCCAGGCAGCAACTGGGTGCTGCTTTCCATAAAACACTTGTTCAAACAGCCACTTCAAATGTTGCCCCCTGCTTGGAGGAACTCTCTGTAAGCCACGCGTCTTCATTTTACTTGGAATATTCTCCTTTGTGGAAGGACCTACAAAAAATCTTGGCTGTCACCATGAAGAGTTTCTTGATGTTTTCTTGTGCCCCCATCTCTGCGTACCTCTGTTTCTTGCCCTTTACATGCTCTGTGAACTCTTTGCATTTCTGACTGGTGTTCTTCTTGATCTTGGTACACAACAGCATCCCAGCTCTGTTTACAGTGACAGAAATAATAAATACCAGCAAAGAGCCCATTCTAAGCTGAAGAGCAAGGACCAAGGATAGCACTGCCTTCACAAAAATGGTTTACATTAGAAAGGCAGCTGCTATGTGTAAACAGGCTTGGTTTTTTGGTCACAAGTTTACTCTCGTGACTGTTGCCACATCTCCTCCCTTAGCTGGACAAAAATCTTAGCTTTCTGTTGAAAGTACGATGTTCATCTGGACTGCATGTTCTCCTTCACTCTGAGACTGCCTCTTGCAAACAGGCACACTCTGCTCGGGCTGTTGAACCCTTTTCTCATTCCTACAGATCTATCCCTTTTGCAGGTCTGTATCTGCACAAATACATGAGTACGACAGTGACTCCATTAACACAGCAATTGCTTGGAATCTGTTAGCATTTCATTTTAAATCTGATTTTTGACAGATTTATAACCAGACTGTAGAAATTAACTGCTGGAGGAAATGTGCCATTTAGTCTCAACATGAACACATTTTATTTTTCTATATGGTTGTATTTTTTCCTACCAGAGTTTTTCTGGAGGCTAGAAAAATAACTTTATGCTTGTTTTAATGTACTTCTTTTAAAGTGAAAAAACCTCCAACCTTTTCATAAACCTGTAAAAACTGTTTGGCACAGTGACACATGTTTATTGCATAGTCCTCTCTGATGTTTCTTCAGAACAGGTACTGATTAAATGACAGTTACTGTATCAGCACATCAAAATATAACTTCACTGAAGAAGTAACAGCTGAATAAAATAAGGTTAGCAGGTAAATAAAATAAAGTGCCAGAACAAACAGTGCCATTGGTAGATGGAAGGTAGTCCTTCCTATTGCAACAAATATACTACTGTTCATTTTTACAAAACTGAGTTGATAGCAGATATTGATTAAGGCCAGCATCCCATTCCCTTTACAGTAACGTGAAGTTTTGCCACAGAGCTTTGCCAGTGAGCCCAAGGTGAAGTGCTGCACACCTTTTAATGCAGATGGTGGCAGAAGTTGCAGGAGTGAGGGCGGAGGAGGGAGAGCAGGCTCGCAGGACTGGCTCTGGGTGGAAGCACTTGCTCCTCTGCACTCACGACTGCCATCCACAGCAGTTCACAGAGGTCCTGGGCAGGGGAGGCAGTAATCACAGGCAGGTTTCACTGGGATCACACTGAGCTGGTGTCTGCTGACGCGGCTGCTTCTGACATGTCATGCCATCCTTTGAAGCCTGTTGGAGTCAGTCCTAGCAGGACTACAGGCCACAGTTCGAAAAAACCTTTCAGGCTAGGCAACCTGAAATATTTCAGTTTTGCCACACTAGTCATGTTTTCTAGGCCATTCTTTTTTGCCTTTTCAGTGACACGAGTGTGTTTTTCCTAAGTACCATTTCATACACACATTTTCAAACAGCACTATAAACAGTGACAGTTTCATACCTCCAGACTGGGAATTAGGGAGGGAAATGAGAAAAGGCTCCCTTACTGCAGAAAGCACTTTCTTTGATAGGAATTTCAAGTGCTTTGACAGTTTGCTGTAAAAGGACCCTGCTTACAGAGTCCAAAGCATCTTGCTACAAGCAAAGCATCTAACAATGTCTCTCTCCACCACTCTCCTCTGGAGAGAGAAATTCCAAGCAGGGAAGTGGTAAGTCTGTGTTTTTCAGACAAGGCAGGTCCCGTGTCTCTGCTGGTGAATAGTAGAGTGGGAATTTGCCTGTGCATCTGCCCAGAGAAGATTTTTCTCCTTGGTCTCAGTGAGCAACTCCAAAACAGGCCAAGAGGCTGGATTCTCTAGCAGAGCCTGCATAAGAGACCCAGCAGCTCTGTCTAACAGTTTCTCATACCTTTTTCCAAGGAGGATGGTCCATTTCAAATTTAAGGAGTAAGTTTTTAACAGCAAGAGAGTAAGTCTTTCTTCTTTTCTACCAGTTGTATCTCAAAACTTGTTTTGAATTGTAAACCACCTTTAAAAAAATAAGAATTCCAAGGCCTTGGAAATCTCTGCTGGAATACAAATATCAAAGTAAACATTAGGAAGGAAGCTGTCTTCAATAAGCATTCTTGTTCTTCACTTATCTGCCATATCTGCCAGTCTTATTGGGGGTCCTTTCTTGTAATGCTTTCTTATCGTAGATATCAAGGAGGTACTTGGCAGCCTGTGAGCAACCCTTTGTGTTTTCTGAGAGAAGTTGCCTTTGCCATATCTCTAACTCAGAAATGGAGGTATAATTCTGTACTATGCTGTGTTTCAAAGGGTGTCGCAAGAGCCACCATTACATGGGAAGAGCCAATCTCTGCTACTCTGCTTTTCCTCACTACCCAGGGACCTCAGGCTGGTTAAAGAGACTGACCTGTAATTGCCTCAGGGCCAGCACATCCCTTTCGTGCCTCAAGTTTCCAGTGGCTTCTTCTTATGGCCACCCCCATGAAGCAGGCGGCCACTGGGAAAGCAACAGATAGTCTTCTGTGCTTTGAGGATGGGGGCAGGGGGAGGGGACATGCCCTTAATGACTTTGAAGATGTGAAAGCTTGTTTCATTGTGGAATTAGTAAACTAGTAAATGTTTTTCGCTGCAGAGTATGCAATAGGAGACAGATTAATACATGCCCAGGAATCCTGAACTGGTCATTTAGAATTATTCAAGGGAAAGTTGCAGACACAGCTTCCCCTTGCAGACTTGTTTAACGTGGGGTATTTCAGTGGGCAAGCTTTGCTTTTAACAAGGCTAAATACTTAAGGCACACACTGAAATGCATTCTACTTCAGAAAAATGTTTTAAAGACACCAAGGAAAAACATGGAAGTGAATATGACTATAAATTAAGCAGGTACTTGAGTGCTATCTTGAATTTGTGTGGGCTTACACGCTCAGTTTTAAGTATGTTCTTGCTGAAATGCTTTCCTGAAGTAGCGTTCCTGACAAGGATTATCGTGTTGACTTTATATGAAACACCATTTGTAACAGAAAGCTTGCATGCTTCCTTTCATAAGCTGCTGAATTGTCTTTACTATCCCTGCATCTCTGTGAGCAGATGGCACGAAAGAAGTGAAGAGATTTTGCACTTATCTGCAGAAATATAATTGGATACTTGAAATTAATAAGAAAAATCCTTCAGAGGAAAGAGGAATAAGAGCAGATTTTGACTGACCATGTTATAATGGGATGGAAGTATTTCAATACTCGGTGTGATAAGGAAATAGTTAGGTCAGTACCACCACGTACCCATCAAGGCAAACTTGATGGTACCAGGTGGAACCTGTAATATAATCCTCTGGCACAGTAACTTTCAGGAACAGTAAGACAGCCCTGCTACCTGAGCTGAAACTAACTACAGCTAATGAGAGTTAGGTTTTTTATTATTATTAATTTTAGTAATTCAATGTAGGTTACAGCATTGGTGAACCACATGATGGACCCTCACAGAAGGCATCACATGTGGACTGGAGAAGGGAAAAAATCCAGATTTTGCATCCCGAGGCAGGGAGAGCACCGTAAGCACAGGAGTACTTGCTGCCTTAGGGAACTTACTGTCATGCCAAACCTGCTGTTGGATTTGGGCAGCTGGCAGGGCTGTAGGATAGTATAAGGATTTCTGTCTGAACAGTTCCTTGAAGGACAGCGATCTGTCTCCATAATCTTCATAGTCTTTGTGTGTTTGTCCTTTCAGTTCTGTGAAGGTTCTTTTTTACCCTTTTTTTAAATTAAAAGTCTTTTTGAGTTAAAACCGTCGAGTATGGTTGTTTGCCATATGCAGAAATGATGCTGTTTGCATTAGGGTGCTCCCACCCTGCCTTGCAGAATCAGGGCATTTGAGACTTGAGAAAAGAGCCCAAGTTCTCCACTTTACTAGCTCAAGTCTGGTCCTCCTCCAGCTAGGTGCCATGAGTCACCTCTCCAGGGTATAATGCAACTGCAGATGGTGCAATAGGCCCTTTCTCATTGATTAGGCAGAGTCATGACACCAAGAGGAAAACCTGACCTGCCCAGTGGTTTGGTGCAATCAGTTCTCCTGGGGTTGGTATCTCCGCCCTGGTGAGCAGAAGAAGATGGCTTTTCACCTGTCAAACAGCTGATTTCTCTTCTTTATGCATTGGCTCCCCTAGCTGTGCACTGGAGGAGGAACTGGACTGTCTGGGCAGCTCTTGCTTTGTGAAGCTTCACCTCCTCTTTGAAGTCTCCTTTGCACTTTCAAGGGCCTGCTCTGCATCTGCACTGATGGTCCTTCCCCAGCAGCGTGAAGAGACCTTTCAGAGGTCTGTGGAGGAGCTGTGAGATACATGGGAGTAAGGTCCCCTGTGACAGAGCGCATCTTACCAAATATCTTACGGGTTGTTTTGCATGGGCTCTGCCCCTCTTACAAATTTCCAGCCCAATGAGTTATTTACCTTACCTTGCTGCACAGCAAGCATGGAAAAGAGCAGGGTGCAGCCTCTGAAGCAAGGTGAGCCAGGAATCCTTTCCTACAGTTTATTTGGCCACCAAGGCTTTTCCACATGGTGGGATGTTCTGCAATGCAGCAAAGGACTCCACATCAGATGAAGTTCACTATATCACGGCAGTTGCCTTCAGCTCCTTATCTGCTGTCTGCTTTAATCTAAGGCCTATAAGTTTTCAGACCCTCCCACCCATTCCTGGCATTTTCAAGGTTGATTTGAGAGTCCCTCAATAGTAAAGGCACTTCCCTATCTTCCTGTCAGTTTAGCATTCCTGGGCTTAGACCTGTTTTTCCTGGTTCCATCTATGCATATTTCCTCTGCACCCCCTTTCTTTTCTTTTTTTGCTGTCCCTCCCCACCACACACACATTTTTCCTCTTGGGACCCTCTGGCCTGCCACTGCCTTGTATTTTGCCATTCACGTCTCCCTTCACCGGGTGGGGAATGTTTTCTAAAGGCACTTGCAGACCTTTTGCAGACGCTTATCACATCACCCTAAAGTCAAAGCTGACATCTTTCGTGGCAATGGGAAAGTATGCCTTGTCTCAAAGCCCAGTTTCAACCAAGTCTCTCCGTGTACCCTTGCACTCTTCCACAACCCATGTTGCCCCCCTTTTTCTGAAAACTCCAGTGTTTGCAAGCAGTAATTGCATTTCCTCACTAACAACCCGTGAGCTGTGTGTGTCCTTGCCCACCTTTCCTCCCATCTCAAAGTTAAATGAAGCAAACAAAAATTGTTCCTGGTTGGGCCGTCCTTAGCATGTGTCACCTCTCGACCCTGTGGGGTGAGCCAGATGCTGTGCAGGTCTCGCAGTTGCACGCCTGCCAACTGGGTCAGTCTGTTGGCCTATCGGGGAGGAAGCGATCGGGTGGTGCATTGAGCTGAAGCGTCTGTCTTTTCGTTTTGTTTTTTCTTTTTTTTTTTTTTTCTTTCCTTTGCTTTGCTAAGGTTGGATTTGTGAGGGGAAACTGCCGCCGAGTCCGTGTCATAGGGGGAAGAGGGACACGCTGCCTTGGTTCAGCAAGAGTTTATGTGCTCCCAATCTTTCCTGAAGTTTCTATCTTGCAGACCCAGCAATTTCCTGTTTCCTTCTTGCTGGCCCTGATCTTTGTAGAGATAGTGCCAAAGTGAGAAAGCATTGTCTTAGGGCCAGAGAGTAATTCCACTAACTTGTAAGCACTTAATTCCAGCTGCTGGTAAAACAGCAGGCTCCTTAAATGATCTCCTATGAAGGTCCCGGGAATCTGTTACTCTGCATGTTATTTGTGAAGACAGAGGCTGAAAAAATTTTATAACTAGATTGAGCAGCCAGTTTAGCATATTACATCACCGAAGCAATGTGAAAAATTCTAAGCAGCCCCATGAAATAGACTGTAAATGCCTCCTATAGAGATTTGGGATTTTTTTTTCTGTGAGGTTTATTTGTTGGTATTGCTAGGGTTTTTTAAACCTTTGGTATGTTCAGAGCTACATGGATGCAGTTTCAGCTCCGGAACCATTAGGTATGAAGGACATAAAATACACCCCTCTACGCACCTGGTAAAATGGAAATTCTTGTCTGTTCAGAAAGGGGCTAGTTTTTGATTGCTCTCAGGTTTTGGCTTCTGTTCTCCTTGAAGGTTCCCATATAGCTTTTGCTGCCCACAGTTATGCTGGAACCAGCAGTTTTCCTCATTCAGTGGAGTACAGAAATGCCAAGGTTTTCTGCAGTCACAAGTACTTTGTGAGCCGGGCTCATCGGGGAAGTCGGAGTGAGTTGAAGAGGCTCAGTACTCAGTGGGAAGAAAATGTAGATGGTTTAACTAAGACATAGAGGGAGTAAGTACTACAGCCAAGATTACATGGGAAGTCAATCTACCCTGCAGATCAGGGCTGGACATCTTTAAACTGCCAATCAGCAAGTCAAGAGGGAATTGGATTGTGCTTTTAAAGAAATGAATGAGCTTCAAGTGAGGGAATGTGAGTTAGTAAAGCTCACTTTCTTCGGGGGGCACACACTTTGTCACCCCAAAGCTCACTTGCATGCTCTCTCTCTCCCCCTCCTTCTCTCCCTCTGTCCCTCCCTCACTCCATGCAGGTCCCTTCCTCTTTCATTGGCATAAGCTGCAAGTAGGCTTTGCTCAAGCCTTAGTCTCAGAAAACAGTGATAAGCGGAAGTATTTGGTTTGTTCCTCCCCAGTAGTTTACTCTTCTTGTTCACAAAAGGATACTGGAGAGGTCTCCACCTGCAGTCCAATAAGATGACATATTTACACCCTGTAAGTGGCCTTCCAGTGAGAATGGCAAACCTACCTTTGTGCTGTAGCTGCTGCTTGACTTTGTCTCCATTGAGTCATAAGCATCTCATAGTCACCTTGCACGACTTTGAGCATGTCCTCTGATTTTATACCAGCTTTGCAGAAACTCAATTCAAGGAGGCATGGATACTATTCTGTTTAGGTTGCAAAGCCCTTCCCTCTCAGTCTGTACTCGGAGATCCTTTAGGGCTCCTCTCAGCAGACTGCCTCACCTGTGCAGGGCCTGGGAGTCCTGCTGCTGTAGCCACTGAACTTCAAAGGGGTTTTTGGAAAGCAAGAGAGAGAAAGAGGATGCATTTTTCTGTTTCAGGACAAAAAAGGGTCAGAGATTCCCCAGGTAAGCTCAGAATTACATGAAGTTGTGTCTGCTTGATATGAAATGATCCTAAGGTAGTTTTACAGCAGTAATTCACGTTTTAGAGAGTCATTTTTGAAAGATGCAATAGCTCCTATATTTGTTCTTGTTAACGGCTTTAGGCAGTTGCCGTAGATGGGAGCAGATCTCATTGTTTTTCAGTGCCATGTGAATATTTGCATTAGTGGGGACTTTGTTCATGGTGCCTGCAGTTGCTTTTTTAAGTGTGGCGTTTCTGCATTCAGGGAAGAAAAAAAAAAAAAAGGTAGAGTATGCAGTGTTTTCAGATGTTATCTCATGCATGATATTTTCAAATCTCATTACAGCATGTAATTTAGTCCTTTCAGTAAGCTAGGGGTTTGGTATAGGATTCTAGAACAAACCAGCTTTTCTATCTTGTGCTTGTATAGCTGAAGAAAACATTACAGAAAAGGAAGGAGGTATGAATTTTGACTAGGTGAATAAAGAACAACGCACAGATACGTGATCTACAGCTGTGCTTTACCTCACCACTGCCGGTCATTCCCACTATACATCCTCCAAGCCCATGTCTGCTAGAGATGTATGGAAAGACAGTGTTTTGGGGCTAGTTATGGGCTGTATGAAATGGGCTCTGATGAACACCTGCTCCCAAACACCACATTTCTTCCGTTATGTGGCTTTAAGTGAAACCCAAAACCATAGTTAGTGTTTCATGTATTTAATTTGCAAAATAGACTTACAGTGCATACACTGAATACTGGCCATATGCCATAAAAACTATGCATCCTTTGCAAAGAAAAATTAATATCAGAATTAACTCACTGGAGACTTTTTTCCTCCCCTCACCCCATGGAGTTACAAAGCTCCGGCAGATTGGAACTACGGTGCCAGTGGATCAGTAATGCCGAGAAAATTCTCGTGCAAGATTTATACAACAGTTTTGAACATGTGATGCCAAAAACGTGGGTAGAGGCACTCCTCACAAATATGTGTAAAGCCCTTGTATCATGAGATTTCTCTGAGAGCTGCAGATTATTCCCATCTCTAGTAATCAGT
>WAAD01005527.1:83582-116550 GCA_013389945.1 Fregata magnificens
CTAGTAATCAGTTCAGAGCAATTGCTGCTATCCAAAGCTCACTTGCATCAGCTGGGAAAACTGTTACTTTGAAACTCCAGGGTGATCTGCTTTTGAGTGAGCTGCTGCTTAAAGAAAAAGCAGTAAGCAAGATGGTGAAAACAATTATAGATAGCTACAAGCCCACGTGCTACTATATCTACCTTCATAATTCAATTTAAAACATTCCATTAGCCAGCAGGGTAGCAAAACGGGGTTTTTTTGTCAGAAACGCTGCAGACAATATTGCTTTTTTTCCCTTCCAAATTAAAGCATTAGCTTTCTGAGCTCGAGGACATCCTCAGAGTGCTTGTCTTGCAGGTTGAAGTCTTTTAATGAGGTAAAAGGACACAATGGTGGATAAGGCTATCAGCAGGGATAAGCTTAATAGTGAGTTTAGCTGTTAAGACTCACAAAGGCTTCAAAATGTTTGTTACTATATAGGTGGGATTCAGTCACCCATGTTCGTCACACCTTAGGTCTTGGTATGCCGTAGCCTGTCATGTCAGGCATGTCCTTTGGGCTAATAATCCAGGCTCTTTTCAAGCCAGTGAAGAAGGAAAGGCTCTTGCACAAGGCACATCTCCCCATCCTAAGATTCATGTCAAGGATGGTGGTCAACCCACTGACATCAAGCATAGGCGACCCTTCACCGCTGAGCTGATGGCAATCTGTTGGCCAGCCTTTTGTCAACATTCGGTGCAAAGTCCTGTTTGAACCAGTGCTAGCTGAAAGAGCATCAGACTACTCTTAAAACATGACCCCTTTTCCTGCCTTTAGACAAGGCCTAAATTTATCCTGGTCTGAGAGGTTATAAATCATGCTTTGAGGGGCCAGGAGAAAGGAATGTGTTATTATGAGGAATTGGTACTCCATGTTTGCATTTCATTAGCACTTAGAGGCCCCAGTCAAGATCAAGATCTGGAGAGATGTGACACAATGGGTGCGTGCAACAGTGAGAAGCGGGAGGGAGCTTGAGTTTTGGAAGAGGTCATAGGAGGGCTTTTCCTGGCCTGTCAGAGGAGGGCACCTCATGCAAGCAAGGCATCATGGAAGAAGGAGAAAGAAGCTGGCATGCAGGTGATTAATGGCAAAGGAAGGAAGGGGTATGAGAGATGTTAGCTGTACAGGCAGATGGGATTTTGATGGAGTAAAAGGGGGGACTTAAGTATCCCAGTCACTATGTCATGTCTCATTGAAACAAGATCGCTAAAGCCACTCTGAAAATGGTGCCAGCCAAGGTGGCCCATTCTCCCAAGTGTCGTGTGCTAAAAATGCAGTTTTACTTTGAAAGTGATGGGAAACACATGAAAATCAAATGTGACAGGGACTACTTCACCCTTATTCTCAGAAAGAAGAACTCAAAATGTGTAAGTGGTATTTGTTGATAGTCTGCTAAAAGCATGTTTTCTTTGGATTCGATGTGTGCAGCAAATGGTAGAACGTCATGCATCACCTACTATAAACATGCCCCTTGGGTGCCTTCATGTTAGAAAAGGCTTTGAATATCAGACAACTTTTGTGTAGGTGCTTGCAGCTTTCTAGTCAACTCCAGTGGAATCGGTCAGTAGATAAAAGCATTGTTCCACCTCAGGGTAGAAGCTATCTTTCAGAAACAAAAACATTGTGATTTGTTCAGCACTGTAGCAAAATTTCTTACTTCTGTTTGTCTGGAGATGGCTAAACAAAAACCATGCAGGAATCTTCCCCACTTTTTACAGGTGACAGATAGTCACTTCAGTTAGTTTTAGCTATTTAAAAATTAGGGGCATATTCTGAAGAGCTTAAGCTTGCTCTGCAGTCAATGTAGGGAGACAGACACCATCAGAGGGGCTCTTTACCTCATCCATTGTGGGGATAAGTTGAGCTGCTTTCTGTGAGCAGTGGAGAGTGCCTTGCAACTAAATGATTCAGTTTTAGGCAGATAAAATCAAGTGAAATGAATAACCTGAATGACTTGCCAGAGGTCGCCTAGACCATCAGTGGCATGGTTCCTGAGCTGGGTACTGACTGGTGTCCAGGCTTCAAGCATGCCTACCCTGTTTTGACAGAATTTCGAGCAGAACTTATCCAAACTAGGGGGCAACCAGAGATTGTAGTTTGCGTCTGCAGCTGCAGCCTAGCAGGTACATGCCTGACTTAGCTTTAACTCAGCTCACAGAGGTGGTTTTGCAGGCACAGAGCAGTGTGAGGAGCTGAGGACATAACATGGCCTCCCCATCATCCTTGTTGCTGTTAGGGATTTAGTTTAGGGCAATTTCAGATAGATTCACCTTACACTAGTAGTTACCAGCACTGACTGCAGCACGGACTTTCTGAGCGCTGTCTCTCCTACAGTACTGCTCTCTTTGGTCAGGGCACTATCATTTCCTTGACAAACACTGCATGGGCAAATCCTAAGGCTGGGATTTCTCATCCTACCCTGGCAGCCTCTTTAAAGATATCTAACTAAACCCTGCTCCTGCCTTCTCCAGGTGTTCCCTAAACACAGCAGGGAGTAAGCTAAGAAATGCTGCAGGCACAGTGGTACTTCCATTTAATAGCAATTCAGACACCTATTGCTGTCTAGCAGCATTGGTGGCCCAGGACTGTTAATACTTCATGCAGATGAGCCCATCTGCAGGAGATGCGAGGTTGGCCTCTGGCTCAAAGACTCTTGCGGACACAAGGGTGGCAATCATTGTATACACACAGGAAGGGACAATGCCTTCAGCTCCCATATCCCCTCCCTCTCCCCCTACAGAGGCTAACCAGAGCAGCCACAGCTCTCGTTTATGAGCAGGGGAAGAGGCGTTCAGCGTTCAGCCAGTCACCCTCTCCCCTGGGAAGAAGGCAGTGGCTAGACTGAGGGGTTCAGTCCCAAGGGATTGAATCAGCATGGGACCTCAGGTTAAGCTCCACTGAAAAACATGTACTTCAAGGCAATGCCAGGAAGAAACCTCATCCAGGGCACTATATCAGCAGTCTGTAATAATTCTCACACCTCAAAATCACTGGAATGCAATTAATGCAATATAAGTAACTGCACATAAATTACACATTTTTAATGAAATACACATCAGTTGCAGAAATTTAAGGTCGCTTGATCGACAGGGCTAGTAAAATCCTCCCTTCCTCCCAGGCTGGGTGTGGGGTAGCGTATCTCTGAGGAATGCATTTAAACTCCACTCCCTGTGTCAATCAACAAAATACAGGGTCAGGTAGTTAGTGCTTGTGGTAGCAGCAGATAGAGATCTCAGAGGACTTGACAGATCCTTCGTGGCCTTGCTTCTTCCCTCACATACAAGTACACTTACCAGTCAAGAAGGAAAACTAAGCCATTCTGATCTGTATTTTTACTCTTGTCTTTTCCAGCTACTTCCACATCTACAACTGGGACAAGTCATCTCACGAAATGTGACATAAAGCAGAAAGCCTTCTGTGTAAATGGGGGAGAGTGTTACATGGTTAAAGACCTCCCAAACCCCCCAAGATACCTGTGCAGGTAAGAAATCCTATCTGCTTACTTTGGTGGACCCACCAGGTTCCAGAAATGCTTTTTCTTTAAAGGAGTACCTGAACAATTTCTTCTCCTGAACTTGCGGCATTAGATATTTCTTCATTTTTAAGTATGTGGATGTGAAAATAACCTACCAAGAATGACCTCTGTGTCCTATATATGAGGCATAACAGAGGCTAAGCAGGAAATCTTCCCACGTGATACTGGCATAGCAAGCCCCATTGATGTTTACATGGCATGAAGTAACAGAACGTGAGCCTTATGTTAGAAATAATGAAACAAATACTGTAAACTAAATGCACTGCAAATAGCAAAAAAAGGTATGTGGACAACTGCATTGGATAAGTACCCTCTATACAGGCAAGCTGGTTATTTTTATTGTCTGCTGTAGTAACTGAACACTTTCTGATGAGACCAGATTCACAACTGGAGTTTTTGCTGTTGTGTTTAATTGCATAAAAACCAATGAATGTCATGGTAATTGGTGGAGGTTACTATTTCACTTGAGGATCTTGATTCAGGAAGTCACACAAGTATGAGTTTAGTTTTAAGGGTGTGCTTGTGCACCTTTCTCAAGTCCTGGCCTGTGCTGTATCAGGCTGTTGCAATAGTCCATTATGTTGGAGAACATCCATGAAGAGCTACGGCACTGGAGTTCACCTCCTGCCTGCGCATCATGTAGCGTTTACCTCTGGAGCTGAACTAGTCATAGTGAGTTACTGCTTCTCTCTGGCTTGAGAGGGAACTCAGCATTTAAACCTTGGGAAACGTCTTTGGGACCTAGCAGGACTGAGCAGAAAGGGGACACTTTTATGAGGATATTGCTGTTTTTGACAGACAAGAGACAGTTGTCAGTAAAGACTGTTGTCTACTGTAACTGCACAGATTTTCAGTCTCCTAGGACAAAAACTCAAACGACACTAATTGTGTGATGACTCTGGTGGGTGAGTTAGGTGAAGGTCTATGATGCTTTCCTTAGTCTGGGAAGGCATAGACTGCTTGTCTCTGTGGTTGACTAAAAAAAAAAAAAACAGCCAAAACCCCAAAAGACCCACAAACACCAAACCCCACAATTTTCTGCTTTACTTGTGAGTTTTCTTTTTTTGTAGAAGGATGTTACCTGCACTTCATAAGCTTTGTTTTGCTTTGGTTTTTCACAGATTGCTCTGTTGTTGAAAGTGTTGAATATTTCATTGATTCTAGAATCATTTTTAGCTAAAGTGAATATGGAAAAGTTACTGACTCTGGTGGGTTGGATTCTCTTCTGAGAGAGAGAGAAAGATTTGTGTTAAATTTACGTGATCATAAGCCAGCAGTACAAGATGAGCAGTTTGCTATGACTCTCCAGGGCACGTATGAGAGCCTGCCTGCCTGTTTCAACTTCCTATCCAAACACTGCTCAGAAAACTCCGGGGCAGCAGAGCTGAGCATCTAGAAGACTTGCTAGTAACTAGCATTGTCTTGACAGTTTCAGAGGTATCCCATTTTCACTGCTATGGGGACTTTTTTTTTCAATTCAGAGATCTGACTGTGTTTGTTCTTTGATGTTATAAATTGGCTCATTTTTTTATTAAATGTCTCGGAGACACTTGAATGAGGTGGGGATTTTTCTCCCTCTTGTAGACAAGAAATAACCTTTATTTCTGGGGCTGGAGTTGAAAGAAAAGGCAATTCCCAAATTTGGCAGATGTGCCTCTTTCTGGGTGGCCCAAGACCTATTTGGAAAAAGCATCAGAGCTGTAAAATCAGAGAGGGTGAATCTCATTTACAGTAAGGCAGTGGAAAAGGATTCTTATCCTGAGGACAGTCAGGGCCACCGCTATTTTGCAAGGCCTTTTGCTATGCCCTCTAATACTTGCCAGAACTGAAACTTTATGTTGTGTAGCAAAACAGGATGCAATACAGCCACGTAAGAAATAAAAGTGTGAGTACTTGAAAGTGGGTGTACTGGGAAACTAGAGACAAAATAGAGTTCTCTTCTTATTTCATTAAAAATACAGATGTCTACTTTTAATTCTAGTATTCCAGTGTTAATTAAAGTAAGTATCTAACCAGTACACATTGCCTTCATTGTTCTGAGAAAATAAATCTTCCTCCAGAACATGCCTGTGGAAACAGAATGCTTGAAATATGGTACTTGCTCTTCATATTTCTGCCTCAGTAGCAAGTTCACATTTTTCCATATGGTCCATCTGTTGAGAGCAAAAACAAAATTTCTAAAGCATGAGCCATATCATTCTAAATTGGTTTTATCCCTAACCAAAAAAACATGACTCAGATTCACAACAAGCGTGGAATTTTCCAAGTGATATCTCTGGTTTTGTAAACCCCCTATTCTATTATAAAAAAGGAGCTCCTAAATGCATCTTCTGTAGCTATGTATTAAAAAAAAAATGTGTTTTGTAAAATACATAGTATAATGATCCAGACTGGATCAGATCTTGCTTTCATGGATACTGGTGTGAACTTTGTGAAAATTCCCTGCTTTCAAGAGGTAGCCATGTGAAATGCTCAAGAAATGTGTGAAGACTTAGTAATGCATTGTACAGCTACATCTAT
The DNA here is from genome assembly GCA_013389945.1 of Fregata magnificens. Lineage (NCBI taxonomy): Eukaryota > Metazoa > Chordata > Aves > Suliformes > Fregatidae > Fregata > Fregata magnificens. The sequence goes on from WAAD01005527.1 coordinate 89,659, forward strand.
GGTAGCATGTGTGTTCCCTACATGTATTTTAATTATGGCCCCAGATTGAACAAAACAATCTCAAAATATGAAATATGAAAAAGGAAGTTTTGGGACTACTTAAATAAACTAGTGTATAAAATTTTCAGAAGTTTCATAGGAATATGAGTCACATTTTGAAAACACCCTAGACCTTGGAAGCCTGGATGTTACTGGCTTCCTACGAGACTGAGGTTCCTAAGTCATTTCTGTTCAGTTGGAAATGTGTCCCCAAGTTCACTGAAGACAAAAAATCAGATAGTTTCTTCAGTAAATACAAAATTAAGACCAGAATTCCTAGCATTTGCTTCTTACTTGAAGAAAAATCTATATGAATATAATATCTGTTACGCTTTTAGAGTGTTCTTTTGAAGTAGCCTACCGTGAAGGCCTTGTTGGTCTGACTAATTGATTCCTTACTCGCAGAGATCATCTTTTCTAGTGCTTTTGTTGTTACTGAAGAAATGAATTTACGTCCAAATTTCACTGGATGAAAATAATGCTCCTCTCTAACAGAAGGATGCTGCTTCTTTCCTTAACAGCAAAAGAGTGAATTACATACTTTTTAATGATATAGCCATTTTCTGTATCAGTCTTCATGTAAAGACCTTGGTGGAATAGAAATTGACAGAAGGTTCTTGAAAACAGCAAAAAGAGAAAATTTGTTTCCATGATACTAGTAAAAGTTCCAGAGATATTCATTCAACAGGCAGGATAGAAATACTAGTTGTGATGTTGGCTATGAAATGGACTACTAAATATGGAAGCGTACTGTACTTCCAATGAAAAAAAACCATTCTCCCACAATGCATTTGCTTATAGGCAGTGGATGAAATGGAAATGTGAGGTCCTGATCCATTCAGCCATTCCTCTCCTGCCGAAAAACAGTGTGATGATATGTGTTTGATGTTCTGAGAAGTGCCTTCTGAACGCATGCAAATACTGCTTTTTGCAACTACTGTGTGTAGAGGAAAAAAGCAAGTATTTTAGTAGATGTGGTTTAGTATTGTGGTTTCACCCAGTTAATACAATAAATAAATAGCCTGAGTAGCCTTTTTTTAGGTAAAAAGGAAATTACAAGGCTCTCACAGCACAAATGTCTACTTGTTGCCCCGAGTTGCTTGACTCCAACTTTTGCTAGTGTCATAAAAGAAAATGGTACATGGGTAATGAACTAGAAAAGAAAGACACAACAAGAAATAACGTCTGGAAACTTTGAGTAAGACAAGGTGTTTTGAAAACAACACCATCACAAGCTGTTTATAAAAGCACAGTCTACAGTAAACAACCTGCCAAACAGCACTGGAAACAGTGCTGCACTGCATGTCTGAGCAATAAAATGCCTTTAGCATTCACACATAATCATAAGCGGACAGGCTCATCTCGGCTGGCCCACCCTGGACCCGTTCTCAGTGGCAGGTGCTGCAGTCCATTTGCTGACTATGGTTTCAGAGCAAGTATAAACACACCTGAACTGCTTTCAGCGCCATCTCAACAGGGCTGACCCTGCTCGGTCTGGAAGCAATTTCAGCATTGTCCGCACCAGTGCTGGAGTTGTTTTCGTCACCTCCACAGCTGCACCAACATCTGAAAACAAGCACAGACAGAGCAAGCAACCACCGCCGACCAGTGGCAGGAGCAAAGCCTGAGGCTTTTAATCAGCAGCGTGTTCATTGGGATTGTGTAGGGTTGAGTCTGACGAACAAGTTGTAGAGGTCGCTGTGGAATGAAAGCCAATGCAGGTGTGAATGCCAGCTTCCCAGGGATGTGTATTTAACAAGATCACCATAGTGCAAAATAAAACTGAAATCAGGGGGTTGAAACATTTTTACTCTCATTCAGTAACACAGATTAAAATGGCTTCTATCAAAGGCATTTTGCCTTCTGTCAAAGGTGCAAAAAGTCTTCTATCATGCCCAGCAATATCACCTTCTCATGACACAGTTATCCTTGTTGCGTTTTTCTCAACTGAATGTGTTTGTGGGGACTGGGATCTCTCCACACTGGGCACTTATCAAAAGGTGTGACCTTGACTCTTAAGAACATAAACTCCCTTCCGTAAGAAATATATTGTTACAGCAAATCAGCTCCAAAGAATAATCTGCAGATCCTCAAAATATACCTTTATTACACCAAAATCATTCCTGCGTGGTTTATTTGAACAAGATACTAGTGTTTATGCCTGACACTGGTTGTCTGCCAAAGTGCTTCTGGAAGTCCCACTTGTACAAGGGCAGCATCCCTGACCCTTAGGGCTAGAGGCAATTGTGGAAGAGTGGAATTTAAAAAATCACAACAGCTTTCAATGCACGTGAAACTCAGATGGATAGAAGAGGTGGAGGATTGTTCTGAACAACATGCATTTGCAAATAAGAAGTCTCTTCAGCCCCTGGCAAGTAAATGATGAAGCGGTTTGAAAAAGAGGCTAGCACCGCATCAGCAGCAGGACAAAAAGAGGGGGAGATTCTTGCACCATGGCAAACTCATGGAGGGCATCAGAAAGACAGACAATGCAAGTGAGATGTATTAAAGGAAGCAGTTATCAGGTAATTTCAGGTTCCACGCTGAGTAAGAGTGGATAGAAGAAAGGCGAGGAAAGAAGATTGAAATCTATAGATGTTTAGTGTGGTCGACAGTTGCTCACACTTAGGTCTGAAGCATAGGAGCCTGCATTGCTATCGTGGTATTTTCGGAACATACGCCTGAGCTCTGCCCCAAAATGGAGAATAAAGGTGAACGAAGAATCAAAGCCAGCAGCAGAAGAAAAGACAGGCAAAGCACAGAAGAGAAATTCCTTCACTATGACCAAGGGGAAAGCTGCACAGAAGAGCTTATGAACTGAAAGGGCGGACAGATGTGGGCTTCAAATTTTGAGATCACCTCTGCCTTCTCATCTTACTTATTGAATGGACTGACTATTTTTCCATTTGTCAGCCACGTTGAATATACTTCCTGCCTTTGGGTTTGATTTTGTCTTCTTACTTTTTGAATTTTTTGGCTTTTCTGTGATTGCTGTTTTAACTATTCCCCTTCAAAGGAAATTTCTGGAAGACACAACTTGCCATTACAGAAATAGGGACATCATGGTATTTTCATAGATTTTATGTGACTTGTGAAAGCAACAGTGCAAATTGCTGTTAAACACTGCATTGCAAATTTAAAAAAACCCAATCTGGTCCCTTCATGAAGTGGAATAAGCAATGAGCTGATACACATTTTTGCTAGCCCTGATTCTTCTTTCTTTTTCAAAACAGATAAGCAAAAAGACTTCCTAGATTTTTTCTCTGGTGGATTTTTGCTGTAAATTTTGTTAAGTGTTATCTTCTGGAAAGGTTACACTTTCTTGCCCTTTTTCTGATGATTTTTCACTAACACCTAACCAGGAGGTCACTTAATGCACTCCCATCTCCATAGGCCAGCAGATGTCAGTCTGTTAGTGCAGTGGTTTTGGTGTACTATTGCTTATCACATTTTTGCCCTTTAGGTGCCAACCTGGATTCACTGGAGCAAGATGTACTGAAACTCTGCCCATGAAAATCCAAAACCAAGAAAGTATGTTAAAATAATCTGAACTTTGCTTTCTTCCCCAACTACAGCAACAAAATCAGTAGTACTTGGTGTTTTCACAGTTCAGCTGGAACTGGCCTCTTTACGCACTAATTTATGACCTGATTCTCTAAAGTAAAATCTGTACAACATGGCATTATTGACCTCCAAAATGTTTCTCATTTGTGTGATTTTTGATCTTTCCATCCATTCGCAGATGCATTTGTATTGCACATAGCGGCAGCTTTCTTGTTGGGGAGACTGCTGTAAAAGTGCAACCCTAAAAGAGCAAACTCACGGAGATGAGTGATGTACAGATCTTGTGTCCTCGCTGCCTTGTGGAAAGTGCATCCTAAAAGCAATTTGGGAATTTGGAATGGTGAATTTCTGTCTCACATCTCGAAACACACTTTGATCTGGATTGGTTTGGTTTTGGCTGTTTTTTCAGGGGGGGGATTTCTTTTCATTTCCACAGAGCAAATGAGTTGCTCTCAACATCTTGAGCCATTTTGACATGCTAAACCGAGATTCAGTTTCTGAAAGTGAACTCACCAAGTCATATCAGTTCACACTGAAGGTTTTTCTTTCTTATCATATATTCACCTCTTCTCTTTTCTGTGTTTTTCTCTACTATTTTTTTGTTTGTTTTTCCTCTCAGGTGCCCAAATGAATTTACTGGTGATCGCTGCCAAAACTACGTAATGGCCAGCTTCTACAGTACGTCCACTACCTTTCTGTCTGTGCCGCAGTAGAAGCATGCTCAGTCGGTGCTGCTTTCTTGTTGCTGCATCTTTCCTCCAATTTTTTTTTTTTTTTAATCTANTCAGTCGGTGCTGCTTTCTTGTTGCTGCTTCTTTGCTCCAATTTTTTTTTTTTTTTTAATCTATACTAGATTTGTTGCCTAAGGCCTAATATTGATTGTCTCTGCCTGTTGCATGAAAATGATAACAAAAAGCAATTGCAATACTCTCCTGGATTGTTTGGCATTGAGGTTATGGGGAAATGCAAGACTTAGGAACGCTGTGAAATTAACACGGAATGGTGTGATATGGACTCCCCACTGACATCAAGCAGTAAAAGTGCAAAAATGACATTTTGAAAGTCTCGTGTTTTATTTGCCACAAAAAGCTTATGAGTCTCTCTACAGGGCAGTACTCCCCCAACAAAGGGACAGGTAGCTAATCCTCTACTTGCATATGAGATTTGTATTTGAACTTAAAACTTAAAGGTAATTGACATGCTTACATCGTTTCTAATGAGCACCTGCCAAACAGGATCAAAGTGCTCTTCCTCCTCATTGTCCAAGTTTCAGGGGAAAGACCACAGAAAGAAAAATAAAAAGGGGAGAGACAGCATAAACAATGGGGACTGACATATTTATTGGTGGGTAACAGGTGCAAGAGATCAAGTATTTTAGAGCCAGATTAATTGGCCAAAGAAATGTACCAGACAGACACACACACATCCACACACATGTGCACGCACACACACACACACACACACACACAGAGGACTCTCTCTGCATCAGACTGCTGGTAGAATCAGCACTGCAGTCACATATCTCATGAGTTTTCCCATGGAGGGATGGGTTAATTATTATTACTTGTCAGGAAGGAAACAGAAAGTACACTGAATATTTATTTTCTCTCATTGGCTATAGCAAAGTCAAAGGTAACATATAAGAAAATTGCTTAGATCTTACATTTTAATGCATGTGTGCTATTCATAATTAATTGTTGCTGGCATCAGAATGTACTATGATCTAAGAACAGTATTATAGGAACTATTTTTTGATGGATTACTTGCCAGCACAGAAAGATTTCAGAGACTATAGGCTGGCTTAATTTAATTTCCATTAGTATATAGGACAAAAAGCTGTTAGCATGTGCTGGACATTTTGGAGCCTGAAGAGATGCATAGGTTTTCTCTTATACTGATGGATGAAAAATGCCCATACATAATTCATACTGCCCATCATGGAAGCTACCCATGCAAATCCCAAGGGTGCTGACTGGAGACAAGACCTTCCAGCATTCAAGTGTGTATTTTATGCCCTGTTTTAAAAGCTTTATTAGTGTGAGTTATTTTTAAAATGCCTTTGGAAACTATGAAAATTTGTATGCCATTACAGTGTTTAAGTTTACCAAATGTTAGATTTAAATGGCCTTTTCTGTGTATTGTGGTCAAAAGTGCAGTTAAAACATAAGATCCATTGTTTGCTGCTGAATTTACTCTGAAAACTATGGAAGAATTGTACATTGATCATAAATTCATTTTCCTGCCCAGAAAAAAAAAAAAACAACCCAGGGGTTTAGGTGGGGTTTCCTTCATTAGTTTTTCAGTTTCCTAACTCTGGTTGGGATTGTTAAAGGAATCTTTGGGCAGTAGACACCAGGCTGAGATTTTTCTGAAGTTGCCTCCATGGAAAAGGCATAAAAGCCCTTGCCTTGCTGCAAGTGTTTTGCTCAGCTGTAAGTACTTAAGCTGGTCCATCCCTCCTCTCCTTGAAATGCACTGGCAGGAGAACACACCACTACCTACCTCAGGCTACTCTGAGAGCCCCAGGCAATGACTATGAAACTCTGGCACTTCTGCCTACATCTGCAGTATAACATCAGGTTTCTTAAACTGCTACAAATCTTAAAATGACACTTTTGGAAAGGGTCCAGTGAGGGTACGTTTATATTTAACCAAAAAAAATCAATGAAGAAGCATTTATATGACTTTTTATTATTACACTCAATGCAGACCAGAGTATACCTTTAAAAAGGAGACTTAGAATGAGAGTTATCTTCAGGCAAATGTTGCATTTGGGGCTTAAAGCCAGCCTTATATTTTGTACCAAGTGTTGCGGGTGAGTAACTTAGCTCTGTAGATGCAGCTTTTGCAAAGCACAGAGCAAATCAGGATGTTAAACAACATAAGTGCCAGTAGGAAACAAAAGTGTACATGTGAACTATGCAGTGCTATCTAATTTTACTTGCTTTCAGAAGGGTCTGTCTTCATTTGGAAAGAAAGGCTGAATGGGGTTCCACGCCAAGTGTGCCTACGGAGGAGCTGTTACTATTTTAAGGCTCTGTATTTGGCTGTTGAGAAAACGTTAGCTTCAGAAATCTCCCCTAGAGTTGGTATTTGTAAGAGTCCTGAAGTTACGAGCTTTGCTGAGGGCCTTCTGCAAGATCAAATCAAGGCCGATGCTGGGCATTCTGGAAATCACCTGTCCCAACAGAGTGCAAGGCTTATCTTGGCAGTGGTTTGGTTAGCCCTGGAGGGTTCAGTTATCATGGTCTAGAAATAGGTTGAAAAGGGACACAGGAAATTAGGTGGACATCCATTTTAGGAAAAGTTCTCCATAGCAACGTCTTTCCTTTCTGTCAGTGGTAATGTGAGCATAACTGGGAATGAATGTGAGGGAGACTACTGGAGAGCACATGTTTAGGCTGGCTGTCCCTTGGCTTCCATCTTTGCAAACACACCAGACCATAGGACAACCTGTTGTGGCTGAGAGGTGATGGCTTGTTAGATACCCCACTGCCACAGGTACCTCCAGCACTGCAGTTACGCAGTTTTTCCCCTTCAGCTGGTGCTTACCACCACTGCAGAACAAGGAAAACTAAAGAACAAACTGCTAGTTTTGCTCACCTCTGGAGTCTGGCTGGCAGACCCTGTAACGTCCTTTCCTTGAGCACAGCAGTCACAGCTGCTACCAGGTGTTTTCCCCAGTACCCTGGCTTTTTGCTGCAGCGGTTTTGACTTTGAGGCTTGTGGTCCACCGTTGGTCCAGAAGACACCAGAAGGTGGTCCACAAAAGTGTTGCAAAAATACGTCTGTTCCATGCAGATATATTTGCTGTATTTGAATGTTCACACATTAACTCCCTTGAAGGCAAGGAAGCAAGGCAAAGGGAGGAAAATAAAAGTAATGAATTAACATTTGAAATGTTGGCTAATTTTTATGTAGCTATGCATGAGAGCTATTATAGCAACACTGTGCAGAATGATCCTTGGGATAAGAAACACTGGCAGAGCCTCGGATTAATAGAAGGTTGAGGAAACTTCTCTAGAGCATAATCACAGGTAAACTCTTTGTCCTCCCAAATGCCGCAGATGGGCCAAGGATCCCACCCAAAAGGCCAATTGACTTGCTTACTTCACTAGTTAACAGTTATATACGTATTGTGAATATAGAATAACTTGTGGGGCATGCTGTGAGCCATCTCGGGCATGAATTCAATGTGGTCGCTACCTTCCTGAAGGCAAGTGTTCCAGCATGGGACACCAGTTTAAACTGTCAGTTTCAGCTCTGCCATCCTTGGTAAGCAAGAGGGACAGTATCAAGACAGGCAGAGGGAAATTTCTGTTTAGATGACAGCCCCTGCCTCATTTTGTCAAGACGAGCCTGGCTGAGAAATTAAAGGAGGCAAGAGTTGAGTAAAGCTGGTGTTCTAGAGGGATGACCAAAACTGCTGTTATTCTGTAACAGCCTTGATTTTTCAGTCTTTCCACATAAACTACAGATCTTCAAAAGTCCATTTTTCAGCAATTCTACTAGCTCAGTATTTCTCGATTTCTATGTATTTCTCAAGCGGTCACATCTGTATGAGGGTACTAGACAATCTTGCCTGAAATACTCATTTTCTAAAGCCTTTCAGCACCTGGAACTGTACTCTTTAAGTGCTGAGACTGAGACTCCTAAATGATACAAACAGATTTGAAAAATGGCATTGGCCATCTTCCGCTCAAGGTTAAAGACGACAGTTTTTCACTATAAACTGCTCAGTTAATGCTCATTAAATGCTAAATTTGCTATGATAGAATAATTAATAAAGGACATTTTCTATACTTGTGAGACTTGAATCAGTTCTAGGATAACACTTTTACAGGAGCCATAGGACTTAACATCCCAAGTTCAAAATTGATTTTGCAGCCTGAGTACCACTGAAATGAACCCAGATTTAGGATCCAAAGTGGATCCTACACCTCACAAAGAGGCTCAGCATCCCAGTCCCTCAAGCAGAATTGGCTGACATGTAGGGGTTCTGCTCTGTGATAGTTTCGGGGATTTTAGTTTATTTTCAATTCAAATTACATGAAAAAGAAACTTTTTTAGAATTTCTTGTTACCCACAGAACACATTCAATAAGAAAACTAAATAATGACTTAAGAAACATGGCACCTTGATGCTTCAGAGGTGAAATTGGTCTCCCTGGACCTCTCTGCTGCTGCATGCAGTTGATCCAAATGGGTCCTTCCCTCGTCAGGTGCAAGGTCTCCACACAAACCTGCAACTGTGCTCACTCCTCACTGGGCAGCACCATGTCCCCACACGACCCACCCACCTACTTCTATAGAGTAGCCACCCCAAAATCTCAGTGCCCAGCAGCTGTGGCACATCATTCATGAACACAGCATGCAGTCCTCGAGGACCTGTTCCAGCATTTCCAGGCATCATACTCCTGTTCTGTAGACCCTGGACCCCAGCATGCTACAGTATATCCAATGAATTGTAGTTGTCACTTTTTTGGAAAAAAACTTGCATCCCAAGCATTTTTTCTTCCAATACTGCCCCCACAAAAATCACATCCAGAATGAAAACTGAGTTGTTAAAAATAATTAATTGTATTTCTTCTTAGAGCACCTGGACAAATATTCAATAGAAACCACACTGCATGTAAAAAGTATGCAACAATATTGGGTTAAATAGGAAAAGATCAAAAATAATTACCTGTTTATAAAACAAGAACTGTTGGGATATTCTGCTTTCTTTTAATCAGGTCTAGAGAACGTAGCTAGGAATACCAAAGATAAAAAAGAGCTACGTGACATCTAGGTTTGAATAAGCAATGCATGTTTCTTCAGCATGTTTTCTTGTTAGGGCTTTCAGCCAGAATATATTCCCATTTTAAGTATCAACTTCCCATTGAATTATTTGAAATAGAAACTGCATGATATGAATGACATCTAGGCTAGATGTCTTACCTGTAAGCAAGCACAAATACAGCAATATATATGCATGGGCATGTCATTCATTTTATTGAAGACTTAACCAAGCTTTCTATGCAACTAATGTGTATCGTTAGCAGTGTTCATGTAGGCATGTAATACTGGCTCTTTAGGAGGAGATCTGGATGGTTTCCAACTTGCTTAACCCTTAAAATGTTACTGATTGGCAGGAAAGAATTGGCATTCCCCATGTGTACAAACTGCATAAAAAATCCATTTGGTCAGAAAATTAGGATTGGATTTAAATTTCACAGCACACAAGGACAAAGAAAGTGAGAACTACCACAGTTATGGTGTTGGCCCCATGGGAAGGGTCTCCTAGGGTACCTGCCAGGGGGAAACCTGTGTTCCTCCTGGCTGCTGAGGCCTGGGGCTGCTAATTTAGGCATGTGATCCATGTAAATGGCATCAGCCCCTGCACCCCAGGTTGCATCCAGCCAGCCAGTGGGTTGTTCTGCTGAGGCAGCGCAGCCCAAAGACAGGGGAAAAGGGGTTGGCTCCTCATTTTCCAGAAATGAGAGCCCTCCTGCAGTCAGTTTACAAAGCTGAGAAGGGCTCCCGCGGCTGAGCAAACAGTCTCAGCCACCTCCAGGTCACAACCCACAAGAGCAAGGAGCCGCATACCAGGGAGAGGAGCAGGGCCAGAAGGGAGGGCAATGCACCACCCATTTGCAGCGGGATGCTGCCCCTTGTAAAACATCCCTGTGTTCTCATGGTCGCATCTGAAAACAATCAGCCGTTTCATATGACACCCTCAGGCCATAGCCCCCTTCATCTCAGTAAGATCTTTAAGGGTTAATGGTTCCTGCTGCATTCCCTGCACTCTGGCTGTTCAGGTCCCCCATACATATTTTGGTGTGTAACCCTTGCAGAAGGTCTGGTCATGTAGCTTACAGAGGCACACTTCAGCACTGCCCATGTAACCACACGCCTCTTTGTCCTGTTTCATGTGCAAACACAGAATAGCTGTAATTCTCATATGTGATTTATTTTTGAGTACAGTGTATTGCTCTTTTCTGAAACTTTTTCCTTTTTCTTTCTTTTTTTGTCAACTTTCTGCATTGGCAGAGCATCTTGGGATTGAATTTATGGGTATGGACCAATCATTCCTTTTAGCCTGCAGATTTTAGAGCCTGAGAGATAAACCCCTTTTTATTTTTTTCTTCACCTCCCCTTTTCAATTCCTAACCAATTCCTTTATGCTTTAGAAGGGATCATACAGCTATAACAACAACCCTTGTCAAAATGTTAGCAGAGATCAGCTCACTAAAATGGTAATAGTGATAGGATATTCCAGACCTAAGGAGTTCTAGGAATTACAGAAGTAATCATAGCAGAGTGTACATTCATTTTTCTGCTGTGTAATTTTGACTGGTTTTGACATTTGCTTTTGCTAAGTTCTTCTAGGGTTGCCAGATTTTTGAAACACTGTAAGCATTAAGCAAAATGTTGAACTAGTCTATAAAAAAGGATAAGCTGTTATAGCCACTTAAAATTCTGCAAACTTACAGTTTTGAGCTCTGGTTTCCAAGTAAAGTTTTATGTCTAAACCCACAGCTAGGTATGTAAATCAGATGCATATATATATATATATATGTGTAAAAGATATGCATATATACATTAATTTCTAGGTCTGTAAATTAGAAGTGAACTGAAAGTTATTTAGGAACTTAAGTAGGGATTTACAGCTAGACTCCAGATCCTCAAGTCAGCAAATATATTCAATATTTCTAATACCAAACTCATATTGCACCCAACCAAGAACATTGGCAGTGGGTACTATTTTTACACTTCAGCTTAAATATAATAGAAATAGATCTTATAAGTCCTCTTCATGAATAGACTGTACTTATCTGACTAACATTTAGTAATCCGGAGTACAAAGAATGCATCTCTTGAATAGGCTAACTTGGAACTCACGTCTGTTTTAGTTTGGAATCTCCTAAAATTGTCAGCAAATGAAAAGAACCAGCCAGTGATGCTTTTCACACAGTTTTAGTTCATGTTCTTATTAAAAATGCACCCACAAAATGTCATTAGCTTAAGCTGTGAACTGTGGAAAACCCATTACAAGTCCAAATTTAAAAAATCTCTCACAACCGAGGTTATTCTTTTTATTATTATCACAAGATAATATTAATTCTCACTCGTAAGTACTAGATTGTAGTAGAAGATATATGGCCACATTGACATATGAGGAATTAAATTAAAATCCTTTAAAAAACTGACTTGCAAATTTTGCTTTATATATGAAATTACATCAGCGGAACCACCTCTTGGCATGAAATTCTTTTAAAAATCCCCAGAGACCCATAAGAAGAAAAACTTTAAAACAGAGCAAATTTAAGACCATATATATCATCAATTATGTATAAATCAGGGTGATGTGAAATTAATTGCATAATATGCATGTTCGAAAGGCTGCACATAGAGACATTTAACATCTTGACTTAAGTCTCATGTTGATTTGATTTTCCTAGCATTCTGCAGGGGGGGGAAATGTATTCAAATGATTTTTAATGCTTAACAGGCTGAAACCTTTTCTAAATTCTCACTGCACATACGTTTCTCGATGGACTTTTCCCCAAGGCTGCTATTAATTTTTTTCAAGGTAGTTTGATGAGCACTGAAACACAGCACATGTTATTTGGCTGGACATCGTTAACTGGCTCTGTAAATGTTAACACCAGTCAGAGAGAGAGGGCAGTTTTGGGGTGAGACCCGATATAACCACAAGTGCCCTGTGGAAGTTCAGTCCCTGCTTCACAAAAGTCTTCTGGCGTTAAACAGAGAGGCCAAAGCTCACCCTGAAGGCTCCACGCTGCCTGCAGAGCCATGACCAGGATCCCCGTCCCGTCCCAGCCACCAGCATCCTCTGCCACCCAGCATCCCCAGTCAGCCCCTGCTGTCCCAGGCAGGAAAACCCTGTCAGCCAGGAGCATGGCCAGGTTTACATGGGAGCTTGCTGGTTTGCTGGGCAAGACATGCCCGGACGTGTGTGCCTTCCCAGGCAGCCATTCGGCCCATGGCTTGAGGGAGGGCATGGCGGCACCGCTGTTCATGCACACCGTGTCAAGCTGGATCATCCTAAGGGCCTCGTTTCAAAGGGTGCAGGAAGGAACTAATGCAATGAAAGCAGACCAGGGGTTTATTTACTTCTCCATGCCCCTCAAGACATACAGTCCCAGCAGACGTGCCGGTGCAAGGAGTGTGTAACGCTCAGGGCTGCACCCACAGCCCTGCTCCCTCGCTGCACCCCCCTCCCCTGTAATGGGTGAGAGCCCAGGAGGGTCCAACACACAAGCAACAAGCCTCAACCCACTGGCAGCCTTAGCAAGGCCATCACCAGCCAGCCGCCTGGCTCATTTGCAACAGCCTCAGCCTGGAGTAAACCTCCTGGAACCAGTGCAATTTTTTCCTGAGTATAAACAATATAAACATTTTCCACTGCTAATTAATCTTCTTCCTCCTCTCTCCTCCCCTCCAAGAAAAACGGGTTGATATGTCCTTATTCATTTTGCTTTCACAAGCTAACAGCTGACAGCATGACCAAAAAAAAAAAAAAAAGAATAATTCAAAGCATTTCAAATTTGCCCCTAAGTTGCTTAGCGCAATTCTCCTGTTTCCTGTGATATCCTCGTAATACACCATTTCCATGGCTAACTAATAAGCGCTTTCAGAAGGGGCAAAAATTGGGAAGGGGATCAAGTGCCACTAACTAGCCTAGGCAAGGAGTTATGCTGTATGAGAAATCCCTTCACACTCTGCTTCAGCCTTTTTTTTTTGTCCCCAAGCATTTCTTCACTCTGTTTTTTCCAGTATCAAGCATGCTGTGCCAGGCCTGCAGTTGACTTCTCAACCCTTTAACCTTGTCTTTCCCTATATTTCACCTTCCTCTTTTTCTTTTTGTCCTATCTCGGTTTGGTTTGGAGTTTCAGCCCTTTCTTCCTTCCCTTTTTTGACTTTCTGTTCTTGGAGTTATATTTTTGTTTTCTTTAATACATTTTTGCAGCATCCTAGTTTTACCAAACTCACTTCTTCTCCCCTCCTTCCCCCTTGTTAATAATCAGTGCTATTAATTTTGTCTGACAGCGCTCATGACGTGTTTGCTGGTGTTTTGGTTTACAGTGGGTTCGGCTTGTAGGACAAATTCATTCCATGGTAAGGTGCATTGTATCAGAGAAATTAAGATTTATTTTTGCTTTGTGGTTTGTTGCATGGAATATTTGCCATTTCCCCACAGCAACTTTAAAAGTAAACTAGATAAGCCCAGGAAACACATTGGAGGAATGACTGCTTCCTCTTCAGTAGAGAGCATTTTCTCCTGAACTGACATGGCATTTATGACAGCACAATTAAGTGCCTGATCATGGACATAGACTCATGGCACGTGTGAGGGACCGTTGTGCATCCCTGTACCTCCTGGTGAATTGCCCCACAGACCTTTTGTGTTCATGTAAGTCCCTTCCAGCAGGAATAATGCTGGCATTTATCCCAAAGGTAGTGCACAGCCACGCAGCTTTTACTCGTTCATTTATTTTTAATCACCTGCTGGTATTCCAACTGTGGTCAATATTGCAGTCTGACCTAAGGCCACCCTCTGGTCTGGATCCTCCAGGGCAAGTTTTCTGGACTGTCTGCTTAATCAAAAATAAGAATTGAGAAAAGCTAGACACTCATTTTTGTCCTAAAAGCAGGAATGCAAATCCGCATCTGTAAAGCGTCAACACAGAACGCACCTCTGTTTCAGTGCTCCTTACATAACATTTCCCCGGCACAGCGCGCAGTGATGCTCTCTGCCAAGCATGAGCGAGGCTGGAATGCATGGGTAGCTCCAACCCAAACATTACCAGTGCTACTAATGTCTTTATAATAGTGAAATATCTCTGATGAACGAGATCGGTAACAAGTTGTCATCGCTGAGCAAGCTGCCACTCTAGATAGAGCAGTCCCTTTGTTGCACAAAAGAGACGCAAGTAGAAACCCAGCATTTCTCTGATACAAGGCACTGCTGGTTGTTGATATTGCTGTGTTCTTAGAGGAGCACTGGAGAAAGAGTCTGAATTTTATGACCAGAGCTCAAAACGTGTCTTCATTTCCATTGGTGGTGTAATTACAAGCCAAGCTCATGTCTCAAATGTAGAAGGATATTTTGAAATCTCTCCTGTAAAGACAACTGAGATATAAATTGACATGGGGGCAGAGGGACATTGGATATGAAAACAATCCAAAAAAGATAATAGGAAAATAAATTGCTCTTAAGGCCCGTAAAATTGGCCTTCATTCCAGCTGTCTTTGCAGAGTAAAACTTCCAAAGCATTTGCAAATTCATGTTATTACCTTAGTGCATTGCATTTTTATTTCCAGCGAATGCTGAGTGTTTGTTAATTATGAAGTTGTTTCTTAGATGTTATTCTTGTTGACTTAAACAGAAAAAAGGATTACTTTTGACTGTAATTGTATGGATGATCGCTTGTCCCCAGTATTGTGTTAAGAGCTTATGGTGTAGTCCTGTTCTCCTTGCAGTCAGTAATGAGTCTGCCTGAAGTGTGGTGGCTGTGTTTTGGTGTGGCTGTGTGAATCCTTGCAGTGGTTTGTAGCATGTCAGCTGTTGACTGTGTGCTCCTTGCCTAGCAATCCTCCATGTTGTGACCTTCTCTGTTTTTGTCCCTTTCTAGAAGCTGAGGAACTGTACCAGAAACGGGTGCTGACCATAACTGGCATTTGCATTGCTCTTCTAGTAGTTGGCATCATGTGTGTGGTGGCCTACTGCAAAACCAAGTAAACTTTTATCTTCTTTTTTATACCTGTGGTGGTTGGTCAGGGCCTTCCCAGTTGACTGTAGCTTCTACTCCTCTGAGCATAAGGTTGTATCTGGGTTTCTCCAGAGCTGAGCTGAAGAGACAAACCTGTGGCCAGGGTGCTCTGGTCCAAGCCAGACGGGTGCAGGACTCCGTGTCCATCAGCAGTGCAAAAATAAGACAGGTATCTGAAAGGTTTCTCACCCTTCAAATGTGACTCGAGCAAATTTCACTGACTTGCAATTCTTTGTCTATCACCCGTTCCTCAGCTGGAAAGGAACAAACCCCAATACTGGAATCATATTGCTCTCCAGCAGTAAATTTTACATATCAGTGTAGTTTGTTTGTACTTGAGGTAAGATTAACAGTGCTAAAAGTTACTAAACACCAAAGGCCAAAGAACTGAACACAAAAGTGCTCCCAATGCAAAAGTAGGCACTTAAATGCATTCTGTGAGTCTCTGTAAATTACTGGGGGTGACTCTCAAACACGCATGAGGCACTCTGGACCATAAATTACACTAAACATCGGCAGGATTTGTGCTGCCAAAACTTCTGGCTGGTCTTATAAATCTCCCCACCAAAACACAGAAAACCCTTATCATAAATCTTACACATTTGTATAAACCTGATTTACTGTTGCAGGGCGTGATTGGCAGTTGGGTTGTTGGTTTTCCTTGTAAGCCCCACCAATAATGGATGTGTTAAAAGTGGGGGCAGGAGGGGAATCATTTGAGCCCCTCAGTGAGAGTCCAGCCACACGCACACGCTGCTCCCACCCACAACCTTGTGCCAGTGGTCAGTGGGGAACGACTGAAACAGTAATAAGGAATCAGATCAATTACTGCTTTTAGAAATTACAACTGGTAAGCCAGGGCAGCTAAATGATGTCTGTCTTGGTCTGAAGTTCATCGAAATCAGCCAAGACATCCCCATGAATTTCAACAAACATTTAGTCAGGGTTCTGAAGTATGGTTTTCTATATAAAAAGCCCCCAGAATCCATCAGCGGTCTGGATGCTTTGTCACGTTTGTCCCAGACATCAGCGATTGCTGCCAGCCAAAAGTGAAATGTTTTCAAACACAGCTGATGAGAGTGAAAGTGAGCTGCCAGTTCATGGCCCTCCAAATGCAGCAGTGATGCCAGACTGCTATCTGTGAGATGTTCCCCACATGCTCCTTCCTCCTAATAGGGAAAAACCCAGAAACCGGGGGAAATCCTGGAATGGTGTTAGGATAACACACTGAATAAAATGTAATGGCTTAGATTTTGTTGGTCTCCTTGCAAGAGATACTGCTGGTCAAATGTTAAGGCAATATCTTCTGACACTGAGTCTTAATTTAGAGGTGCTTTATTTGCAAGTCATTTACATTAAGGGAAAGGCTTCTCAGAATAAGTGAAGTACACATTAGCTTTCCCATTATTCTTTCTTCTCAGTTACCTGGAGTAATTTCTTTTTTTAGTTAGTGTCCTTTTACAGGAGGGCAAATGACACACAGGGAAGCATGGAAAATTGAAATACATTGATCACTGAAGGTGGGAAGTGATGCGGTTTCCTAGGGACAGATTCCCAGGCATTTCCAGGATGTGCCAGGATCTCAGACCCATAGATGATGAACTCAAACTCCCTCTAGAACCCACTTTCTCTGCCATGTCAGGGGACTTGGGTTGTCCTCAGCTCCCAAGGTCTCCAAGGAGGGGAGACCCCATGAAGGGGTGCTGTGAAATCAAGTTAAACCCTTGACTGTGTTGCTTCTCAGCCTAGGCAGGTCTTTGGGTAGCTGCTCAGACATCTCCTGGCACTGCACTCTCAATCTGCCTTAACGACCTGTGTGTCCTAAGATGATGCCTGGTTATCCTCCAAACACAAAGCCCACATGGATCAGGGACTGTGTCCTGCTGAGACAGGAGTGTTTCCAAGGCAGCCATGTCTGCTTATACCATTCATGTGGAGTGACATAAATTAAACGTCTTCCACTATCCAGGCACATACACACAGAGAAAATATGTAAAATGCAGTGTGTCAAGTCATGTTTTCTTTGTCTTTAAGCTTCCCTGGCTATCAAGCTTCAACATATTTATTGTTTTCCCTCCCCCCTCCTTTTTGGAAAGCTTGGAATAGTCCCCTTGAGTTCAAAATGGGATTGAAAATGGTTATATCTTACACTGTCCTGCCCTGCCAAAACTATCTGCGCTTCTGCATACAGCTTAGGGAATTGTGTGTATTATAGCTCTTGCCATAGCCAAGGTCATATGCACTCTGCAGTGCGTTGGAGCCTGCATTCTCTCTTCATTTCCCTAGATTCTGTGGCAGGATGGTGGAAGTTCTCCAGTATAGTCACACAAAACTGGGGAATATTGATAAATTAAGTCTGAAATTGAATAGGTCTTTCCCCAGTTATTTATTTTGGTGTTCTATTTAGTGCATTCTGCATGGCCTTCACAGCGCCAGGTTTTACTATGCTGCAAGTTTTGTTACTGACAGTTTGTAATGATCTCCTGAAAACACCTCTTGAGGAGAGCTGGAAGGATTAGGAACTGGGGAAGGAGCAGCTGAGGACAGGGCACAGTAGAAGCATCCAGGTCAGCCAGAGACCATGCCATTAGTACATGTGTTTGATGGATGGTTCTACTGAATGCATTAGCAGCCCTGGCATCCACCTGGTAATCATTAGGTTCCAGAGTTAATCTGATGTTGCTGTAACGAAACCTGCCAGAGCTGCCAGGATGGCTGCAGACACTGGCATACCTCACACACTCACTCACTTTGGATTTCTGGGGCTTCCCTTCACTTGTTTATCACATTTATGTATTTGGAGTGCACTGGTGAGGTAAGGAACGAATCCCACAAAAAAATGTGTAGCTGCCAGATCACAAAGGTTGTGGCATGCGCCATGTTTTCTGATGGCCACAGGCAGGCCCTGAGGCGAGGCCACCTCGACTCCCTGTGGTGAATGGAGAAGCGTAACCCAGTGGGCTGTCAGAAACCTGGCCGTGGCCATGGTGAGGGTGTCAAGGTGGCTGCGTTAAAATCCCTCTCCCCTCACTTCTGAGTGCAGAAAAGACCTCCTCCTGAGACGGAGCGTGGCTTAGAAATGGCTTCCCTCTTTCTCGCACTTTTTCTCATCCCTCTGTGGCCTGCTGACTCCTGGAAGGGTTCCCACACATCCTTCCCCCTCTGCAGGTCCCCACAGCTCCAGCTGCAATTAGACCTGTGGTCTTCAGAGTTACTCTGAGATCTTGCAGTGGTGGGGAAAGTGCTGGCAAAAAAAGTGATGTTGTATTACTATCATCATCATCAACATGCTGAAAGGTGCAGCTGCTTTCCCTTTGTCTATTAAAATTGTTTCCGTGTTTCGTGCACAGGAAGCAGCGGAAAAAGTTGCACGACCGACTTCGGCAGAGCCTGCGCTCGGAGAGGAATAATGTAATGAACATGGCCAACGGGCCACACCACCCCAACCCGCCACCGGATAACGTCCAGCTGGTGAATGTAGGTTTTACTGCCCATGTTTCAGCCTAGGCTGCCAGTGCCACAGCAAAGCTCACCCCACAGCTTTTAAAATTCTACCTGCTGCAGGCTGCTGACTGAATTCTCTTGGCTTTCTCCACCCAGAAACAGTTAGGGACTTTGCAAAAAATATGCAGTAAAATGAGATATATTTCTGCAGATGGCCAGTTTACTGGGGCATGCTGCAGTGTTGCAGCTGTGCCTGTGGATCTAGGACACCAAAAGCAAGAAAAACACCTCAGGAAAAAATACTAATGGCTCTAGAGCAGGGCTACATGCTGTAGGGATCGATTTCTTCAAACACACATGTGTTGCTCTTCCCACTGCCCCTGGCCTGATGGTTGGTGAGTAGGGACAGCCCCCTTGGATCAGGAATGTGACATTTATGAACTCAGGGGCAAAAGTCTGAATGAAAATCTCACCTGGACAGTAGCAGTGGCTGGGGAGACGGGGCTGGGGCAGATACTCCACCAGCATCCCCCAGCCATTTGTCAGAGCAGAGCAGAGAGTTACTCTTCAACTAACCCCTTGGCCAAGCTGCTTGGCCTTAGAGGCCAAGGCTCATGCTGCCTGTAGCCGCTTCCTCCTCTCCTCCCTTTCCCAGGGAAGCCTGGTGCCCGTAGGGAATGTTGGCTTCCTGCCACCTCGAGCCATCCCTGCTCTCCTGCTCCACCATCACTGTACATATTCATAATAGCTCATTGCAGGGCTGAGCCCTGGCTCTGCTAAGTCAATGGCAATGCTCTCACTAACCTTGGTTAAGACCAAGACACCTTTTCAGAAGAGCTCAGCTTCCAATATTTCCCCTCAAAAGACCTAAATCCAATGTCAGTTTATTAAGAGAGGGAAAACCAGGAGTCCCTACTGAGGAGAATGGAGAGCCCTACCAACAACAGCATTGGGGGGACTCCAGCTGAAAGCTGTGCAGGAAGTTGGGCACTGCACACCTCCAGCCCCATCTCAGGAGGCTTTGGCCCATTCTGCAGGTCATTCCCTGATGAATAGGTCTGCCCTGGTGCTCCACCCATGGGCACTGAAAATAGCCATTTCCTGCCCAGACTCTTATCCTGTAGTGAACAATTGCTCCTGCTAACTACTGCTGTCTTCTCCATCAGAGAATAGTATTTTTAATGTATCTGGTAGTAAAGGGGGGGTTGCCTTTTCAGGTCTCTATCCATGAGAGCTTCTCATTCCCTTGTTAAATACGTATAGAATCATAGAATATCTCAAGTTGGAAGGAAGCCACAAGGATCATCAAGTCCAAATCCCTGCTCCTCACAGGACTACCTAAGTCCATACGACTACTAAGCCATATGACTAACAGTGCCCTCCAGATGCTCCTTGAACTTTGACAGGCTCGGTGCCGTGGGAAGCCTGTTCCAGTGACCGACTACCCTCTCAGTGAAGAACCTTTTCCTCATGTCTGTTGGTTATAGACTGACTGGGATGCAGACCTTTGCTAATCTCATTTGTTTCCTCTTACTTTGAGTTTAGATGGGGTATGTATGCAGAGGTGTATATGAATGTGCTCAAGTGTGTCAGTGTGGTTTCTGCCTGCATTTAAGTGACAAAGTTTGTGCTTTGGCACACGTGAAAAACTGCAACTTGCGGGGGGGGGGGCAGGGATTGGAAATCACATCTGCAAATGTGCTGTGAGTTACAGTTTGTAAACCTGAGCTTTGTCTGGTTTTTTTCAGCAGTATGTTTCAAAAAATGTAATCTCCAGCGAGCATGTCATCGAGCGAGAAACAGAGACCTCATTTTCTACGAGCCACTACACCTCAACAACACATCACTCTGTGACAGTCACCCAGACACCCAGCCACAGGTACTGGAGGGGAAGGCAAACAGCACCTGTAATAGCTGATCTGTTGCTGTTTCAAAACTGAAAAGATGTGTAAAAAAACAAACCCAGAAAAATCTGTGGTCCCTTCATAGTGTTTTCATTTTAAGGCTAACAATATTTGATGTCATGTACCTAATTAATTACCTTTCCAGGAATTGACAAAATGCTTTATTGACTGAATGGCATTCCAATACTGTTACAGTGAATTTTAGTATATGCAAATCGCTAAATCAGTGACAGTCCTGGTGACTGAAAAGCCCTCCTTCCCTCTCCTTTTATCCACACATGTAAAATCATCTTGATGCATGGGGCTTCATACAATTCACAAAACTGTGCAGCCCCAGTTACCAACCCGAAGGTTATGCTGCACATCCCGAGCGGCAAGAGAGCCCTTCCTTTAGCCCTGGCTAAACTTCTGCTCATCTGCATTTGCCACCAAAGCACCCTCTCACACTCCCCTCCCTTCTTCTCCTTTCCTGGTTGCTGCTCTCCAGCTGGAGTAATGGCCACACTGAAAGTATCCTGTCCGAAAGCCACTCAGTGCTCATCAGCTCCTCCATGGAGAACAGCAGGCACGCCAGCCCAGCGGGGCCCCGGGGCCGCCTCAATGGCATCAGCGGGCCACGGGAAAGCAACAGCTTCCTCCGGCATGCAAGAGAGACCCCTGACTCCTACCGAGACTCTCCTCACAGTGAAAGGTAGGACACACCACATCATTGCTTTCAGCTGGCAAGGCCTGGTGTTCCCAGATGGTTTCAAAGCTTAAGAGCACAGGAGGAAACCCAACAGTGCAGCTGTTCATGTAGGGCATACATCTCCTCATTTGTAAAGGTGGAGAGCTTGGTAGTAGTTTAAAGTCTACCAAAAGCATTTCTTCCCTTCTTGCCTCTGCTGGATTTATTCCTAATAGCCAGCAGTTCACATTTGGATAAGTTCCACTGAAGTGATTTGTCAAAAATTTCCACTGTAAAGTAAAAATGGATCTTTGCCAAATTACCAGTTTCTTAGAGGAAGCTAGTGAGAAAACTGAGGGATTTTGTGAGACACAAAAGGTGGGGAGAAAGCAATGTATTGATCCATAGGAGGAGGGCACTAAGGATTCCTAAGTAGTAAAGGAATTCTGCCGCCACCTGCTTTCTGGGGGATTCCAGGTCCTAAACCCGTTATCTCCTTCAAAAATTCCCCTTGACACTTTATTAAATAAAAGCAAGGAACACAAAGTGCAAGCCAGAAGAACCCAGGTCGTTATTAAATCAGGAGTAGTTAGAAGTAAAGCTGGCCAGGAGTTTTCCAACAAAGTGATTTTTTCTCTGAAGAGGCTGGTTCGTCAGTACGTAAGGTCTGCCTTGAAGTGCATCAGTTGCAAGAAAACTTTTACTGAAAAAGTCTTCTCAGCTTTAGGCTAGGATTTCATCTTAAGAGCATGGGATGGCCCCAGAGTAGCAAAAGAAAGACTGAGAAGAAACAAGACATTTAAAGAGAGCTTTGCTCCCAACAGTCAGAGGCAGAAGAAAAGGAAAACAAAGGGTTACTGGACTACTTCTCTGAGCATTGTGAAATCACAAGGGATTTGATCTCGTGGGATGTCCATGATGTCAAAAATGCAGCCAGGCAATCCCCAAGGAGACCGAATTGTGTAGGAGACAAATCGTGGTTTCCAGAAAAATGAATGTGCAAGTACAGCAAAAGCCATTTCTGTGGTACTCCCTTTGCTACACAAAGAATAACTGCTTAGCAGCGGGATAAGGCACCACGGTTGATGGCTCTCTGAATAAGGCCTGTAGGACCACTAAGGATAGTGACCTGGCTCTCTCCTTATAACAAAGTTATCTGTTATTTACCATGGAATTTAATTTCAGGATATGTGGCTCACATGACATAAACAGCCATGGCCCCAATCCAGCAGAGCACTTCAACAAGATTAACTTTTAATCGTGCAAGTAGCCCCGTTGAAATCAGCGGGATTACTCATGCGGGTAGAGCTCAGTGTGTGCTTAAGTGCTTTGCTGGATCAGGACCTATAGCAGTAAATACTGCATTGTCCCCTGCCTGGGAACTGTACAGGCCGCACGGCCGCACGCCCACTGATGGCGAGTTTTACAGCTTAGTATATTTGGGCATCTGCGTGTGAGAAGCGAAGATCATTCGTGCTGTCTTCCTGCATTGCCTGGGACAGCGGAGCATCATTCTGATACATGATGTTTAGGTTTTTGGTGGGGGGGAAAGGACCCTTTCCCTTTCAATGAGAGGAAAGAAGGCGTTTCATCAATTATTGCGTTTCGTGAAGATAACGCTACAGGTGAAAAGCAGCAATATTTCTGTGATAATTTACCAGGCATTGATGGCCTTGCCTGTGCCTGAAACGACCATGAACTTGGAATGCAGAAGATAGTTCCCTGGGCATTAAATTAGGCCTCATCTGTTTTTAGCAAGCAGGAAATGCATGGCAGATTATTTCTGAGATGGATTGTGTGTATGTGTGTGTATGTAAGGGGGGAAATGAGAGTTATTTGCAACTAAAAATGACTCTGAAACATAAAGGAATGTACGAACTGACAAATTATTTCCTGAAGCCATCAAATGTTGCTCTGCTGTGAATTAGTAGATCAAGGCTGTGCTCCCTCCACCCTCCAGTCCCCCAGCTCCTTCACAATTTTGAAATAAAATAGAATAGACATTATAAGGGTTTCTTTTGCATTACCCCATTCCTTTGTTGGATCCTATGCCCTGACACCTGTTTACACAAGCAGAGGACCCAAGCACCTATATTTTAGAAAGTCCCTAGCCATCGTAGAGGACAGAAGATCAAAAAACACCATCTCTGCACAAAAGGCTGGACTATGTGATGAAGTTGGAAGCATGTAACTAGTTAATGCTTGTTGGCTGGCTGTGGACACACTCTGATCCCCTTCCGCTGAGCCAGCATGGTTTAATTCTTGTTGGTTGTGAAGCTGGGTAAATACATTGCCTTTTAACCTTCCTTTCAGGATGGGCTAGAGCTGCATGTGTTCGGCTCCTGTGCCTCAGCTTATGGACAGCAGCTTGTTAGCACTGCCCCATTATGGTCTGGGGGAATACACCAGAAATGTGTGAATGCACAACACCCCAGTATGAGTAACTTGACACTGATGGAAGCATGAACAGTACGCTGAAAACATTTAACTAACTTAGTGCCCTAACTGGACCGGTTTAGCTAAAATCCAGTATGTCAAGGAGATGTACGTCCAACACTGTACTGGCTGGGGAAGTAGAAAGGCTTCAGTTTTTCAGACAATGCCTATTTAAAAATGTGAAAGGGATGAAAAGCTCACTCATGGAAGGAAAAATAAAGAATTCATTTTGTTCATCCAATGAACAGACCTATTAATTGCCCTCTGCTCTCACTAGCAACGAACTCGATTAATTCCCATGCATAACTCCAGTTTTGTTTTCCTTTCTTCTGTTCCTCAGTTGATGTAAATCAATGTGCCTCTACTGAAACCAATTTACTCTACTACACATCAGTTCAGGATCTGTCCCGGTTTCTCTTTTATCCAATAACTCTGTTTTAATCAAGTGTAATATGTGCAACTGAGTCATAGATTGGATAAGAGAGTTGGATTCAGATTTATTTTGGTAATTTCAGACTCAGATAAATAAATCACTAATGAAAAACTAAATAACTTCATCAGTCATAGCCATATAACTTGTCTCAATGGGCCTGTGTAAGAGATGGAGGTTAGAAAAATTTTAAATTCGGACACAGATGAAATTCAGGCAGGTGAACTTAAGAACAAAAGCAAAGCCGAACTATGCAAAATGTCATGCTGGGCACTGTGCCTTTGATCAAGAGGTTTCAGGCAGATCCTCCCCTGGCGTGAATCCACATGTCCTCATAGCATCTCATGGAGCTCCACTGATTCAAACCAGCTGGGACCCTCTCATTTTTTGTCCTCTTCCTTTGGGACAAGCTCTGTACTGGCACCTGAGCTTCGTTTTCAGAAATCACCTTTGACAACTACCCTTCCCACAGAAACTTACAAAGGAATAGGGGCAAATTTTGCAAAGCAATCATGAACACTAGGCCAGACAGTCCTCTCTGCAGCATTTGTTCCCACACGAGGACAAATAACGCTCCATGTTTCTCTGCAGATAGACCAACCAGCCAGGGTAACTTGCACCCAAGGAGTGGCGCAACACAAAGCTTCTGGGACGGTGCTGCAAATCCTCCGCTGACTACACCTAGTGATTAAAATTAGCAGAATCTGGCTCTAGATTTTGTCCAGACTTTGCTTTCCTCCTTAGCCTGAGACAGTCTGGTTGCCAGAAGAGGGTGAAGCCCCAAGAGGACTGTCCCTCGGTTCCCTTCCTTTCTCTCCTCCTGTCTGTTTGCGTGCACCTCAGGTTCTGGTCGAATCCTGCCAGAAGTGCAGCAGCCGTTTTCCTTTTGAGAAAATACTTGCAAATGCATTTTGTTTCTGGCAGCCCCCCAGTCTCTGAATCCCATTCCTGGATTCATTCCAGGCATTTATTCTCACAAATAATTTACAGCATCTCTGTGGCTCTTCTGAGGCAAACAGACCTGTGGGCTTTGCTGTGCTTCTCCTGCTCTCAAACATTTTTTGCCCAGAGTTCCAGAAGTCAGCGGTTTTATAGGATTAATAGCAACAGGAAAGTTTCCCTGGTAGCCTGTGTGAGGTTGCTGGGGATCTTAAGGGATCCCTGCCTTTTCCCTCGTAGCCCACGTGAGTGGCTGTGTTCACACGTCACTGCCACTCCTGTGCTTGCAACCTTTCCCCATCTCTTTTCTTCAGGTATGTCTCAGCTATGACCACACCAGCTCGCATGTCACCTGTCGATTTCCACACTCCAACTTCTCCCAAGTCCCCCCCCTCCAAAATGTCGCCACCGGCTTCCAGCTTGACCGTCTCCGTCCCTTCAGTGGCGGTGAGTCCCTTCATAGAAGAGGAGCGACCACTGCTCCTGGTGACTCCACCGCGGCTACGTGAGAAGTACGACCACCACCTTCAGCAGTTCAACTCCTTTCACCACAATCCTGCCCACGAGAGCAACAGCCTGCCGCCAAGTCCTCTGCGGATAGTGGAGGATGAGGAGTACGAGACCACGCAGGAGTACGAACCAGCACAGGAGCCTCCAAAGAAACTCACCAACAGCCGGAGGGTCAAAAGAACAAAACCCAACGGCCACATTTCCAGCAGGGTGGAAGTGGACTCCGACACGAGCTCTGAGAGCAGCAGCTCTGAGACCGAAACCGAAGACGAAAGAATAGGCGAGGATACACCGTTCCTGAGCATACCGAACCCCGTGGTGACCAGTCTGGAGCCAGCCGCTGCCTACCGGCTGGCTGAGAGCAGGACTAACCCGGCGAATCGCTTCTCCACACCGGAAGAGTTGCAAGCAAGGTTGTCCAGTGTGGTAGCTAACCAAGACCCTATTGCTGTATAAAACATAAAACACATAGATTCACATGTAAAACTTTATTTTATATAATGAAGTATTCCACCTTTAAATTAAACAATTTATTTTATTTTAGCAATTCCGCTGATAGAAAACAGGAGAGGAAAAAAAAAACTTTTATAAATTAAATATACGTATGTACAAATGTGTTATGTGCCATATGTAGCAATTTTTTACAGTATTTCAAAAATGGGGAAAGATATCAATGGTGCCTTTATGTTATGTTACGTTGAGAGCAAGTTTTGTACAGTTACAATGATTGCTGTCCCATAGTATTTTGCATAACCTTCTAGCCCTCAGTTGTCCTGGCTTTTTTGTGCACTGCATTATGATGACTGGATGTATGATTTGCAAGAATTGCCGAAGTCCCTCTGGTCGCTTGTTGTAGAATCCCCAGATCAAAAAGCCCTGTAATGGCACTCCCACCCTACCAGAAACACAAACACACACACACACAAATACACACACACAGAAANCAATCTAGTCCTAACTATGCAGTTCCTCTAGAAAAAAAAAAAAAAAAAAAAAAAAAAGCTGAAAAAATCAACAAAAAAAAATATTTTCTTCTATAAGAAGTTTTATTTGCTTTCCGTATATGAAATGAGTTTTGTCTGCTCTCTGCCAGCCAAAAGGTTTGCTTCTTTGAGCACTGGGACAATAGTAGATCCAACAGCATGCTACTATTAATTACAGCAGGATAACAAAAAAAAAA
>WAAD01005527.1:116656-145352 GCA_013389945.1 Fregata magnificens
AGAAAGAAAGTAATACTGTGATTTTAAACCAAATATATTATTAATCAGAGGTCAGCTTGTAATCACTAGGAGCTGCCATTTCATTATTTTCCAGATATTAATTGTTCTAGTTATCCCTTAGAAAATGGGTTTAGGTTAGCTGAGGCTTTGAACCCAATACTCTATTAAAAAAAAAGGAAAAAAAAGAAAAAAAAAAGAAAAAAGGAAAAAAAAAAAGATTTACATTAGTTTAAGTTAATGGGGCAAATATAATAACAGATATCTGTAACCAAGCAAGGAAGAGATCTAGCTGGAAAACAAATGCCACTAATAAAAGTGCAATCAGTTTTCACTTCTATTTTTTAATGTTGATTTCTAATAGATGATTTATCCTTTTGTTTCCCCTCAATTTTCTCCCCTTTCTTCTCCTCCTCAGAAAGAACCCTGACAAGCTTCTAGCAATACCTTGTTAGAGTTGCTGTTGGAGTAAGGGTTACTCTTGGACACAGAAATGACTTTCAGGGAAGAACTGATTTGCTGAATGGTCAAAAAGTATAGGCAAGTAGGAGAGGCATAGCGGAAGTATGGAGTTCACTTCTATTCGCCTTTATTGACTCCATTATTTGGGGTGAGAAAGGCAAGGCTGATGCAAAGCCCATTTATGAAGGCAAGCACACCGTGTGGGCTACAGCCATAGTGTGCGTGGCTATTTGAGATCAGTGTTTATATAGCCAGTGATGGCCTTGAAGTCTTTGACTAGTAATGAACAAGGATGCATTCAGTGCTGGAGCGGTTGCATCCGTTCAGACAGAAGTAAATGGCCTCTTTTGCACTGAATTCCTATCAGTTTAGTCAGGGTCACTCTGACTCTTCTCTTCTTTTGATTTTTGTTGTGTGTTCAGTTGGCACAGCATAGACTCAGGATTGATGTGGAAAACAAATGTTTTTCCTAGACTCCGGGGATTCTGAAAATGAGAACATATGTTCTACAGGTATTACTGGACTCTAAATAAGAGCCATGTCAAGAGAAAAAGAATTTCAGCCAAACTACACTCATCCTTTGGGCCACATCCTGGTCCTAGTTAAATGAAGAGAATAAGTCAAGGAGATTTTGTGAGATGTAAACCTGAGGAACTAAAGTCCCGACTCAGTAAATTGTTCAAGCATACGCTTATGCTAATCCCAGCAACAGTTACCTTCAGCATGTGCTAGACTCCCATTGACGCATCCAGTGCATGCATAAGGTTATGCACGCGCTTAAGACTTTTGCTGAACAAGGTGTCCTATTGATTTGAGACCTGAAAGCAAAGTCTAGTAAATGAAGTTGTTTATCAGGATGATGAAAATCAGTGAGTTGCTCACTGTATAAAACAACCACGTCACATTAGTAAGAACATGAGTGAGTCTACCTGACCACCAGATTCAGCAGAAAAAGAACAAAAAAACCCTTAGTATAGCAAGACGATGATGACAAAGTTTTACACTGGAATGTTGGTGGTAGAAGCAAATGGCTAGGAAACTAGCACAGCTTTGGGCTACGTGGTGGCTGAAATAGCACTGCTTATTTGAGAAGTCTATGGGAGATGGCAAAGTTTGTCAAATACATACTGTCTGGATTTAAGTCCCCTTTGCCGTTTTTTCCCTAGCTGGCTTGTACTTGAACACACTTTGCCTTTGCAGACCAAAACAAAAGCTCTCTACGAATTCTAGATACCATACACTCATTTTCATCCCTTTAGTCATGCCTGTTTATCTGCAATCCCATGCAGCAGAACATCCACCTCCCCAGTAACTCTGCAACTCAGTAGTACAGAGGGCCAGGTGGGCTTTCCTGATGCAGACCACCAGTTTCCAAAGGATTTGCACTCTTGAATTTCCAGAGGCACTTGAAAATCTGTCCTTTCAGTAAGGTCTCTGATACTGCAAAGATCTTACAGGACGGACAAAAAAAAGGATAGCAGAGGAACAAGAGATTTGCCCCAAAATCACCCATCTTAGTGGCAGAATAGAGATTATAACACAGGTCTTCTGTTATCTCCTTCAGTATACATCACCCACAAGGCCAGCTCTCATCGAAGTGTCTGTGATAGCCCAGACAGATTCATCAGGGTGGAAACGAAACTTACTCTCAAGTGGAGTAAATGATTTGAGTTCTAACGCTGTTATTACAGAGGACCAGTATAAAATGAAGGAGCAATTGCATGCTTGGGAGCTGTACATGTGAGATTTATTCAGTGTGGGTCTGGGAAAAATGTCATTCTGTTGCAGTGCCTCAAATTCAAAGTGGTGTGCAGTCCCTGCTCCTCCTCCCTCCGGTACATATAGTAGTGTGTTATAGGGTAAGCATGAAATTAGGCTGGGGACTTCACATGGACCTAAGAACAAGAAAATACAATTGGGGATATGGCTGCCTAAGCCCTTAGGTCTTTGGGGAGAACCCAGCCTTACAGCACAATTCATGCAACAGCGAGTTATGGGAGTTGCCCTGGCTTGGCACTCACAGAAGTGGGAGCAGGACGTGGCCCCTCACGTCTGGACTTGCTTTTAGCACACTGTGAGGGTGCTCCCCGTCAGTCAAGTCCACACCCCGAAGTTAGCAAGTCTACATGGCCACAGGTTCTGCTGGCAGGCTGCAGCCAGCTCCTGCTGGCCAAGTGGCTGGAGACTGCAGCAGCATGGAGCAGAGCCAGCAAGTGCCTACGGGAAAGGCCAGCTCCCCTGTTGGGGATATTCACTTCATTACCCAGACCTCTGAGCTAGGCAGTCCCAACACCCTTGGGCCATCACTGTGTAACCCTTGCCAACTTTTGGCTGAAAGTCATGGCGAGGAGAAACATACTTTGAAGAGGGGGGAAATATTCCAGTGGTGGCAGAGTTGTTCAGATTGTCCTGGTTTCTTTCCATGTCATTTAGCTTGAGCCGTGTGTTTTCCCTGTGTATGTGTTTATATGCAGGAATTATTCCAGGATAAAAGGCTTCCTTCAGGGTTGTATAGCTGGAATATGTTGTCCACAACCTGGTACAGCCTGCCTGTTCAGCTGGTGTAAAATCATTACAGCTCCACAGAGGTTATCATGTAACAGAGAAAAACCCACTCCCTCCTCTTGGCCCAGCTATTCCCTTCCTCACCTGAGCCACCCCAACACCCCCAGGTTTAGGAGATCAATCACTGCCTTTATCAGGGAAACAGGAAAGCTCCTTCTCTCTCCAGTCCTCCAAAACAACGCTGCATCTCCCTGCTTCTCTCACACACATTGCAAGCAGTTTCCTGAGCATCCAGGATAGCAAACTTGTGTCCCCTCAAAGGACACACTTCTCAGCCTGTTGAACACTTCTTGGCCCTGCAGTGTGGCTACTTACAGTCAGCTGGGACTTACTTCTAGTAAGAAACAAAAAAAAGCACCTGTGAAATGCTGCAGAGAAGGGCAGACAAAGAACATGGCCAATTATAATCATTTGTAATTCTCTATTCTATTGTAAATACATCTTGTACATACTTGGATGTTTTCATCATTTACTGTCTTTATGGATTCTGTGTTAAATGAGACTCTCTTAGTTTATTGTGTAACACTGTAAATAACATAACGTCCTTTATTATTTATGCATAGGCATCTAACACGCGGAGAAAGTTATCCTCATATTATTTTAAGATATATGTCAAAAATATGTTGCATTTTTCTTTTTGCTTTGAAAAAATTGTAATATATCCTCTTTTTCCCCTCTTTTCCTTTAAAAGAAAAATGAATGCTAATTTATTGTTCAGGAGAGAAAGGGGATGTAACTGAAAGGCAAACTGTTCAAAGAACATGCTATGGAAGCCACAAGCTACTGATAAACTAAAGAATTTATTATCCCAAATACAGCAATAAGTAATTGTTGATTTATTAAGGTTTTGTTATTCATTTTCAGTAAAAGAGGTGCTGGATTAAATTGTTTATGTGTTGTACTGGCCCAGCTGCTCAGCAGACTGTGTCAGGTCACTAGCCACCATCCTTCTGGATCCAAACGTTGTTGTAAAGGTCTTGTTCTGTCTTTGTGGGCCACTGTTCCCTGAGTTTTCTAACTCATCCCTGTGGAGGTCTCTGGCAGACACTCCTGCTCCTAGATACAACATTTTTCATTTGTTAAATTAGAATTGCTAGCTTTATCCTGACCATAACTACTCTAGGTGGATGGGGTTTTGGGGAAGGGGGCAGAAACGACACAGTCTTGGGGCTGTGAGGGCGTGCTCTACAAAAATGTCACCTCACTGCTCAGTAACAGTCAATAAAGAAAATCAGATACTAGGAATTATTAGATGACATCACCATGCCACTGTATAAATTCATTATTTGTGCAGATCTTAAATACAATGACTGGTCCTGGTCTTCTTGTCTCAGAGTAGAAATGGTGTAACGGGGAAGGGTTTGGGGGGCAACATGGGTGAACAAATATCTGGAGGTGGTGAGGACCGCGGGGCACTGAGTAGGCTGGGTCTCATTAGTCTGGAAGAAAGGACAGCTGAGGGGAGACAGCACAAAGGTCTATGGAAACGTAATTATCTTGTAGAGGGTAGGAAAGGACTGGATGTTCAGTACCTCTTCCAATACAGGAAACTGAGTTATCAATCAAAACTACTGGGCACCATATTCAGAAAGATGTGGCTCTTCATGTGAGGGGTAGGGAACTTGGAGAACTCCTTGCTGCAAGAGGTTGTGGATCGTAGAAGTTTCCATGGCTTCAAAGGAGGTCCACATCTTAGACAGTAATCCAATGAGAATTACTAAATCCATGGAAACCACATCAGACATGGGAAATACCTGATCTGAAAATGTGTGGAGGTTGTATAAAGTGGAAATATCATGTAATCTTGCCCTGCTCTTACCCTTCTTCACTTATCTGCCCCTCTTGAAGAGAGGGCAGTGCAGATATCTGATCTGGCTGTCCTTACATGATATTAGTATGTAAAGTCATTTGCTGTTGAAAAGCATTAAATAAGAGGAGGAAAACTGGGAGTTAGCAAAGGAGGGAGGAATGCAGCAAAGACACCTTGGATGTGTTTCAAATCCATTTGTTCCCAGGCCTGGTGGAAACACCTAGGTCAGATTCCTTCCACCTGCCTGTAGATAACAGAATGAGATGCCAAACTGAGGAGGGATGGAAGAATGGAGGGATGGAGGAATGGAAGGATAGAAGAATGAAGGGATGGAGGAATGGAGGGATGGAGAGAGGAAGGGAGGAAGGAAGGAAGGGAGGGAGGGACAGGCACAGGTTTTCTGTCACCCTCCTGCCCCCATTCTCAACACAGAGAGTGAAGACCTGGCGGGCCAGTCAGACCTCAGGACAGGTTCAGTTCCCCTCTGACAACTTCCCTGTCTTGCCATTGCATGTAGAGGGATCCTGTAGCCAGGACACTCTGTGCTCAGGCTATTTGCCTCACCTGAACATCTTAGTTGGGTAGGGCCTTGTCACCTCAAAGCAAGCCCAAGCTAGCATCCCATTGCACAGTACTACTACTAAGGAAGGAAGATGCTCCTCTTATCTTCCGTTGCAAGCTGTTGGAACGGGAGTGGATTGCTCTGAGAAGCCAGTCTCCTCCTCAGGCATCCCCACTGCCCTTTTATTGGGTGGGAGAGGAAGGTGGAGGATTTCTGAAGCAATTAAGTACTGTAAGAAACACTCAGAGTCAACAGGACTAGGGACCTCATGTCACGTTTGACACAGACCAGAGTGCTTTAGGGAACACATCCTTCTGTGTCCCAAATGGCTGTCCTTGCAAAAACATTGTTTGTCACTCCATGCTGTCTTTATCCTATTGTCTCTCTCTGCCAAGCTCCTGCCTCTGCACTTCTCCACAAGGTCTGGAAGCAAATGGCCTCAGGGAACACTACAGGAAAAGCAAGCAAACCCTTCTTCTCATTTCTGCATCCCACAGCTGGGTATGCCCTTAGCATGCCAACTCCCCCAGTTATGAACGCATTATTCGGATGACGCATTCCCCAAGTTAGTTCTCCCTGTCTCAACTACAGCCGATGGGAAGAAAACTATAGCAAATGCCTCGAGATGTTGCAGCTAGTCGCTGACAATTAACCTGTGTAGTCCAAGCAAAGCAACGTGGACTGTGCTCAGGTTATGGGCCTGAGAACTCTTCTTTAGTGACAACAGACCCTTAACAATGGCGCTGGGAACCCTTCAGGGCTAAATCTCATTTTACCATTCAGAAAAAAGACACAGAGCCTTGGGGATTTCTGATCCCAGAGTGTTCCTTCTACCTGATGCTATGACCTTTTGCTGGAGTCATTACAAAGTAACCCTTATTAGAAAAGTTCTACTGGTTGCAGAATTATTCTCCATGTTTCCAGACTAAGTGTGGCAAGACAAACGTCACAAATCACTGGTATGCTCCTGATGCCCCCATTTCCACCCATCAAGTCAAGGACTTAAGGAAAGTTCCACATCTCCCAGCAAGGAAGACGTGGAACATGGTCAGGACCATGCACATCTTGGAAGGCTGCCATGTCAATGGAGTTGAGGACAGTAGGGCTCTCTCCACGGGGGGGTATTTAGAGCTCTGCACTTTCTAAGCATTGCATGGATTGTATGAGCTTGAGACAGCCATCAGTATGAACAGAATGAATTCCCCTTAAAAGCTAGACCTCACTCTCTAAGCCTTTAGGTCCAGGAGGTAACCTAGCCCCAACTTCAGTTGGAAGCTGGACTTTTAACATAAATGACAGCTGCTGAGGTTTCCATTTTGTTTCTTCCCCTTGGAGATAGCAAGAGATTTCCCTGCACTGGATGCAATGCCCTGGGAACTCAGGAGAGAGGAACCCTGGCAGCAGTGCATAGAAACCACCCGAAGTAAGGCCATCTCTTCTGATGACAGCAACAGAGAAGATGGCGAGGGAGTCATTGCAAGGTTAGATGCTCATCAGCTGGTAGGGAGTACAGTGATTGTTAACAACTGATTAAATCATTATTCTGGTAATGGCCAATTTGGAACCAAGCTTCAGAAGCCAAATATTGTGTGGGAGGTATTTTAACTTACCCTGCACATTACTGCAGGCAATTGGGTGATGTGTTCGCTATGTGTACATACACATATAGTCTCCCAATTTGCTGTAATGATTTCCTGATGTTCAGTGCATGCTCAGTGATGGGAAAGAAAAAAATGCCTCAACAAGGCCATTCAGCAGCTGCAAAACTGCCTGCATCCAAGAGGAAGCACCTTTTGCACAGCGGAGAGGAAAAAATGAGGGTGGTATTTGACCTGTACAGCTCTGAAGAGATGGAAAAGGAATGTCTCTTTCTTTCCCAATTGGACAGGCTAGACCACAGCTTGCAGAAGAGCCTTCACAGGGCCACAACTAAGAAGGGGTTGACAAGGTGGAGGACGAGGGCACTCAGAGTAGGGTCAAAGGTGGCAGCGTGTCTCTCATTTCATTGAAATAACCTTAGACACAAAGGATTCATCCCAAACAGAAAGAGAGTCACTGAAGATGCCCAAGTGATGGGTCCTGGGCCCTCTGTATGTGGCAAAGAGAGAGAATCCCCAAAGAGCAATTCTTGTCCCGAGTTCTGGCTCTCGCGAGGTTCCCATCTTGTGCTCCACCTTAGCACGCTAAAGGCCCTAAAGCTGAGGGTGAGCTGAGTCAGATCCTCCACAGAAACAGACAGTAATCTGCTGAAGATATATGAGGAGACTCAGATACCTGCACCTACAGCGTCATTCCTGGAAAAAGCAATGGGAACTACTAGGGCTGTGAAAGCAGTAATCCAAAACTGTAGGAAATGAAGGCCACTTACATGAATGCCACGGTATAAATTCAGGAACCTGCAATTCAGCATCCAGTTTTGAAATCATCCCCTAGTAAAAGCTCTAGAAAACAAAATAATACCATCCTAGTGACACATGAACTATTTTAATCATTAAAAAAAGCCCTGTAATTCTGACGTCTTAGCATCTGCACATACCATCTTACCATATTCGACTAAAACATGCAATATTTATCTGATGGCTAATGATTATGAAATAAAGCTCAAAGTAATAAAGCTCCAAATAATAAAGCTCCAAATAAGAACTGGCAGACCACAGCTATCTTGTGTCTGTTTTATAATCCGCAGCTCAGTTGTCATGGTACTAATTCACGCATTCTGGGTTATATCAATGAAACAACAGAAAGGAACTCTTATACTTTAGTCCCTATTACTTTGATTTCCAAGCGCCAACTTCCTTGAAATAAGACTTACACAGCCTGTTACAAATGGCTTTGCCAAATCCAAAGAGGAAATTGTGATTACTGTAGTCCAGGTAACAGATTAGAAGGCCAGGTAACCTGAACTCCAGGTAACAGGATTGTCTTTATGGTAATTCTACCCTCAGCTCTTTCCTTTATTTGGCTGCCTGACATAGTCCAGAGCCTATCTGAATATTTCTGTGCCTCTCATAATGAGTTAAAATTGCAATTCTAGGACTTCAGATGTGGCAATCATGGCATTTTTAGTAAACTTCACTTGCTGCCTTACAACTTCATTTGACTGACAAGACTCTACTGGCTCAGCAGCAGAGCAGCTCTCAGCTTGGTCCCTAGATGATTGCAATAGGTTCTCAGCTGCAGGAGAACAGCACACTTGCTGCTCCTTCTTTGGTATTTCACCAGGATCACATCACCAAGTCAGCAAGTAGTTCCAGGAAGTTCTTTAGAAATATTTTTGGTTGAAGATCTAAAAAGGCTGAGTTTGTCTGTTTCCCACCACCTTCCCACATGCATGCACCACATCTTTCAGCTTTAAGGAAATAGAAAGAGCTTTCGGGGGGGGGAGCAGAACAAAGGGAATGCTATGAGGTTCTGTCTCAGGAGTAAAAGATAAACAGCGTTGCCATCGAGCGCATATTTAGCTTTGTTACACTCACGAAGCAAGGTATTATTCATCACAAACTGAGGTGATGGGAAATGTGCCATATTGCCTGAGGAATACAGTGATGCTGAACTTCAGAGCAGAGGCTCAAAACCCTTTGCAGTTAAGGAGTGGCACCCAAAGACTTGGCTGACCTGGGAGCTACAAAAGTATTCAGAGCATTGCTTTAATAAGGTGGTCATCTCAGTGCATTGCAGTGCGTCATGCCCTAGGCATGTGTGGAGGTTTCAAAGGTCAGCCATTCTTGGCTGCAACTTGCTTTCAGGTGTGTTAAGTGCTCCCAGACTGGCAGGGAAGCCCTTTGGCTTGAAGACACCTCTCCAGGGCTTTCTTCCTGAAGACAGTGAGGAGACCCAGGATCTCAGCAGTGCTCCTTCCAGCCCAGAGAAGGAGGAAACAAATGCACAGCTTGACTTTCTGTACGTTGGCCTGAAACCAGACACTGTGTCAATACTCTGCTATGACAGCCATGGTAGTGAGAATTACTTCAGAACACAGGCATCTGGTGACTTAGAAACTGAACAATCTCTTGCACCAAAGAGCAAATGTTTTCCCTGATTTCTTGGAGGGATGGTGGGTGGGAGCTGAGATGATCAAGTGCAATGGAAACTTTCAGCCTGCTGGCTGGGTTAGAGTCCTCCAAAGCCTGGGGGCACAGACAGCACTTTGACAGTAGATGCTCTCCCCCACTACCAACATGGAGCCTCAGCTTGCTCCTGGCAGCAAACACAGGCTCTTCAGGAGAGGAGGGCGGCTGGTTTAAGTAGTGCTATTGCTTGGTGGCTGGGGTTGAGACAACAAGGTCACAACCATCCTTGTACCTCCAAGCAGTGACATGAGCATCCAGTGACTGTAGTTGTGTAACCAGCTGCTCCATCCACCTGTAGATAAACATTGTACCTATGCAGCAAGATCTGCCTGTGCAAGATGTTTATTTTGCATCAAGCATGTAAAACTGCACTCATCCAAATGTAAACTCTCCCAGAGGACTCAGTAACTCTAAAAGGTCTGATCTCTTTGTGAGAGTCCCCAAGACATTGCAAGCTGGAATCCCTCTAAGGGGGGAGGATATCCCCTTTGCTGCTGATAGCAAAGTAGCAGTGACAGCAGAGAGCCTAGCATGCACTAGACCACATGGCTACTTAGCTAGGCTTCTGTAAAGAATTTGAAGTGCAGATAAAGCTTTCTGCTGTGGTAGTTAACATTGATCTACCAGCTTGGCTATCATATGTGAAAAGTGGGAAGGTGTTCAACAGTTGACATTTCCAGGAATTGCAGAGCTATCTCTATGGCTAAACACGGTGGCCCTAACTCCTGCTCTTGTACTCAGGCTAGTGAATTATCCACCAACCCTCTCCCCAAGATATCTGACTCGTGCAGTCCAAGTACGAAATTACCCATGACATATACGCTGAAGCTTGTCTCTCTGGCACAGCCTTTTCCACTACTGCATTAAACAGGAGAAATACCTGAGGTCAGATTCTGTAGGAGGGGCTTGGGGAAGTGCAAAAGCTCTAAAGTAGTTGGGCAAAGAGAATCCTGCTTATGAATCATTAATGCTTTCGTGCCTCCCCACAGAAGAAGTTGCTTGCTTTTAACATACAAATGAAGATAACTGGGTTAAATGCCAGAGTCTTCACCCCTACCCTTCCCAGGAGAAACTTTGCTGCTTTTCTTGGTCTTTGTGAGTAATGACTTGCCCTGGAGGAGAAAACCTTT
This sequence comes from Fregata magnificens, assembly GCA_013389945.1. NCBI lineage: Eukaryota > Metazoa > Chordata > Aves > Suliformes > Fregatidae > Fregata > Fregata magnificens. The sequence goes on from WAAD01005527.1 coordinate 127,253, forward strand.
TACAACGATTGTAGCTCTCATTTGCATGTGCTGATTAGCCTCAGTATCACCATAGTTTGGTTGTGCAGATGAGCACTCTGCAGCTTCTCAAAAGATAACGAATGTTCCTGCTTTCATTCACAAAGCTGCAAAGGTTTGGCAATGGCGTGAATAACTGCTTTGCTAATAGCAATCACTAATGCAATGACTGGGATTAAAAATAGGGTTGCTAATGCTATTAATGTGACAGTGATAATGTCACAGTGCTGTATAGTATGTAACCTTGTTATAGCTGTACTTTGTTACCACTAACATACTTTTGGGTTTTCTCTCAGCTAATTTGCAGGAAGTTTCAGCTGGAAATGGCATATGTTTGGAGTATGAAATACCAATCGCATGCAATGCCCCAGTTCTTGGAAGGACCTTGGAACAAAAATGTATCTGAGCCTGGTGCTGTTAATAGAAAAGGAGAGGAAAATGTCTCAAGGTTCCTGCTGGCAGCTGAAACACAACAAAGCTTTTTGGAGTGCTCAGTAATGTGATTTGGTCTTGTTCCATGATGGCTGGTGCTCACAAGATGACTTTTAGGGTCTATGTGAAATAGGCAATGACCAGCTTCAAAGATGGGAAGCAAAGAGCATCTCCCTGCTGCTCCCATTTCCTGTGGACTGCCTAGTAAGTCTGCTTGGACACCTCCATGTGGAACAGGGCAAGAGTTGACCAGCAGTGAGTATTTAGGACCTTTGAGGAAGGAAGGCTGGAACAGTTCAGAGGGCATAACTGGAAAGGAGTGGCAATTTCTTGCTCATGAGAGGAAGCAACAATTCGTCATAGCTATAACACTTGGGAATGCCCCACCTCTGTTAGGGGGCCTTTGGGCTGAATAGCTGGGAGTTGCAGCTCTGCTTTGAGCCCATGTGTTGTCCCCATTTCCGTAACACCTACAAGCTGCAGCCAGAGTGCAATGGCCAGGAACAGGACAAGATGAGACCCTCCGCGGCAGGAACAAAATGACAATGGATTTCTGCAATTAACAGCAGCACAATTCCAGAAACTTAAGCCTTTCCTCATTTACTCTAAGGACGGAGGAAGAGTGACTTAACTGATTGGCTGGGGCGTGTTTATATGGTCGTCCACTAACAAATCCCAGGCACTGTGCCAATTAGCAGGTCTGTGTGATGTCTGAATTATGCTCATTAGGGCACTCTTGCGTCCTTGCTGCTCTGACTTTTCCACACTTCTGAGTAGAAACACACCCGTCTTCCAAAACAGCACATAAGTGCTGAGCCTAATCCTCAGTCTGATGTTTGTCCTGGTTACCGTGTCTCTAATTCTACCCTGGCCTCAGAGAACAAAAACACAAACTGCTAGAAAACAAAACTCTGTTTCTTACACCCAAATGGTGACAAAATTTTGCCTTTTGGTCTTTTGCCCATCTAGTTCTTCTTCTCCAAGATCACAGCTTAACTCCCGGGTGGCTGCAGCCAGGGCACCTTCCCATAACGACATTGTTCCATTCTTGCCACGCTTCATCCAGCTGAGGCAGCTTTTTGCTTGCGGAGGACTGAGAATTTTGTTTCTGCAGAGGCATTAGCGGCAGATCAGTTAACGTTTTCTCCCCGCCCCACAGGACCGTGTGGGTTGGTAAGCTGGGTTTCTATGAGGTGTTCTGGGGACTTCTTGCAAGCATCACCACTAATTACCAGTTGCATCGTGGCATTGCCAGTTTTGCCCCTTCTTCAGTTGCCACAGTCTGTAGGATCTGCCATGCCTCAGCTCAGAGGCTCAGCTAGGCTCTCATGGACCGTCATCTCACTACAGCTATTCCTAAGTGGAAAACAAATCGGTGTATACTGCCGGAGAAGACCTCTTATGCTAGTCACAAGGAAAGGAGTGTTCCACCTGAACAGGACCTGTGTGTTTTAGGGACAGGCACTGTGAAAGGTGAAGATGGACCAAGGTAGACAGATTCTTCAGTGGCCCACCTTGCCTCTTGGCCATCTCTGTTGTTTTCACAGTTAACAGCCCATATTTCCTGTGTCCCCCCAGGTACTGAACCAGTCCCTTCTCACAAGAAGGTACCCATCAGCATTTATGTCTGATAGTAGTTGTCATAGCTATAATTACTAAAAACTGTATCTCCGTTAACAGGCTGACCCAAGTAAGGTCACAAGCTGGGGGAGGATACCCTACAGCATGGGCACTTTATTGCCTCCCTACCTTATTCTGCACCAAATGGAGCTGAAAGTCCCTTGCTCCCTAAGTGTTAAAACTTTTTGATTAAAAACACCTCTTAAAGACATGCCCGCAATACTAAGAGTTTTTCATTTGAAACTGCGCTTAGAAAAAGAAAATATAAAGGGCTTAAAAATGCTGAAATGCATTGTCTGGCTTCTTTTTTAGTTGATGGTGCTGAGCTACATTCCAGTTTCTATGCAATTGGAAGAGAAATAAAAGACACTTGTGGAAGTGGGAAATAGCCTAAGCAAGGTAAAAGTCAAGAAGGTTAATTAATTTTTTTTTTGAGTCAACTTGTGCATTGAAGTGCAGCCCCTCAGAAAATAATTTTCTGGATGTGTAGACTGTGTTGCTGTAGGCAACAAGCATAAGCCACAAATTTGATCAGATTTCTGGTCTCGCTTTAATGCTGAGCTATCCTATCCAGTGCTACTGGTGCCTTAAAAAAGCCCTGGCAGGGGGCAGGCAAAGTCAATTTCAGATTAAGAGCACTGAAGGCTAAATGAATGCAGTAGAAAAGGGTTTCCAGAAGTTATGGACAAAATAAAAGGGAAACCAGGGTATAGTCAAAGTTGCCCTTTAGGGCAACTAAGTCCCTATAGCCCCTTGATTCTGTCTTATGCAGGAGGTACCCAGTCTTTGAACAGTGTCAGATGATTAATTTTGAAATTAAAGGGATCTGGGGAAAAATATTGTGACATCTCCAGTGGTTTAGCTAGTTACCAGCTATAATAAATGTTTTCTTGTATGTATTCTTCAAGTGGCATGGTCCCAACTGCATAAATGCAGGCAGCACGCATCTCGAGACATGGGCTGTGCAAACGATTCAGTACTTAACCCAGTTATGCTTAGGCCATTATCAAAGGTCTGCCTGCTGCAAGGTCTCATAAAAAAATGACACGCTAAAAGGAGGGAGAGAGACTGTGAAACTAGCTGTTAGTCTGTTTAGTCACGTCAGCTTTCTCAGGCTTGTCTATAGCAGGCAAGAAAAAATGGTTTAAGGACACTGACTCAGCTTTGGCCAAGGCATCTCCTCTATGACCTAGCTGGCAGGGTTGAATTCAATTATCTTCTTCAAATATGCAACTACTTGTTAGACATCCCTTTTGTCCCTGGTATAAGGAGGGATGGATCTGCTTTATCCAGCTGCATGCACTGTGCTGTTTTGTGTCTGCCCATACTTGCTCTCTCTCTGAGGGACTTCAGGATGAGGCACTTCGAGTAGATGGGAATATTCCCTTCCAGCCTTGAACAGACCCAGGTCTATTCTGTGACTATGGCCAGCTACACTTCTTTTCCCTTTCAGGACTAGGCCACCAGTTTATAGACAACAACGCTATGTCATCTGGCTCCCAGGCTGCCGTATTTTATGCAGGACTGCCAGTAGAGGGGTTCCTTTTAACCTCAGAGGGCTAAATTTAAGGTCACCCTTTGGATCAATCACACTACTGTCCTGAGCTGGTGCCTGGGAGACAAATGCAGCGGGCAAGCCTGGTGACACCACCCAAGTGCGGCTCTAAGATGGAGAGTGTACAGTAAAGAAGTGAAAAGATAGGTATACTGGACAGATGATAGAAGACATGAACACATAAATAAAGACCAAAAAGTCTCTTGTGATGTTGACAAACCAGAAGGGCAAAGAAAGAGGAAAGATGCAGACATCTTCTCTGCCACAACATCAGGGTCTGTAGGAGTGGAGTCTGACTGGGTCACAAATTCCAGCCAGTTTCACCCTGCCTTTGGGATTAGCTGTGAATACGTCGTACACTGAAGGGCTGGACTTGTGCTTGCATGGAAGGCATTAATCAAACATTGGCCACTTTGTGCAGCCCAGAGTATCAGACGGAGTATGTGATCAGGTAGACGAGGGAGACAAATTTGAACTAGAGTCGCAGAGGAAATTTTTAGCTGTTCTTATTCTTCAACAAACCTATCTTTAATTCCTTCTTTCAGGATGAGATCTCTCCCAAAACTGGGAACGATCTTTGGTTTCAGGGGTACAAAAGCATCTATCTGCTTGTGTGACTAGCATTTTTATGGGTGTCTAAGAGAGTGTTAACAGAAGCACAGCGTATCTGTTTAAACTATTTCAGCAGCTACGGGAGTTACATACAGTGTCAGATATTTTTCAGATTAGTCCTCTTAGCAGCTGATAACATATGGGTCTGAACTGAAATGCTGTGATGTAAGCCATGCAAGAGGCCCGCAAGGCAAATTAAGCAATAACATGCTTGATGCTGTGGCATCATAACAAACTGTGTTTCCTTCTAAGCAGTGCACAGTGGGGAGAGGTATTCCCTCCCCTTCGCTCTCCTCACGTTCACCCTCAGGCACAAGATGACACACTCTGTGCTAAGTATCTCGGGCTGCTTTGTACGGCTGAGGGTACCAGCTGTCCTCCTGGCAGCCCCCAACAGCGGGACAGAAGGGCAGCACCTGGAGGTGCTGGCACACTCCTTGCCTATCCCTGTGGGCTCCTCCAGCCTGCCCCAGAGCCACTTTGGTGGGGAAATCAGGGGCAGGGCATCCTGGAGAGACGAGCTGGGGGAAAGCAGGAGAGCAGAGAGAGAGAAAAAGGCAGAGAGGAGAAGGCTGCGGAGTCAGGGTGAGGAGGAATAAAAGGCTGCTTTACCCCCAGACCAGTTGCACTCTTCCTGGGCACCATCGCCTGTGGATGGATAGGAGCAGAGATGGCGTCTGGAGCTGGACAGGACAGGGCAGCGTGGAAACCACCCAGCAGGGTCAGGCAGCCCTTCTGCCCATGCACCCTCTGTCAACAACCAGAAAGCTGGGCTGGGCTGGGGTCAGCTCTGCCTGCCGCCCCAGCTCTGAGTGACACTGTGACTGTCGCGTGCTGTGGCCCAGGCAGTTTGGGAGGGGGCGGAAAAAAGGTCAGGAAGGGTGAAACAGAGAAACACCTGGCCATTATGGTCTGGGACAAACAGCCATCAGTGAAAGGGCAAGGGGCTAGGAGGGAGACAGGGACTGCTCCTGGGGAGGGCTGCACAACTCCCTCAGGCAGCAAGCAGGGGCAAACCCTGAGCCCTTCAGGAGTGCTAGCAATGTTACCTCTCCTGCTCAGCACAGGGGGAACATCTCTACTGTAAGACCCAAAACCAGGTGGTGTCTGACCTATGATTACATGGTGGTGTGGAGGAAAAATGCAAGACTTGAACAGTCAGGAAAAGCCACAGTTGCACGCGTTGCCTTGAACCCTGAGACTTCCTGAAGTCCAGCTGTATGTCCCAGTGGCAGTGCCTGCGTAACTGGACTCCTGAAGCTAACCTGGTGCTTTTCTGGATCCTTGGAAATCCAGCCTTGCCTCAGTAACAAAGTGCAGATACACATTGGAACACGCAGAGATATATCCTGCGATATATCCTATCCCGTTGTGACGGGAAAAACTCCTATTTTTGAAATCATTATACTCCATAGCTGAACTGCGTAAAGTTCAAATAACCCTTACTGGCTGTAGTCTAGCCAGGAAACCTCAACCTCCGAGGTGAGGTCATTAAAGTTGAACTTCTGGAAACTCAGAGGTGTTTAGACAGCCTGTTAATTACTGTATTAATCCTTTAGACAATGCTGGCTCCTGGGATTTCCAGAGCATTAGCACTTTAGTAGCAGTTGGGCCCAGATCACTCGACTCCCTCGTCACAGGAGTACCTCCTGATGCGAATACTGCCAGTGTCTTCTCTAGGGCCATGCATGCAGAGGTAAGTCAGAAGAGTTAGAGGGTGTCAGAAGCTGGCCCTGAGCATTTCTTAGCAGGTGTAAGTCCTTTTTGTCTCATTACCATGGAGCTGACATCATCTCTTTGCTATGTTTATCTGACACCTATGAAGTGTCAGATGGTTCCTACCCGCTGCAGAATGAGCTGCCTATTTGTTCCAAAATCATGTCCCTTCGAGTACCTTACCCCTGTAGGCTCAGCAAGCCAACGGGTCAGCAGAGGGATGGAGCGCCCTGGAGCCAGAGCCTGGTTTTAATGACAGTGTGGAAACTGAATGCCTAATCTGTGAAAAATGCCTATGACAAAATATGAACAACTGAATTCATAATCATAGTAACACTGGGAACAGAGCTCAGCAAAACAGTTGTATTCTTTCAATCAATCAGGCGAAGTAGCTGTTGCACAGCAGCTCTCACTCTTTCCAGATGGACACTCACATTCCCAAACACATCCCGTTGAAGGCAATCCTTCCTTACAGGGGGCCAGCTGATGCCCCTACACAGCAAAGGGCAGCAGCTTTTTGTCGACCCATTGTAGTTAATGAACTTTGTCAGGTTGATCAATGATTTTCTTGCAAATTCAGCTGGCCATGGTTGAAAAGCAATCACAACTGATTTGTGTTACTGCATCTACAGTAGCAACCCACACCAGCTACCTCTACATTATGGGCATAAGAATGCTGCTCTGCACTTCTGGCCAGCAGCCTGCTTAGCTGGCACTCTTTCAGCTGGGCCAGGGACCTAATACACTCAGGTAGGGTTGCTACACACATACAATTTCCTAAGGACGTTCAGGCACCCAAATCTAGCTGATCTAGGTACTGAGGTTTCCAGCAGTGACTGTTCGCAAAGTGGGAGCCCTCAATGGGCTCCCCACCTGCCCCCCCAGGCTATGCCTGTTCCCCTGCAGGCAGCACAGAGGAATCCAGGAGCTGAAACTGAACCTATACACATCCTTATCGATGGGTGCAGGGGCTCCTCAATAAGGCCTTACCCAAGGACTATAATTTCTCTGGCTTTGTCATTTATACAGCACGGAACATGCTGCACAAAGCATGTTGAGACAGGTGCACAACTATATATTAGCAGGGTCTGTAGCTGATGGCATGCATTGACTGTAACGGTGGAAGTTACTTTAGGGGGGAAATAAAAATTAGACGAGAGAAAGGGGAAAGGAAAAAACTCTCTGGCAGCAAGTCGGGAGAGAAGCCGTGGAGGTTCCCAGACAAGTGTCCTCTTTCTGATTTCATCTCCAGGGCAGCAGATGATCCCCCCATAATACTTCCCCATAGCAATCATAAAGTTTTTCATTAGACACACAGACTCACTCCTGGTTCTTCCTGCTTGTGGGATGGTGGACACACTAATGCACCCTTTGCTCAGGTGTAAGTGCTGCATACTGACTGGATGTTAAGCTTTCTGCATACATGTACGGGGCTCCCAAATATAAACCAAAGCAACCAAAGGCAGGCAAAAAGGGGGAAATCAGGAATAGTTCTCATGTCAGTGGCAGTCACTTCCTGTGGGAGCCCATCACAGCGGCACTGGCAGAGTGACAGGTGCAAGACCTTGGGAACAGCAGCAAAACAACAAAGGGAGAACACTCCAGCAGGCGGTCTGGAAAACAGCATCTCAGGTGAAAAAGTACCGAGCTGCAAGTAGAGGGCAGGCTGCAGAGTTGGAAGTTTCTACTTGCAGCAAGCCTATTTGCAAAAGCCTTTGGCATTACGAAAGCTAAGGCACCTACAGCACCTTGCAACAAGCAGCTCCAGCGGGGAAGAGTGCAGGACCCCTGCATTGGAGTAGTCAGTAAGCTAGTGCATGAAGTGCTGTTTTTCACTTTGAGAAAGGAAGGCTAAAGTTCCTGCCCCATACCTACTACGGACCCACCAGTGCAAGGATCTGAGCGGCTCTCTCCCTCATCCCGGTCAGGCAATCGCTGCCATGTGGCTGTGGCTGCTCTGTGCAGGGCTACGCTCTCATGTGCAGAGGCAGGAGCACTCAGTTTAGGAGCTGGAGAAGTGTTTATGCTGGGGATCCTGAGAGAGGTTACCTCTTCCTGCCCTGCTCTAGTCCTCTGCAGCTCGCTTGTGTCAGGCTTAGACAGGTGTAGGTTCATCCTTTTTCCTCAAGCAGTAAAATCTCCCTATGCATTGCTTGGAAAAGTCTCTGCATCCAGTCAGAAGACAGAGGAGAGTCAGAGGCATATTCCTCAGCTGTTTCTGCAGAGCTGAGCAATCACTCTACTGCGCAGAGATGTCCTTAGCCAGATGATAACACTTGAACCATTGTTCAGCGAAAACTGGGACCTTCGGGAAAGAGTAGTCAATTAATGGATATTGCAGGCTAAAGTGTTGTTGCAACCTGTGGTTTTCTGTCTCCCCTTATATAAATCAGGTTTAGCACTGGCAGCTCTGAGAAGGTAGTCTGTGAAAGTATGGTTTCTTTGTAAAAGACAGCAAAGGGCAGTTTGCTCTGGCTGACTGTGACCTCATGTACCTGAGTAAGGGAGACTGCTGAAGAAGACTGGGCTTGGCCTGATCTCGAATTGAGAAGCATAAAGTGGTTTATCCCCATTCTGGAAGAAGTCTTTCTGCTGCCTCTGTGCATGAGGTTTAGTTAACTGATTGCTGACTAGCTCAATTTAACTAGTAGCCTGCTCATGGTCTCAAAATTGGGTCTAGACCACGTAGGTATCAATCAGGTAACCTGAACACCATTAGGTCTGGGATCATCATGGCAGTTGTGCTGCTTTAGTGTTTCAGCAATTATTGGACAGCACTGCACCTTGCATCCACTTGTCAGCTTTCTCCAAAAACCATGGTGGCCAAACACATGGATCTGAACAAATCCAACAGTTCTTGCTATTTGGGCATTATTCATCCCTCAGCTTCTGATCCATATGCAAGTCGTGTGCATAAGCCATATTCTGCAGCCTAGCAGGTTAGACACTGATTTTCGTAAGTACATCAACCTTAAGTTAAAGGTGCTTCAACAAAAGCTTCATGTCTGTTCTGAGCAGCAGTGCTGTAGGAGGATCTTGACAGTCTTGCTACCAGGTTAGTAGTAGTTTTGATACTTAAGTCTATTTATTCTCTTATGTCCTGAAAATAACAGGATACAGGAGGGAGAAGTGGGGAGAAAGAGGCAAGTCCTTCATCTCTGGTCACTGATGTGCCACAGGTGAGTTTCCAATTGGAGAAGTATGGCAAGCTATGGTGGCTGAGGGGGGACAAGCAGTGCAGTGCCTCCCTAATTAAATGGCAGTCTCTTAGGAGGCTTGACAATGCTGTCAGACCCTTGGCCCCTGAGCAGAGCAAGCAGCTGTTCTGCCCCAGCTTGCTCTGCCCCTCTTTCCACAGATGGGGATGAGAAGAAGACTCTTAGGCTTCCTCTAGCTGCTACTAAATTACATGGTGCAAAGAGATGAAGAATCCGCCACAGTTATGTTTTTGAGAGGATGAAATAGGGTGACGTTTTCTTTCCCCATGTGCGTTGCTGCACAACATCGCCAGATACAAACAAGATTTGTCACTCTGAGGGGGCAGAGGGAGATCTTGTTCAGGCTGTTATGTATGTCAGGAACAGCTTAATCACCAGTAAGGTTGCTTACTTGCCTAAGACCATTGCTGTATCTTTCAGGAATCATCAATGTTCCACTTAGGAAATATTTTTGCCTATAGTGATTTGTATGTGTGTGTTAGCTATCCAGCAAAAGATGGCATGACTAAATAATCCAACAAGTGTTTTATCAGCTTGTGTTTGCTCCTGATTCAAAGACAATGCCCCCCAAACAGTCATTCCCCAGGAATGCAGATCTTAGAGCTTTGGCACTAAATTTCACTTAATGGAATTTGCTGCACAGATAAAACACAAAAAACAGCAAGTCCTGACTCTGAGGACATTTCCTCTGATAACGAACAGTTGACATAGGAAAAAATATAATTTATCCACTGGTTTGTCTGAGGTCAATGATTTAAAAAAACAAAGTCTTTAAAAAAAAATCCAGACAAGCACCCCAGAAGAATGGATTTCACATTGATGAGGTATTTCATCCTGATTTTCAAGTCATATGAGCTCACTTGTTGCCGGACGTGCTTTAGAGGACTGGCACCAGGAGCTGCAGAGGAGTTGTGTTGCCATTTCAGCAGCCGGAGGAAACCATGCTTCATATCTGGTGCCCTAAGAGCCCTCTGGAGAGCCAAGTGTGACAGAGATCTGTCCCTGGCCAGGAAAGTGGCAATGAGTGTTATGCGTACTTCAGATGTCTTTGGAACAAAACCAGCATCCACAGACATGTTGGTCCTGATGGCCTCCTGTGTCTGATGCTCTGCCAGGGCGGTCATGAGGAACCTTTCTCTGGTACACCACAGTGCTCTTCTAAACTGGAGACAGAACATGCTGGTAAAACTCAGGGAAAACCAGAAAAGCCTTCCACCTTTCCAGAGTCTGCTACCTTCTACAGATGCTGCTGTCTTTATAAGTTTTACTATCATGTCTTCTTTGCATCCTATGCCAGGAGCAACTGACTCCTCCTTTGTTGATTTGGCAGGTTGCAATGGGGACGAGAGGGAACTGAGAGGGGTTGTTATATGTTTTAAAACCTTGGCATATGAATAATTTGTGTGGCAGGCAGTTGTCTCCATTAGTTACTGCTCAGGCATAGCAGTCAGATGCCAGTTAACAAAGATTGGTAGTTCTCGGACTTGTCAAGATCCCAGAAAAACTTACTAAAACATCAGGTGGGAATCGTGTAATGGGAGAGATACACTGTCCAGCTGCCTCTCTGTTAAAGGGTACAAGCCCTGCTATTGCCTTCTTGATGCCCCATCCTCCTCTCATGGCCCTCCAGTCTGAATTTGCGAAGTTCGCCTGTGGTGACCATGGGATGATTGATTTCCTTACCCCAAAGTGAAAGCCTGAGCAAAGATATCTGAAACACCTGAGCTGTTCCACAGTACCAGGTCAAGCCTGCAGCATAAACTAGCTGACAGCGCTCCTTTAGCAGGCAGACAGGCATGCTGTGCAGAACAGTGTGCCCACTGGGCGTATGAAAGGGGAGCTTTCTTTTCAGTTCTTATCTATTGCTTGTCTCTCTGAATGTCAGTCCTGAAATTAAGGTATGCAATGCATTTGCTATCTCTGTTAAAAAAAAAAAACAAAACACTTCCACCCTGGAGGATATTACAAAAGAGTGGTTTGACATTTGCTATCAGAAATGGCAGTGTACATGCTCTTTTCAGGAGTAGATTTCAGTCCCCAGGTGAGATATTATTGATAGCAGTATACCTCGATAGGCACAGGCCTAGGACTTTTTCAGGGAGAAAAGAGGAGAGCAATAACTCAGTGCCTTGGGCAGGCAGACTTACCTGCCCTGCTCTAAGAGCATGGGTATTGCAAGAGTGTGTGGTATAGATCCATTTGTAAAGTAAAAGAAGGTGTGCTGTGGGGCTTGCAGGTTGTTAATGCCTTGGAGTCATCCAAGGAGCTCGGGTGGTGGTGGAGAAAACCATGTCCTCTGGAAAAGAACTCCATTGTCTATAATTGCCAGTGGTTTTCTAATATACCGGTCTGCCCACCCAGTATCAGCTTTCCTAAAGTACAAGTGAAGAGGTGATAAGAAGAACGAAGAATAACATCTTGGCTGGCCTCCAACAGCATCCAGGAGCCTGTTCTCATCAGGAGCCAGGTGACTGTCCTCTTTCCAATGCTCTGCGCCTGTAATAAGCTGACAGTGACAAATGAAAAATGTCATCTGGAGCAGAGCTCTTTCTATTCAGCTCACCTTTGCAATAATCAAGTACTAAGAAGTCTTGCTGCTGGGAACTCTGCACACTTCTACCTAGTTCTGTAGTTTGGAGGGCAAAAGAAGATGACAGCAGGCAGAAGAGGTTATTTGTAGAGTGGGTCAGAAAATTGATTTGTTCCAACCATAAAGTAGTGTGGGTGAGAATAAAAATAGAAACCCTTAGTCATAAATTTCTGCATTCACTATCCATACTTACAGCATTTGTCAGAATGTGGACATGAGCCCTTTGAGGGCACCGAAATTTACTTTTGCTTGTTTCCTTCCTTTTCTTAAATATTTTCACTTGCCAAAATCCCAAAATATCAGAAAACAGATCTTTCGAGGAAGAATTTCCTTCTCAGTGAAAAACCCTGGTCTGATTTTCATCAGGAATCAGGATATATAAATATGCTGTCTGCTTGCCATCAGTCACTCTGTCCTATAATAGTCATTGAAGGTATTCACCAATATCTCAGAAGATTACATTTTCACAAGTTTTGTGGAAGCTGAAACTTGGGTACGAGATCCACTGTGAAAGGGACTGTGACTTGAGTTCACCAAATGTTTTCTTTGGCCCGTGGGCTGCCTCATTAACCTAGGTCTCTTGTCCAGCCAGTGGTTAAGGACCAGTTGGAGGGGCGAAACAGTGGATGGAACGAAGTGAGGAACAATAGCAGTGCTGTTTAGAGTGAAATCCTGTAAAATCTTCTTTGGAGAGTCAGCTGGAGTGATGAGAAAACTGTCTTTGTTAGTGCTTCTGCTAGTTTGATAAGCTTTCTGAGAGGAATGAAATGCCCACCTCTCTTTATTCACTGCTCCAAAATGAGAAAAGCAAGCGGACAAATTGCCTTTTCCTCTAACTCATTACTGCTCTGAGTGAACAAATGCAGAAATCCAACTTTGGATGGCTGTGGTCTTTGTGGTCCCAAGACCAAGGAGGCATCTGCAGTTCTTTTGGTGGGCAGTGGGGGTGTCACCTTGAAATAGGCATTGGGGACAAGAGCCAAAAAACTTATTTCAGCCCAGAAAGGAATTATGAGGTCCTACCAATATCACAGCCCGTGCTTCATTTTCCTCTTGAGGACTTGATGGATAACATGCTAAAGTCACAAATCTTCAAGGCACACAACCTTTTTTGCTCTGACTGCTAGCAAAGTGTGATGGAAGAGCAGCTATGTCATCTAGATCTCCATAAGGATCAAATTATGTGAAATTTGAGTCTTGCTCTCCATTAAAGCTGAAATTGGACCTCAGTTGATCCAGTTGTGTATGACACTTTTTGCTGCCTTGACTATCAAGCTGAGATGCCTTTGATGGACTTTGTCCATAGCCAGTGGTGACCTGAAGCTCCACCACTTCTCGGGAGTTTCCCCAAGCCAGCCTGTGATCTGCAATAGCAGAGCTGTGGGTTGTTAGGAAAACAAAGATGGATCATGCCATGCTGCAACTTCCATCAGAATGCTTGGAGACTCATTTTAAAAGATCTTTCATTGATAGCTGGATCCCCAGTTAAAAATATTAGGAGGCTATTTTAATTGCTGGTTCCAGCTTTCATGGAATCCAGCTGTCCTTGCATGGTTGCAATTAGATTCTTCCTTGACTCCACAAACACAGTACCTGGCAAGCGCAATTACTTGTGTGTGTAAGAGAGTGAAAGAAATACCTTGGTTTGTGTTTCTTGTTTGGTTCTTTGACCTTTTCTCCATGCAGCCATTGGGCTGATTTAACCAAAATGGGCTCTTTGTGCAAGCCCTGCTGTAAAAACACTTTCAATGATTTAACTAACTGCTGTGGTTTGCACATCTACAGGTATTGATGAAAGTTAACCCAGGATAAGCCACCTTCTCTGATGGAGCTTTTAAACATACTTTTAGGGCTCTGGCAGGTGAATTACAGTGAGCCAGCTACAGCAATTTAAGGATTTGTAAGACCTTCCTTGATCCTGGTCTTTGCTACTGCCACAGCAGTAGTAACCACCCTGGTTCCCTCAACGTGCAGGTGAGATGGGTTGTAAGCAGCATCAGCTGAGCTGCAGACAGCCCCTTCCCTCAGCAGTCCCTGCTGCCAATAGACTGGGAGTTACCATGCCGTTCAGGGCACTGCACAATGACATGACCCCAGGAACAGTCCCTGCCTGAAGTTTTGCTTTCAGGTTTGCTGTCTGAAGTGTCTTTACGGCTTGGCACAACTGGGCCTTCAAAGAGTCACTTGGACTTTCACTCCAGGTAGCCACCTACGTTTGCATATGTATATCTTGGCCAATGGCACTGGTCTTTCTGCAGAGGTGAGATCCACTGTGCTGGGCCATGTGCAAAAAAAGAAGCTTATTCTTGGCCCTGAATGCCAAGAGCTGGTGGCAAATGCTATTTAAAAACAAAATCTCCAGTGCTCTGTCTGCTACTTCAGGATTCCTCTTAATGGCAGCAGCTCCTGGCAGACGGAGTGGGAGAAAAAGTTTCCTGGCAGCGTCAGGAGGATATGGTCCGGTGAGGCACAGGAGAGGTCCTATGTGTATCAAGTCTTTGTGTGCAAGTAACCAAGCCTTCTTTTGGAAGGGCTAGGCTGGGCAAGAATTCCTCTGGATTTCCATGGGACTAGCCACGTTCTGTGTCCTGCCATCGGTTACACAAAATCTTATACAGGTACCATAACAAAGATTTGCCTGGCTGCAGCAGTCAAACAGATGCCACAGAGTTGGAAGAACATCCACTGGCCCACAGTTTTGGCCTTACATAAAATTGCATGGGCTTGATACGGTTTACTTAACAGTCTAGTGACATGAATCAGCCTGAAACTCTCAGCAGGCTCTGTGCCATGTGGACAGGTAGCATGAATTTATTTTCAGGTTTGCTTCTAAGCGTGTGAAAGGGTTTGCTGAGGATGCTAAGGTCCTCGAATGCCAATCTACTATACAGATTTGATTCAAAAGTGCCTGCTGGCCATTTGTTTTATCAGCCAGCCTGCTTTAATGTCCCTGAGAGATCGCATGACCTTAGCACATACGTAACACCTCTGCAGCAAATATCAGTTTCTGCAGGCAGTGTTTCATGGGCCAAAAGGGGATAAGGCATATCTGAGTTAGCTCTCTGCTGTAGGACTGGTCTTGCTAACATCTTAAGGACCTATTGGATTCAAGGGTGAGGAAAAATTTAAGTAGCCTTAAAGTGTCTCCTAGCTGATATGAAGAGGCAAAGGCTGGCCTACTGCTTTCCTAGGGTGTGTTCAGCAGTGACACAGTCCACTTCAAATCAGGCTTTCCAGGGCCACTGCAGCACTAATTGCCTTCAACAGTCAGGACAGAGAGCTTTGGCCTGCACATTAGGTGCCCTCCAAAACAACCACTGCCATGACTGGCTATTGGATTCTTCCTTTGTCTCCTGGTTGGACCTCTCAATTATATTTGTTATACTCAAGTTGTTAACTTGTAGACATGATGGCCAGCATCTGGCTTTTTTTGTTGTTGTATTTTTAATGAGATTATATTCTACCATGCCTGTCAGTCCTGAAGCTAGAGGTGTATGTAAAATCTGCGCTATCACAAGAGGTGGCAACATTCATATTTGTCTGGTGTATTTGTTGCTAGACGATAGTTTACTCCACTTAATTCAAACACGGTGGATTTCTCATCTTATTTTTCTGTTCCAAACTCCATTCTGAGACTGGTGTGTGAACTGCCTCTCATTCAACTAATTTACCGTATGTGGTGATAGCTCTAAATGGAATGAGAAGTTTGCACAGAGAAACTGTAGAGGCTTCAACACATGGATTTTTGTGCTATACTTGCACTTCCAGATTACCTGTGGAGGAATTAAACCTCTTCATTCTAGTGGTATGGACAACATGGCCAGGTCACTGGTGTATTACTGGTTATACATGGCAGTCTTCCTTTCCTTGCTTCATGAATTTGTTTTGCTATGTTTTTCTCAGTCATTTAGTGCCTTTTCCCTATGACTTTCCCATCCCATCAGTCTGTTTGGAAAGATGGAGATTCAGACTTCCTGAATTTAGTGGTACCTACTAAACAAAATACCTGAAAGTCATTTATAAGAACAGAGGTTTCACAGCAGCTTGAACTCTGACTTTGTGTATCTTGTTTACAAGGGACCTGGCCAATCCCACACATCCAACGGCTGAGAAAGGCACAGCAAGAAAACTGCCTCTGTCCCATGCCTTCCCTTTCTTTTCTCCCCTCCAGACCATCACATACTTGACCCCGTACTTTTCCTTTACCTCTTCTTCCTTGGAGACCTCTGTTTCCTAGACTCTTCCCCACCCTATGGCAAGGGAGATCACAGGCTGGATTGGGACACTGTCCATAAAAATAGGATTGTGTAGAGACTGAAGACGATGAGAGTTGTGGTCTCAAGAGAGGAGTTATGATTTCAGCTTCCAAGGGAAGAGTGAGGTCCTGTATTTGCAGGAGTCACAGCCCAGAAGAGGACCAAAGCTAAAAGAAAAACACTACACTGCATGGCTAGTTTTACATAGTCTGATGAAAACAACTAGAGTCCAGGGAAAATAGCTCTTATCTCTCTGGGTTTCCTCTGATACCTTCTTTATTTCAGTCTGTTTATGGATGGAGAGAAGGCATTTGGGAAACAGTATTAATTCCAGCTTAGTCCTTAGTCACTATCCCACTTTCTGTATGTAACCACTCAGAAAACACAAGCCCAAGGTTCTGAATGAGGATTTTTCCGGCCATTTTATCCTGAGCCTTAGTGGTTATGATCATGCTCTAAGAATTTGTGTTATCAGTAAGTCTGGCCCCTCAGAGACCATGGTCTTGCAGTAGGCCCACACAGAAAGGTCACCAGATATCCCCAGAGCAAGGGCAGCTGTAGCCCTGTGGACCCTGCCAAGCAGCTCTTTAAGACCTCCAGTCTTGGAGACTCTTTTTTAAAGTGAATTAGTGTTTATTAGGGTGTCAGTCTTTTCAACACAACCTGCATTTAGCTACAGATCCCTTCTGCAGAGCTGGTCTTGAGGCAGGATTTGCCCATCCTCTCTTTGTGCAGCTGAGTACTGCTCCCTCATATAGTACCTTGGGCTTGTCCCCGCTGAACAGCATCTCCAGTTTGCTGAGATTGTCTTGAAGGCTAAACCTTCCCTGCCACAGTTTGTGTACTGTCTCCATTTTGCAGCATGAACAAAGTACAAGACTTGGCTATTTAAAGGCAGACCAAGGTGCTATCGAAGTGATGATGGTCCGTATACTGAAAATCATCATCACTTATAAATTCAGAGCAGCTCCAGCCTAGCAGTGACAGCCGTGCATGTTTATGAGGCTCAGGAAGGCGCTCCTAACAGCCTTTTCTGTATCCAGCAATGAAACCAGCCCCACAAACATCACTAGCCCCAACCCATGCTAGCACAAAGCTGTTTTGAGCAAGTGGGTGGGTTTCATGTTTAGGGGTTTCATTCTAGAATTTCAAAATTTTTAAGAATTCCCTACTCTGCTGCAACTTCTTTCTGTCCTGACCTTGGCACTTCTGCTTTTTGCTCACACCATGAGAAAGAAGGCCCTTCCCATTTCATGTTACGGATTTTTCACGCACACGGTAGATCACAGATAGAAATGTTGCTTCTACTTTCAAAAGCCAAATTGATTCGCATAATCAGTGTGGTGCTTTTGTGATGGGAAAGGAGTGCAGAGCTGAAGAGATCTGGTTAAAGAAATGTGAAACTGAGGAGTGCTAAGATGGAAGATCCAGAGGTAATATGGTGAAGTCATGAATTGCAGGCACCACTGAATAGAGTGGCTTTCAGCTAGGATACCTGGCAATCCAGGGGACTTGGTACCATAGCATCATGGAACAGAGTTGGATGATGTGGAAGACAGGTGATGTGGAAGAGTTAGGATGATGTGGATGAGGACCACCCTGCTGCAAAGAGAAAAGATTATTCAGTTGTCCTGCACCACTCAAAAAGAATAGAATCTGGTGGGGGTGGGGCGGGGTGAAGATTAAAAAAAACATTTTTGTGGGCTGTATTAGCATCTTCTATTGTCAAACTTTTCCTAAACTTAAAAAACTGGGGCCCTGTGATTTTCATGTAGTAAATAGCTTGCTTCACTGTCCACTGTTCCCTTCCTTAATGTCAGCCTCATGCTTAGCACCTTGGCCTCCTGTTGGCCTACTTAATACCCAGAAGGAAAAGTTGCTGTAAAGCAATGGGAGACTGCCTTTCCCTTCCATGTTTGTATAGCACCTGGCACAGTGAGGTGCCATTTCCAGATGCTGCTGCACAGATGACAATGAGTGTGAGATCTGCCAGTTCAGCATGCCCTGTTCCAGGCCTTTATATGCCAGTCCTGTTACTTGTTTAGAAGTAAGCAAAGATTTATAAGAAAACTCTGCTGAAGAA
>WAAD01005527.1:148529-165330 GCA_013389945.1 Fregata magnificens
GCTCGGTGTTGGGGTTTGTCTTGCTTACGCACACCACAAAAAACCTACACACATCAACTCTGTGTGCCTGTAGTCTTAAAAGCAGTGCTTCCTCAGATAATTTTTTTTCAGAACTATTTAGTTGAATTCTTGACTGAAAGCCTTTCCTGGGTCCTCAGCACACTTGAAAGGGTCAGTTTCAATAGCCATGTATCTGAAAAGGACTTTTCCACAGCACAACAAAGCAAATTCTGCCTGCGTGAACAGTATACACAAAGTTAGGTGCAGCTCAAGAGAAATAATTTGTTTTTAAGGGGTCCACCAGCCTGTCATTTCCATAATGTCAAAGGCGGGGGGGGGAGGGATTTTTTCTTTCGTACTTGGCATTCATAATGATTCTGCCAGTGAAGGAAGGATCTCGAAAGCATTAAACTGGAGAGTAACACGTTTTCCTCCTTGCAGCTTTTTAAAACAAAGTGTTGTTTGCAAATAGTCCTGAAACTTTCAGGGAGTAACTCTGGACACCAGGTATAAAACGCTGGCCCCTAGTGGTAATTAACAACTACTACCACTAAGAAGGCAAGTCCTTTTGTAAAAAAAGGGTGGTAAGGAATCACAGCATCTCTGAAATAACGGTAGTATTCTTTATACTTCTTATTGCTTGGACAGCAACCAACTGTGGTAGGAAGTAGGAGAAAAACACAAATAAATGCTATGTTGTGAGGACTGGAGTCAACATCAATTCCGTAGGCTGCCAGGACCAGAATGAATGCACTTTCCCAAATGAATAAGCTTTCCATTGTGTTCTAAAGTACCCCTTCCTTAAAATAAGCATGGTCTAGGAATCAATAAGGCCTGTTAAATGGATTAAAAATGGACCAAAAAATAGATTTCAAAAGGTAATTGTTCAAGTGGATCACTCTGTGAATGCAGATGATTTTAGTTGTATCCCTGAGGATGGATTTCAGTCCAAGGGCTGTTCAATATTTTAATCAATAATCTGGAAGGAAACATGAAAATCATTGCTGATAAAATTTGCAGATGGAACAGGAATGCATAGAATAATGAATGGTTAAGGAAGAGTTCCTCAGGGAAACCCAGATTGCTAAGCTGTGTACTGCCCAGTGTGTATGCCTAGTGAAAATTAGTAGGAAGCAGTCTGTGATGATGGGGGAGAAAGTTCTGGAAAGCAGTGCCTCTGGCAGGGTAACTTAATGTGCATTTTGAGTGAGAGGCCGCAGCTGAAAGAGTTAACACAGTCCTCCTGTACAGCAGCTGTGAACAAGGAGCAGGGACCAGGAGTTACAGACTTCTGCCTCTAACTGTAGTGACACCATCCCTAGCCTGCTGTGTCCAGCTTGGTGCCACTGGTATGGAGAGGATGCTGAAGGAGGCAAAGAGAGGTAGCATAAAATGGGAAAGTGGAGGGCTCGGAAAACAGATACATAAGCGATGCAAGGTCTGAAAATGCTGCCTTGAAGTAACAGGCTTCAAGCACCTTGATTTGTTTAGGGAGAGAAGAATGGGAGATTGCTCACTCTAAAAGCAGTGGCTTTCATCCTGTGGTTACTGACACACTGACAAGGAACCATGCAGGAGAACTAAGCACAATTGGAAGTTTAAAATTTGCTGGACTGGAATCAACTTTTGCATGGGAAAAAATTCAGGAATATGTAAATTTTAAAGTCTTATAAAGAGTGGTTTGCAAATAACAAAACAATAGGAAGGTAAGATACTAGAGGAGAAAAAAAAATTTTAAAACCCTTCTAAATTCAGGAGCTGCAAAGACAAAAGAGGATGGAAATATTTAGCAGACAGAGTAATTGTTGGAAGCTAAGTGGTGGATTCTTTTTTCATTGAAAGCTATGCATCTTCCTGCAGAGCAAAGTATGCTAACTTACCAGCCATGCATGGCTTGCAGCAGATCAAATGAGCATGTAGGCATGCCAGGAATATGTACACGATCTCACCGACTGAGAATTAAGATGCTTCAGGGGCCTGGGCTCTGTGGCCTGTGCCCTGCAGAAAGGTCATGTTGGGGAAATTTATGTCAGGTGCTACTTTCAGTTGACTTTAGCAGCCACAATAGATGAGATACCTTCAGTGGGAAAACATCATTTTGGAGAGGTGGACTCAGGAACAGGATGCAAAGGCATTTCTGACTCTCTGAGCTGGTCTGATGTGGGAAAGGGCATGCATGAGAAGTTTAGTATTTATAGTTCACAGTGATTATTAAAGTGAGAGGTCTGTTCCTAATTTCAGTAAAGGTCTGAACTGAAGAGCTCCTCGCCCCCAAAGCTCCTCAACTTGATTTTGTTGCCTGACAAGTGTCCCGATCACAATGTACCAGATGGCACAGTCTCCTAGAGGGACGGAGCTGTGCGGATATGATGAGGATAGCTGCAGGTTTCAATTTCAGTCCCAGCCCACTGCTAATTTTCTTTAGTCACTGATGCAAAATATTGATTTCAAGGCGGATTTAAAAGTGTTACTAATCCACAGGGGAATAGCAGTATATATTTAAATTCCATATGTTGATTAAAGCTGTCAAAGGTCTTATATGCAATTACCTACATGTTTTTGAATACATTTAGTTCTTGGTTCTGTAAGGCACAGTCTTCAAGATGGGGAAAGGGAAAAGAAATAAGATAGCAAGAGTACAGAAGTAGACCAAGATGAGAAGAAATGCTATAAACTGCCCCAGCTGCATGGTCTTGGGTGCGAGTGGTTGGTTCCTTGCTCATTCAGCTCAGTGGCTTCTGGGTCCATTGCACTGACGATGTCAGTTTAGAAGGAGATTGATTCATGTTACAGGCCTTTGGCATAGTCTTGGCAGCTGGGTGTGGTTTTCTCATTCCAACACCTTTTAGGAAAGTTTCCTGGCCAGTAAAAGAGCTCAGTGTGGTGGGACTTTCCCAGGCAGTATAACTACCAATACCCATGATCCCTCTTTGATGCTCTGTTCTCTCCCGAGTCTCATTTTCTTCCTTTGTGCCCTTGTGGGCATGTGGCCAGATCTATTTGTTACAGCAGCCAGCTCTGCTTCAGACGGAGTTCCATCCCGACTTTGGTCCTTGGTGATATTTCCGACCCTTTCCCTCAATTTCTGGAGTACTTTCTGCTTCTCTGTTGTCACCTCTTGGTCTTACTGAATGTTAAATGGAAGAAGTGTGACAACACAAACCAGCACCAAATGTTTTAGGAGCAAGAAACTCCTCAACCTTGCACTGGGCCTTGAGTGCCTAAGTCTCTTGAGTGCATTTGGAAACTACTAGCTAAACATCTGATTAGATCTGGTCGAAAATGTTCTGACTGAACAGCTGTCTGACAGAAAATGCCCTTTTGATTAGATTGTAACATTCCACAGGAACATGCCAGTTTTGATGAAAATTATCAAAGTGTTTTATTTCTGCCAAGCTGGAGCTTTTGGTATGATGAATTTGGCACACTTGCATGGCATTACGATGGGAAAAATGGCAGTGCTGAAGTGAAGAATTGCAGCCTTTACTGAGATGTTGCATTTTGATAAAATTATTTTTATTATGTTTTCAAAACTAGTTTTAAAGGGGGGGAGGGTGCACTGAACAGCTTTGCAGGGAAATGTCAAAAGCAAGGCTCATAAAAAAAAACACTTTATGCTTTCAAGCTGCCTGTCTTTAAAAAGCTTCAGACTCTGGGCAGCTTGCTTTTCAAACACAGCCTGCCGCTCACCCTTCCCACATCAGCAGCCCAGTTCACCCATGCTCCCCACCTGTTCCACTGGGTGGCCGCTCTTTCTTCCAGCAAGAAACCTCTCCTCAAGACTTGTTGTGTGACAGATATCTCCTCAGTTCCTGCTAAGGGCCCATTCCAGGTCTGCTTTTCTCAGGGGGGAATTCAGGGAAAGACCTCAGTGACAAACAGATGCCCAGGAAGAGCTGGCCCTGGGGAGAGGAGAAGGCATGCAATCCCTGAACCGTTCCTTTTCTGCTGGAATTATTGAAAGGTGCAGGGGAGAGTTTGAACGGGGTGCTGCAGAGCGTGCCAGGATGCATGTCCCGTGGGGAACAGGCACTGAGTGTGCAGCCCCAGGATGAAACCCCTGAAGCTCATCTTGCAAGGGAAAAAGCAAGCCATGCACCCCTGGGTATTTATCTGTGCACCCTGGGAGAGGAGGGCAGGTGATGGAATTAAAAGGCAGGCAAGCATAGGCTGATGGGGAATTCCCCTTGCACAAAGCCTAATTAAATTTGGGCTGCCATGCAGAGAAGCAGACTTGTCAGTAAGACTTCAAAAAAGGGATTAGATGCCTTAAACTGAGACAATCTGCATTTGTAATTACACTGCTTGGGATAACATTTCTGTGGGGTACTTAGACTTGTTGTTTGGGGAATAAACTGATCTGCAGCTGGGTTTGGGACAGGAGTTCCCTGTGCTGAAGAGTCTTGCAATGAAAGGAATATTATGCAAGTTTTATTGCTTCCTCCAAAACATTTGGTTGCCAGCCACTGGTATAGGCAGTCCCTGGACTAGGCTGACCATCATTTTGTATCTCTGGAGCATTTCTAATGTCCCTGCATTATATTACATTAGTGTGATAAGGCAGGCAATTCTGCTCTGCAAAGAGCAAAGTCAGAGCATTATAAAGCACTGCAGTATTGATGCAGCTTTCTGTTACCCAATCTGTTGTTGGGAAGAAATACAAGAAATATAAATAAGCTTGTGATATTACAAAAACATATTAAAGTACAAGGGCAAAACTTCATTGCAGAGCAGAATAGGCATGCACGGGGCTGGGTGCTCTGCCGGTGGAAATCTGCTCAGAATCAAAGAAACTGAGCAAGTGAGAACCACAGCCACTGTGTTCTCGCATGAGCAACAAGCATGAGACACATGGATGAATCTTTGGGGACGATGAGGCTCCTGGGTGCCAGTTTATTGCTGCTTGTGCTGAGCAGTGT
Organism: Fregata magnificens; assembly: GCA_013389945.1. NCBI lineage: Eukaryota > Metazoa > Chordata > Aves > Suliformes > Fregatidae > Fregata > Fregata magnificens. Next base: position 153,449 of record WAAD01005527.1, read on the forward strand.
ACCTTTCTGGCGTGGCAGTGAATGCTCAAACGCTTGCAAAGTGACAATGTTTTTTTCTCTTTCAACTGTGGAAGAAAATAGTAATTTCAAATAGAAAGCAAAGCCTTCAAACACAGTGAAGAGAGAAACAGCCTTTATGGGCCACCCACTCTATAAGGCATGATCGAAGGGAAAGCTAAAGGGAAATGTTTCATCCCAAAAGAGTGACAGAAGTATCATTTGGGACTGAACTGCAAACTTTTCAGAAGCATGGAGTCAGTCACAGGAGAAATCCTGGAGAAGATCAAGACGATTAAGATAGCCTTTTACATTGCCTGAACTTACTTCTGCACAAGGAAATGCAAGATTTCCTTACCTGAGCGAACAAGGACACTTAGGTTTGTATATCTGGGATGAGGAAGGCAGATGCACAGATTTACGGCATATGTGTATTGCACTTCTGGTGATTATGCAATTCATGGTACTGATCCTTCAAAGTTATACACATTTGTAAGCAGAATCTTGTGAATAGTCCTGTTAATCTCAGGGCAATTATTCCTGATTATAATATTAAACAAAAGGTATAAGTCTTTTTGGAACTCTTTATCATTAATTCCTGAAGAAGTAAATGGCCAGGATTCAGGAAATGGCTTTTTCTTTTCTGTATTCTTAATTTCTTTTCTTTGGTTCAAGTCCTGATCAGACCAAAGCTCCACCCCAAAAGCCAGATATGGACTATCTGATGGCTACCAAATCATGCAACTGCCCAGAGAAAGGGACAGGTCTTGGATGCTCACTCAGTGCCAGCTGGGAGGGTGGAAGACCCTGGCTTGGAGCACACTTGCACCATGGTTAAGGGCTCCTGGTTTTGTACTCAGAGACATTAGAAAACCTCCAACCATCTCCAGGCAGATCATAGGGCATTCTCCTGGGTTACTGAAATCCAAATATTCAGAGAGAGGTTTTGTTATGCTTGTTGCTTTTGCAGGATCCTGATATAAGTATCCCTATCTAAGTGACTTACATTTCAGGATAGGAGAATTTCCTCGCACCTGAGAAGTTTAAGAGAGACATAAAAGAGAGAGCATGTGTAAACAATAGATATCACAGATGTTTAAACCACCGTGGCTTATTCTTTAAAAAGACTACCACTGACATTGACATGGTACTTCTCTTTTCAGAGAGTTTGGGACTTTTGGTTTCTTTCTCAGGGGGTCTGGACCTCATGACGTCTTTGGCTAGGATATTTGTTCACTGTCTGAGAACTTCAGCAAGCTAAGCTGTGCCCAAAGGGCACTGGAGATGGCCCAGAGGACTGAGATATTTGGAATGGGATACGCACATGTAATGCAAAGCTCATGTGTTTGCTGAGTGTGTCCCACTGCTCACAACTGGGATAGTCATTGTTCTGGACTCTGCTCAGCTCTCAAGTTGGTTTTGCAAGCCAAATGTTCAAGTACATAGAAGGGCCACAGAGACAGCTGAAGATAGAGGATATCTGTGTAAAAGATAGGAAAGTGTTGGGGATACTGTGTCAAATGAGTGGTACAGAAGACTTCAGCCGGGGGGGTTATGCTTTAGCTATGGGACACAAAGCCATGGGAACATAGGCTCCATAGCTACACCGGTCCATGAACAGCCTGTCTGTAACGGCAGTAATTCTCCTCATGGTGCTGGCTGTTTATCTCTGATAGAGCACATGTCCCACCCTGGAGAAGACATTAAGGGGTTGGAGTCCCTGACATGTTTCATCTCCTTTGTCGCTGGTCTGGCTGCATAAAGCAGCACACACACGCTCTCATCAGACAAGGCACTTTGACGTCTTGTTTCAGCCCCTGGAGCAGCAGGAAAGCAGACGGAGCTTATTGGTGAACCTGGCCAATGATTTCTGAAATCACAGTCTAACTGGGTTTTGTAAGAAAACGTGTCAGTAAGGATACAACACTTCTCATCTTACAGAGTAGCTTATCCAAAGCTTGATCCCTCTGGCTCTTGTGGCGGCCTTGACTTGTGAAAACCCCAGTCCACCATCAGCATGGGCATCCATTGTCTCCCGAGCTTTGCATGCTAGTCTCCGAGTAGGCCAGATCATGCTGCCTTACTCGGTCTTCCCCTTCTTCCTTTCCTCTTCTGCCGCAATGACAGTGCTGCTTCTCCCAGCTGTTAAAAGCTTTCCTCCAGCATGATCTTCTTGCCAGGCATTTTCCTTCTGAGATGTGGCTGAGTCATCCAGGGGTCAACTGCTCTGACATATTACTGGAAATCTGACAAGGTAGGGGAGCTCACCGCCGCTCCTCCCAACGCTTTTCAGGCTGGCCGAGCTCACCAGAGGCCGATCGCTAGCTGCCTGCAGGACGAAACAGGAGGATTGTGTTGGCAATTTGGCACCCAACACTGAACATATTGGTTTCCCAGTCGCAGGCTGTTTCCTGGAAACCAAATAATCTCTGTGGCCAGCACCATCTCCTATTATTCTTTATTAAGAATTTAGCTTGATGCATCAAACTGGCCACAGACGCAATTCAATTAATTGGCCTCCTCAGTAGATTTGCTACTCTGATGTAAACAAGGAGGCTGGCGTGGGAGAGCGGAGCTTAGTGAGGCCAGGCTTGCCTTCCAAGAGGAAAGTGCAGAGAGGATGTACGTGTTGAATGACTGCGGGAGCTACACTTAGTGCTGAAGCTTAGTAGGCATGAATGGTGTGAGCTCATCCAGCTCACCGCTCCCATAAGCAAAGAGCCACAGAAGACCTCCAGCCTCTGGAGAACGATTAAGGGAAAACATGAATGCGTTGGAAAAGGGCGGCTCCAGCACATGTTGCCAGAGTGAGGTATCAAACTGTGATCACTAGGCAACGCGGATGCTGCAGCAAGCAGAAGCCCGTTTTGTTGCTCATGGGATAACACTTCCAAGGTTTTCCTTGCAGCACTGGCCTCAGCCTGGGGTGGGAGACCAGGCTACAGCTGCGTCACCTTCTATCCTCATGGCCCTTCTGAAGGCACAGCCCTGATGAGCACTGAGGCTGCTGCCTCAGGACTGTGGTTCTCCAGGTGCATGGGGCAGAGGCGGGGTTGGGGTTTTTGGTTTGGGCACAGCTGCATGTCCAGCTGTTTAATGCTGTTTGTCACCCCTTCCCTCCACCACTCACTCCTCCACTCCTTTCTGCCGCCTGAACATCATCCCTGGGTGACAGCCTCCCTCTAAACTCCTTACTCTGTACTCATCCATTTCACCTCCTTTTCCCCATTTTTTTCTGATCCTGCCACTAGAGCTGGAACAGAGCCTGGCACCTTTCCTGAGGAGCGTTAGCATGCAGCAGACAGTGATTTCTTAGCCACAAAACACTTCAGAAAACTCTGTCAGACCAGGAGGGGCTGAATTCCTGCAACAGAAAGTCCTTGGCAGCAGAGTGGTATGTCGAAGATGAGATAGGGCTTAGGCAGGTTTTATGTAGGTATAGCTAGAGATGAGTAGCTATGCTTAGGTATGTTCATAGGGAGTTTGTAGGTAGGGCTGGAGACATGCACTCAACCCTGTAATCTGTGTGTGTACTTTGCATGATTCTTCCTTAGTGTGATCCCTAGACCAAGCGTATTTTTTCTGGGGCTGGGTACAAATGCCTGTGTAATACACTCGGTCCTACTCCTGCAACCCAGATGGAACGTTCAGCATATTCCTGATTTCTACTAATTGCTTGGTTTATGCAGAGGATTTTTCATCGTTAACATTACCTGAGGAATCACCACCTCTATGTACAAAGACTTGTATTTCAATAGAAGTGTAACAGACTTTTTTGCATATATAAAAGTATTCATAAATTCTTCTATTCATTCTTCTTCTTAAAAAAAAATCCAAAAATATATACAGGAAATTAAAGCACTGCCCCACTTAGGAAGAATTAACCACTAATAACAATTTATCACTGAAGAGTAATTTTCTTGTGAAATAAAATTTTGTTCTTGACTACCTTGCAAACAAAGAAAGGACAAGATTTGCAACAAATGCTGCCCATCTCTGTTTCAAAAGATTTTTTAAACATTTAAATATTTCTTAGTTGAATTTCCAGATTGACAATAGCCCTTTAAATTGGAAAGCACAACCATACCGTTTCTTAAACATGGAAATATTAGAAAAAACCTTGCTAGATAAAAGAGATAATTGAAAGACTAGTCCGTCCTTCATTTAGAAACCTATTTGCTGTCTGACAGGCATTTTTTGTCTGACACAGAGAAAGAGATGAGACTTGTCAAAGATCTGAAAATACCGCTATAAAGGCAAAATTACCACTTGTAATTCATTACTCAGATGTTGTTGTCTTCCTGGAGACACAGCTGTGTGCCCAGGTGAGCCTCATCCCAGTGTCATCCATGAAAAACACAGTCACCTCCCGCTTGTCACTGTTCCCTGTTCCCTCAGCCCTCACTACTTTGTGGATCCCGGAGTTGCGTGATTTGCACATGCCTCTTTTATGCTGCAGTTTCAGACATGGTGTGACTGGCTGGGGACTGCTGCATTTCCAGCGTTTACACATCCAAATGGCTAGGAAAGCCCATGCTTTTGGTGGTGAAAGTGACTGACCAGGGGAACCCGCTTCTTCAGAGTAAGATGTGTTACAGGCATATAAAAGCTATAAGCTTGATGCAGAGGTAATTGGATGAAGTCCTACAGCCTGTGTGCTTTACCGGATGTCGGCCTAAATGAGCTAATGGTCCCTACTGACCTTTAAATCTATGAAATGCTGACTGCTAAGCTGCTTGATCACAGACTTTTCTGATAGAAATCTCTCCTGTTTGGTTTTAGACTGGTCCACAATGTAGGATCCATGCATTTTCACACAGATGTAATTGCAATAGGGGCATCCTTAAATAAGTTCATAGAATGTCTCTGGTCTTCTCCTCCACCTCTCTGCTCCCTTTTTAGAGTTAAAAACTCCTTTTGGTGGGTTTTTTTTTCCTTCAGAAGTAACTTTCAGATCCTTTTGCAGTTTCCGGATGTTGCATGTCTGCTGTGATTTTTGTAAAGGGCTGGCAGGAAATTTTTTGCCAGAGAGGGTGTCAGTGCTGTGAGAGCAAAGAGACCTCTCTATAAAATGCTAGGGCTTAGACACGTGGCTGGCACACACCAGCTGATCCACAGCAAGTGTCGCTGTGTGCACTGCTATCTCTCTCACGCACTTTTCCCCACCTACTCTTTTGCTGGGATCAAAGCCACCCCTTGCCCTTGCCAGAGGGTTGTGCAGGTGGTACTGTGTTCAGCCCTGCTCGCCTGCTTGCCAGAGTGAGAATGAGGCAGTTGTTGCTAGGAAAGGGCTGGAGAAGCTATAACCAGCGGTGTCCTGTATAACCCAGAATTGCCCTCACACAGGAAATCTCAAAGGAGGCAGGACAAACCACAATCAAATTAGAAAAGTCAAGTACACTGAAACATGCAGGAGTTGTTTTACGAGGGATTTTGGAAGAACAAAGCTGAAATTAAAATCGAAACTTCAGTCTCACTCTCTTGCACAACTAGTCAAAATCAATAGTATCACCACAAAAGGTGTTATTTCAACACATCAGCGTTTTGGCTCCAAAGTGATCCTGGCAGGTCTAGTAACTATAAAGAGTACAATCATGAAATTAAGAAAGGCAAACTGTTCAACTAAGACTGCACTAAGATTAGAAATTTATAGTATAGGAAATAATGTCCTATCACTCCCATGGGGAAGAGACTACTAGCCATCTAATAACAGGTTACTTTCAACTCTAATTTTTATAGGATTCTGTAAAGTAAGTTAATTAATGCGAATGTATTTTGTATGAACAGGGAAGGTGCGATATCTGCCCGTTATAAGTAACCTGAATCCTCAAAAATTATCTTCTTCATAATAGCACCCATGGGTTTTCAGACAAGGTTTCTCTTGGTCCCGCTCAGCCTGGGACTGAGAATGGTGCCAGCACAGAGCGTGTGGACAGAATGTGTGGACAGCGATAGGCCGTCTCCTCTTGAACATTTTGTATTCATGCTGATCATTCCAAATTCATCACAAGGCTGGACCAACATACAGCTCCTAGACAGAATGTGTAGGTTTCTGGAAATGCTGACATACCTACCAGCCTAAAGCACTCTTCTCTGGGGGGACCTTGGGGTTTGCAGTCTCTCCTGCGGGGGTGTACAATGCTTGTGTGTCACTGAGATGTTCTCCATCCGATCAACTGGGATCCAGCAGTTGTACTGGAAGAAAGGATGGAGACAAGGCCACACCAAGGTGTCCTTTCTCCAAACTTGCATTGCTCAGATCAGTGCTAAGCCTTCCCAGAGGTGAGGAAAATGATCGGATAGGTTTCCTGTACACTGATAATAAGAACCAGAGACAATTGCCTACCAAGTGCCTTAGATAGTATTATTATTAGATATTGTGCATCTTCTTTAATATTCTCTCCCTCTTCTACAGCACTTAACCGCAGTACCTCACAGGTCTTTTTATTTTCTCTAGCTGTGTAACAGGCTGAGGGCTTCAATCATTTTTCCATAATCTCTTTTCTAGTTATGACGAGACATTTGCTGTATGTAGCAGTTATTCCCTAGATTGTCTCCTTGAATTCAGTCTCATTATTTTATCATTTTGACAATGAACTGCATTTGCCATCTGCTGGCTCCAAATCTCAATATAATCCAAATCCCTTGGAATCTGGTTGCACTGTTTCTTGTTATTTGCTCATCCTCCAGTTTCTGCATCATCTGTAAACTTGGAGCTCTCCAGTCAGATTCTGCTCTCCATTTTTTAACCAGGGTAAATCTGGACCTTCTCCACTAAAGCCTGTGGAATTACTCCAGAATGAACAAACGGAAACCAGAGCTGGATATTGCCTAGGTTTTCAACACCCTCATCCAAGTAATTTCATATTTATATATAGACACATGTTATGAACAACAGATGTTCTAAAGCTGACCTTGAGGACACTTTTCATCTATTCTGTTCCTATGCTATTTTTCTAGTTGACACTCGTTTTACCTCAGTCCTCGGTGTTTCTTGGAAGTTAATTCAATATTAATAAACACGTCCTTACTGTTATGAATGAAGCTTTGGCAAAGTGGAGATACTTTCAGGCTATGTTTACACTCTTTTTTTCCCCTCTCATTTTCTTCATTTTTTTCTTCTTTTTTTGGATAAAGATCTTTTCTTTACTATAACAACAAAGCGTTACTATGTAGCAGACCACTACACATGCCTGGGGACAGTAAGTTTACTGTGCTTCCTGGAATAAACAATAAAAAACTTGCAAAGTGCCTGAATGCATGGAGTTTGATACTCCACACCAATGTGGAGGAGAAACCTAGCAGAACTGCTGACCTGTCACATAACTCTGCAATTTAGTATTACGAAATCCCTTCCCTTTCCCACACCTCTGGAACACCAGTGTGAATCAGAAAGCAAAACATCTTTTGTCTCTGCAACTCTTTCCCCTTCCCTTCTATTTCTTCTGTGCTGCTGAAGCTTATTGCCTGTCATAATTACAATTTTCAGCATAAAGTCCCCAAGGGCAGACTAGAGCACACGGGAATAGTATGAAGGTAGATGCAACCTGCTGTCAGGACGTTTATGCCAAACACTGCTGCACACTTTGAAAGTGTTGCATCTTATCCGGCTGATTTTCCTGCTTACACCTGTTTCCAAGCCCTACCCTTTTCCTCACAGTTTGCTGTTTTGCATTGTAGCCCCTAATTTCTGTCACGGTAGCAGGAGAGACACGGAATCAAGCTTTCCTCCAACTTACAGCACCTAGTGTTGCCTGTCCTGTGGAAACAGGAGTAATGTGATCCTGTAACTGGAGACTGCCTCATAATGTGCGCACAGGAGGGAGTTCAAGTGTTTTTGGCATTACCTAACTCCCAAGTACTCAACTTTTAGCTCTAATGTCCTCTTGGCAACATGTGGTGCAATTTATATATATATTTCTATGCAGTTTCCTAGGTTTTTAACACAAGAAAATATAAATAGTGCCACGTGCAAATAAAACAGCCCACCCACGTGGTCCACCAGGTTTTGAAATACAAGCATCACCAGACATTGCTATTCCCCGGGTTAAAGGCCTAATGTCATGAGCTAGCTGCTCTGTTGGGTGGCTGTGCTCTGTGGACAAGCCTTAGAGAAGAGAGGCACCACACTGAACCATAATTCAAACAATGCGGGAGAGGAAGTGTGCGTTTTATGCCCACTTCAATAGGCAGTTTTAGGAGATCTGGCTTGAAAGTGAGCCTGAGAAAGCATGACTGAGATTGCGCCCTACATCGTGCTCCCCCCCGCACCACAAGTGAGCCTGTTCCTCACCTGTGGTAAAAGATGTGAGCAGACTCTTGCCTTCTAGTTAAGACGCTGATTCTTCACTCCCTACAAATAACGCGGTAAGGAATATGGGAAGAGCACCTCTTACAGGGAGAGTAAATGTGGGATGGCCTGGGTACCAGTTAAAGCACCCTGTCTGAAGGCAGAAGTTATTTAGGGTCAAAAAAGAGAGAAAGCCCTCCTCTTGCTGTGTCCCACAGAAAAAGCATAAAGCAAACTCAGAGTAGCATGAAAATCAGGTGAGTGGAAGAGCCAGAGAGGAACACGAATGTTTCCTCGACTTCAGGATGAATTTCAGACAAAAGTTACTGGAGACCTTCAAAGAAATTGCAGCTGTTTAATGATGATTAAAGGTTCCTCAGAATGAAACAGAAAGTGTTTCCTTGGGGCTTTGCACTCTCTGCCTGGCTTTCCCATATCCAAAGCTACTTTTTCAATATGGGTAGAGGAGGCAATGAGGCTGTGGCTTAGAATTCTGCACCCCACTTTGGGAGAGTGGAAATATACAGCCTTGTTCTCACTGCCTCAGTGTCAGATACCAGTCAATTGGACTGCTAGCAGGCTGGCTCTCAGGCTAGCCTAGCTCTCAGGCATCACCTTGCAAGTGCCAGTGGAGAGGAAAGCAGTGAGAAGAGCATTGCTCCTCTGACTCCCCTGGTACGGAGCAATTTTCCCAGGACCTGAGCATCTCACTCTCAGAAGGCTCACGATGTGCAGAGTTGCCTGGCTGTAAGCAAATGCAATTAAATGCTGGTAAATCGTGACTGACAGTTTGCATGCCTGGATTTGGCTCTGCAATATCCTCTGACATCAATGAAGTGTACATCCCATGAGCTGGAAGGGAAGGTGCAAAGGGCACAGTGATCAATGAGTATCCAATGCATTTTATGCTGCCGGAACAGAAGGATACACGATGTTTTGTCCCTGTCTGGCTTTACCTGTACTGTGTAGGATGAAGGATCTCCACCGTGCAAAGATGCTGAAACGGCACCTCAGAGCCCTGACCAGACATGCTCTGCCTCCCAAACCCAGTGGTACCCACAGAGCAGGGCTCAGGAACAGGTCACTGTGATCTGCCTTGCCCAGCTCCTCCTTGGAGGCTGGATACCTCTGCTCTGATGGAGCCCTTATCAGCCTTGCGCTCTGAGCCATGGCATGTGCAGAGTACACCAGTGGAAAAAGCATTCAGAATATGTTTTCTGAAGTGACTGCTGCTGAACAGGAATTCAGCATGGTAGGGGGTTGTCATGTTCCGTTGAGCAGCCACCTGGAGTATCACATCCGGCAGGAAAAATTGGAGGACAACAGCAGATGACACCTTGTTCATGCACCTGGAATTACCTCCACTGTCCAAAAAGCCTGCTCGGAATTTCAGAAGAACTTACCAGAGTTTCTGATGAAGCTATCACCTCTGACTTTAATAAGTTTGCTTACTGCTTCCATCCAAACATGAAACCGATTGTTTTTATTGCAGCTATAAAACACCATAAGCAGCAGATGTACGAGGGTAGAGCTTTTGCCACAGCGAAGTGTGCCATGGAGCAGGTGGAGTTGGACTCCTCCCAAAGTCAGGGAACAAGGAAACCAGAGGTGACACGCAGGTTTGAAGTTATAGAGAAGTGGGAATTCAACACAGAAACTGAGGACAGTCAGTGGAATGCTCCAAAATGGGTGCAGTCAAGTGCAGTGGTGTCTGGCTGCTGTGGAGAGAGCTTTTTAATTTGCAAGTCTCTTCCCTCCAATTCTAGGAGTTGTCTTTCTGAGGGAAGCTGAGAGATATTTCTTTCAGCATTAATCAATGCATACCATACTTTTCAAGCCATATTGCCTTTTCAGGTTCACACATAACAAGTTCCACTGCCATGCAGTCATTTTAAAAGGACATGTAACAGTGACTACAGGGCAATAGATTGAAAAGTGACTAGCAGGAGCTTAAATGAATTAATGACAACCTTCTTTTTCATCTCTGTCATAAATTTATCACCAGAATATCCAGTATTCCCACAATCTTCATGAAAGGTGTTATNACATAAGGTAATTGTAGTACAGAAGAGAGCTTAGGAAGAAAAAAAACCATAATTTATGTCCATTTCAATTCCACATGGTATGGATTCTCTCACTGGTGTTTGATTTAGGACCTGTTGAGTTGCCCATTGAGAAAACTATCCTTTAACTTCTTCTATAATAGCTACTCTGGGCTCTTACATTCCCAACAGCAAAACTGATTTCCCGTTCTCAGGCCAAAAATATCATTCCAAAGAATGTAGCTGAGACGTGCTGATGTTCACGCTCTCTGTATGTCTACACATGCACCTTTGTGCATGCATGTGTATGCATGTTTCTTGTTAAGGACAGAAGCTCACACCTCTGGTAGCATGATGCTGATGCTATAATCTGAAATTAATGCCACCATAAACCTCAACAATGTTTCTCTGGATTTATTCCCTTGTAAGAGGGAGCAGAATCTCACCNTAAATTTATCACCAGAATATCCAGTATTCCCACAATCTTCATGAAAGGTGTTATGCAAATCACATTCCTGAACATAGATTTTTTAGAGAATATGCCTGCACACATTATGGACCTAAGATCAGAGAGAAGACACGGTCTGATGAGAGCATCTCAAAATTGTGCATATATATATATATATATATATATATAAAACATATATATAANGTAGCTGAGACGTGCTGATGTTCACGCTCTCTGTATGTCTACACATGCACATTTGTGCATGCATGTGTATGCATGTTTCTTGTTAAGGACAGAAGCTCACACCTCTGGTAGCATGATGCTGATGCTATAATCTGAAATTAATGCCACCATAAACCTCAACAATGTTTCTCTGGATTTATTCCCTTGTAAGAGGGAGCAGAATCTCACCCAATCCCTTGACTGATTAGAAATGTCATTCCTCCTGATGTCATAGCTAGCCTGTGCTCACAGTCCCTGAGCTACACAAATTCATCACAGATCATTTCCAGATTAAGAGGTTTTTGTTAATTTGATTAAAGTTAATTTTCTTGAATTTACTAGAAAATGAGGGGGGGGTTGAAAAATCTGTATGTATACTTTTGAAAGATATTTAGAAGTCAGTTAGACTGTTTCTGGTAAATTTGAGTTTGGTAAAACAATGATATCTATATATTCGACCACAAAATTTTGACTGTCAACATTTTGATTGAAAGTGTTTTTAAAAAAACACTTAAAAACGCTGTTCCACCACCTCTGTTAAAATTCTGTATTTTTCTTTGTAATTTTTTTATTCGCTTTATGAAAAAAAAGAGCTTATCTGCATATATAGTTATGTATGTGTACAGGGTTTCCTGGGAAAATGCACTTGCGAATGCATTGATCTAAAAAAGTGTTTCTTTTCCTCCTTATGAGTTTAATTCTCCAAAACAAAAGTGCGTGTCCATGTGCAGTTACCCAAGAACAGCTCCTGCTGTTTAGACTCTCACTGTCAAGCATAAAGAACTCTTACTTGAGTTCAGCACTTGCTTAAATAAATGAAATATAGGAAGTTACTTTAGAAAAGCAGTGTAGCACCCTCTAGCGTGGACACATTTAGATTAGG
>WAAD01005527.1:165373-178142 GCA_013389945.1 Fregata magnificens
AAATAATAAAGCTTTAAAAATACCTGATTAACCTGGTGCTGACCCACCAGCCAGCCCAATGTCTGATTTAGGCTCTGTCAATAAACTTCTGACTGACCTCGGTTCACTTCATCTCAGTTTCCTCACCTGTAAAAATCAGAAAATAATTACCCTTTTTAAAATGGCTTAGACTGTCCTAATGACAAGTTCCTCCTGTATAAAAGGTAAGCTGGTATCATAATCATAACCACATGATGAAGGCTAGAGTGACAGCTCTACCTCCTCAAAACATACGGTGCAACAGTGCAGCTAGGTAAGCTCTCTTGTCACCTCATCTGTCAGCCAAGCTCTTCATTTTTCCCCAGTATGATCTGCACCAGCAAAGCAGTGCCTTATGGGCTGGGATCTTAAGCTGTACTGCCAGGTTTTCAAAACTGGTCAATAATGGTTTTGTACTTCTACCTCTTAGAAAGTCTGCTGCACATTGACTTATGTAAATCAGGACACCTCTCTCTCACATTAATAAGTTCCGTTGTCTTGCACTTTATTTTGGGACTTAGTAAAAGGACAGGACTTGCTTGGGGAAATTGGATGAGGAAGGAGGACAGAGATTTGGTCCCCGTAGGATCTTCTAATGAGGTAAAGAGATTTACCCTTTTCAGAGGCAACACATAGCTAGAAAAGACACCTTCTGAGGAGCTCGCCTTTCCCTTCTACTTTGTATTGCACTTTATCATCCTCTAACGCATTCCTGTTGGTGATCACTGAGCATAGCTATTGCTAAAAGCTAGAGATTGTCAGATGTGCCAAAGGAAGCACTTTCTAACAGCTTGAGTACACTGGAAAGGATGGAAAAAAGGAAGATTAGTGTTCAAAAGCCTTTACTTAGAGTGATCATCTGCCTGGAGTTTGGGACTGCAGTCATCATAGATGTATAGGTGATACATACATACATGTGTATATACCCTTTTCAACTCATATTTCCATTCCAGTGCATGGCCAGATATATGAATCTCAGCTGGACTTAGATAGGATATCTACTTCTTGACACTATGTTGAGGGGACTGTGTTGCGGGACTGGATCTGTAATGGAATAACCAAGAACTTAGACAGAACTTGTTGGTTACCAGCCACTTAATCTTGCATGTCTCTGACTCAAGCATGAGGTGACAAAATAATTAAGGTAATTAAGGACCTGTCTAGGCTTGACAGATATGAAGCAGACAAGGAAATAAGTGCCAACATGCTCAGACAAGTGAGGTGCACCACTGCCATCCCTATAGCTGGTTTTCACATGCCATGGCCCACCCATTGCTCATGCACATGCAAACTCTGCTCGAGAAGACCAGGTTCAAGCCAATCTTTTCCTAGTTAAACAAGGCTTTTACCATTTTGGAGGGTGCCATAAACTTTACTTCCTGTGTCCCAGCCAGGTTCTTCTCACCTTGCACACAGCAGTCACATCAGTCACAAGGCATTTCCCTTCTTCAGTTCTCTTTAGCCCCTGTGAGAAAAAAAAAAAAAAGGTATCTATCAAAACTAGACCTGACGGGAGCAGCCTTTTATTTCTCCCTCTGCAGTAAGATCCAAGGCATAAAGTCAGGGGAGAGGAGTCTCTTTACGTGTGAGAGACAGGAACTGGGACATACAAAATCTCCAGGGTTTTCTTAGCACTACCTCCTGCTTTTGGGTCTGCAACGATCGTACTTCAAATTAGAAATCTGTGATTTCAAGAAGAAATGGGAAAAATGTTTCCTCTGTCTTGCAGTCAGCAGTCTTCGAAGCCAAGATTCAGATTTTCAGCAGGAATAAGTTAACACATGCTGATCTCCAACAGGCAGGGAGGAGAGACAAAATTGTGAAAAGTAGTAAGATTAGAGATGTGCAGGAAGGAGACAGAAACTCCCACAGGATCCCGAACAATATATTACCGCATTTGATACCAGTTTAGTCCTTCTTCTTTTATTTTAAATCATGCTCTTGGAACATCAGTTTGTACTGGGATCAAGTCTTCCACTGGTGGGTCCAGGGTTTTGAGCATCATTGCACTACTGGCAGGTGGACTTGCACAACTTCTTGATACACAGTCACATAAACCAACAACATGAAAGTGACAACAGGAGTTTAGGAACAACCCTGGACTTAGCCATCCTAACTCTCTATTATCTTTTACTTCTTTTGTTCTGGTACAAGGAGGATCAAAGGATCCTGATCCTGCAAGTATGCAACAATCCAATTATCCTTAGCCCCATTTTGGATCATTTTGTGGGGTCAGAGTAGGACTGTGTGTGCAGAAAAATGGCCAAGGCATGTGGCAGAAGCGGACATTTTTCTGAACATATTGCAAGACTTCCCTTAATATATTTTTAGATATTATTAGCTCTGTCTTTCAGCATCATGCTGTTAGTATTGCTGCAGTTAAACTGCCTGTGGACCAGGCCTGCTGCTTGGTGGCGTGTCCAGAACAAAGGGGCTGTATATTCTTCCCAGCTACCATAAAGCTGGATACTACTATTGTTCTGCCCACACCCACCAGCTGGGATCAAGCCCTTTCTGAGCAACACAAGGCTAAGACCACGTCTAGTCTAGGATTTAGACATGTGATTTTGACTTGTTCAATCGAGTTAACATATTTCAAACTGCTAGATAAAGCAAACTGCTTGGACCTGAGCTTGTGCTAAATTCAGCTTCAGCAGACCACCTTGGGAAGCCCAAGTGATTCTTAGCTAGAGTTGTAGGCAGCTTTGATTCACCTGAACTACATTTACACGTTTTAAAGCCAAGGATGGAAAACAGTTTTTCTTTCTTTCTAATTCTAAATGTAATTCTCCCCTAATGGTGGGGAGAACTCAGCAACAGTTAAATGCTGCTCTGTATGCATCTGACAGCAGCACTGGGAAAAACTGGAAAACTGCAGAGAATCTGAAATGAAACCCACAAAGTGCACACTGGAGAGCTGGTAATTCACGTGGGTGCTTTTCCCATGTGCAGCAAAGAGAATCATTTCTGTGTTGGCTCTGTGATATGCCTAACGCAGAGAGAAAAGTACCAGGCAGGGGTATTCCTGTGGTTCTCTTGCCTTGTTGCACAGAACTGGACCATAGAGGAGTCCAGGTGAATCAAGTCCTGCAAGCACTGGTTCTTTTGCTGATGCAAGGATGATGTACTGTTGCCTCTGTATGCCTGTGCTTGGATGCTGCTTGAGAGAGTTTTCTTCCATTCTGTGCCCATCTGCTTCTCATACAGCTGGGCCCACATCAGCCCCCAGCTGGCTCCCACTGTGTTGTGAGGCAAAGAGCTTGTGGACCTCACTCACATCTGGGAGCTGTGCAGCAGCATCCCAAAGGAGGATGGGGCACGGAAACCCTGGCACAGTGTTGGGCAGCACTCCCCTGAAGGGAAAGAATACATCCTCTGATGGATGGCAAGGCAGGGAAACTGCAGAAATTTCATCATCTGTGCTTGCAGGATTTTTGTATGTCCTTCTAACAGGGAGCCACTTTTTAGGGAGGACACTGGAGGTTGACTGGATGGCATTGAGGACAGGAAACACTCACAGGCAGGTGCTTTCAAGAGCTCTGATCCTCTTTATGCTCTCTGAGCACATCTCAGAGCAGTCCTGCGTACTGCTGTTACTCAGAGCAAGTGCTGGGACCGTAATGCACCAGCTGCACTTCTTTCCTGGGTATTCTCCACATTTGGGCTTTTCCACCATCATCTTGCATGAGCCAGATTCAGAAGGAGATTTCACAGCCTCATGATAGGTATGTGCTTACTGAACAGCACAGTGTTGGCAGTCTTAAAAAAAACCCATGTTATTTTTGATTGTGAGAAACTGGAAAAGTTTCTCAGAAACATCTCTTTCGGAATACTATCAAATCATTTCTGTACCAAAGTTTATCAGATCACCTCGACTGGCAGAGCCATGTGTCTCATAGTGCTCCCTTGGTGAGATAGGATGTGATTTCTGCATTTGCAGCAAGCTATCTTTCACCACTCTCCACAGTCTCGAGCAAACAGCAAATGCAGAATGATCAGCTGCAATTGCCATTACTGCTTTTAAAACACTCGCAGTAGCACATCAGGATGAGGCCTGGTGAACATGACACACCCATGGTGGAAATTAAATGGAATTTCAGGAGCAAACTTCATTCACGGAAACATCTCCGCAGTGCCCATTATGCAGGAGTGATGTGGAAGACTAGGAAGATACTACCATTGAACCATGGGTGGAAATATTAACTGATGGTGAAACCATGAAGCTACTGGGCTAGTGTGGCCTGTTTGTGGTGATAGAGGTACATCAAGATATTACTGCAAAGTTTTTCCATTGTGGTAAACTTGTTTTTGTGTAGGCAAACCCTATGTCATGGATTGGTGAACCAGTGGAGAATTCTCTTATGTCTTTCACATGTCTAAAATGTCTCCTCCTTAAATTGAAAGTGAACAAGAAAGCCAGAAGAGAATAATACTGTAAAATGTTCAGCTCTGCTGTACAGTGCTCACCCTAGATTTGCTCATCTACAATTTCATCAATATAATATCTTAGTACTCTGCGGGTAGCAATTAACCTTTATCCAGCAAGCTCATCTATCACATTAGGTTTTCCAGGAAAGCAGCCCAGGCACGGAGGAGTATGTTCTGATGCTCGGTATTTCCTCACCTAAGCAAGGCTAAGACTTTAAAAGGGTTCAAAGAATTTGCTTATATTTCATTAACAACAAGGAGAAAGTTCTGTTGCTCCATAAATATCCACCATTGGCAGGAAATAACACAACCCTGGCAACAAGAATTTTGTTTACTGAATTAATGTTTCTTTCTAGTTAGAGCTGCATTTTGTCAGTTTCATCTCTACATGTCTGCTACTTCCCTCTCCTTCTCTGAACACAGAATTAGGTTGTTTTGTGGGGCAGGGGTCCCTGTGTCTCACTTCAACCACCTGTAACCTTATGCCTAGTCCAGCCAAAATACCTGATTCCTGTCTACTTGGTACGGCACCTCCACCCTGCAATTCATCCTAAAGACAGGTGACTAAGATGAGTGGACTGTATTGGAGGTGCTTCTCTCTCCTCAACTATGCAGGCGGTTTGGAGACAGCACTCAGAATGTTTAATTTATATTTTGGTTGTCAATGTGAAGAGAGGTCCCTGCCTTGGTGAGGCTCGTCCTGCAGAACCCGTCTATGCACTGCACTACACTAATGCCATGGGGTCCCTGCTGGATTTGGTGTCCCATTGTGGCACACACCCTGCAAACCGACAGATCTGGACCTTTCCTAGAGAGGCAAATGGCCTAATTGGGCAAGACAGAAAAGCGCAAAGAGGCAAAGTGGCTCCCTGAGCTCCTACAGCGGGTAAGTGGCAAAGGGAAAAGAAGGCATCTTTACCCTCAAGTGAATACCACCCCCATCAAATCACACACTGCTTCACATTAAACTACTTGTGTTTATCCATCCTTCAGGTCAGAAAGGTCACTCTGGCTCTCTCCAGTGGAATGTCAACCAAGGAAAATAAAGTCAGGTTTGGCAAAATAAAATATGAGGAAAAACATAATTCTAGCTTCTTGGGAGAAAAATAGTATATGGACTACATTCTTGCCAAAGCTGTGGCTAATTCAGAGATAGATCTGAAGACTGGTCAGTTAGCATGGAACATGTTTTTCTGGACATCACAGCCTTTGAGTTATAATGAAAGGAGAGAGAAAAAAATATCAAGAAAGTGTGCAAGAGAATGGGAAGAGTGTATTTTCCATGAAATTGTTCTAGTGGTGTCCTGGCCAAGTGAATGGTTTCTTCTTCAGACTTATGGACTGGAGAGAGGACTTCTTTGGGCAGGTCATCCTTTTTGTTTGTCTCGTGCTGGATGTTTTGGGCTGGACTTACTTTAGATTAATTCCTTGTTTCCTCCCTGTTTCTCACCTCAGAGACATGGAGATTTTTTTTTTTACTGTCCCAGCAATACTCTAAACTTGTTGAATGATGTTCCCCAGTCTGAAAAGCATTGAAGAGGAGCCAAGGAAAAGTGGTTGTGCATTAAAATGCCAGCCTTTGTACTGCTGGAAGGGGGCTGGGTAATGCACTGTCACACAAAGCCTTTATCCTAATGATGTCGGCTGTGAAAATTCACTGCCCACATGCAAAAGCGCTTCCTTTCTGTGGGGCTATATGAGTTCAAGCCTCGGCATTTCTGCCCTGGTGTGGGACCATCTCCCTGAAAGAAGAGATGACTGCTAGGCAAAGAGCCAGACCTCCCTACACGGCAAGATATCCATGCATGGTCTTCCTACACGTCCTGGAGATGGGGACTTGGGATCCTGCACCCGCGCAGCCCATGCCTCCTGCACACTGAAGCGTCTTTGTGCTCTGCCCTCGTCTTGGCACAGCCTGACCTACAGAAAGCTCCCTGCAGCTGGCAGAATAGTTGGCACAATGGCTGTTATCCCACCTCTCCTCTCCACTGCCCAGCTTGGGAGAGGGGAGAAAGAGCAAGGCTGAATCTCATACTCTGAGTTATTGCTCTACCACCCCCCATTGCTGTGGTGTCCCAGCGACACAGCCACCTGTGCATACAGTGACAACTTGCTGGGGCCATTAGCCCCCGGCATACCTTGACTCACTTTGGGAGCAGAAACCAAGGCAGAACAAAGCAGTCTAGCTGAAGTACTACACCAAAAGAGAAAGGCATAAAGCAGGCGATGTTTGAGCCAAGAAGACTAAAAATCTGCCAGCCACCTAAGCAGAGCTGGTGCCAAGCACTCAAACCTCCCCACCACCTCCCTGCTGAATTCTTCACAGCCACCAGCTCCCATCTGGATTTGGAGGGCATGGTGCAGTCATTCACCATAGCAGTGAAGAGCTGCCTCTGTGCGCACAGTTGCCTGACTGCTGGGGACTCAGACCCGGTGAGCCTGGTTGTTCCCTGTCTGGCCCTGGCAGCCTGACTTGCTACAGTGCACACCAAAAGAAATGCAAGGTAATACTCTGAACAGGAGCAACCTGCCGCCTCATCACAGACCTTTGATCTCAACATGTATTTTATTCACCTCAAAGATATTTCTGGACAAGATGTGGGTACTGAAGCCTCACTTTTTAGATTACACATTCTTTTTTCTCTCTTTTAGAAGAGAAGAGAGACATTTAATTTCTTATATTAATTTCTCCAATAAAGCACACAGCACTTCTTGTCTGATTAAGTGCCGTGCCACTCTTTGGCAGACAGCACTGTTGTGTAATTCCAACCTATTCACATTCCTCAGCTCTCCTTCTGAAATGCCGAGACTTCCCTTCCTTGCCAAATGATGAAAAGGATCTGCCAGCTGAGAAGTGGTTTTAAAATAATTGCAAGAATTAAAATGGCAAGTAGAAAGAAACTTGTTGGTCTGAAAAACCACCTGTGACCGGTGCAGAACCATATTCCCCAGAGGAGCTCTTGTTGGTTTAGGGCCTGTTTTGAGTGATTCAGCTGGTGACTTCTAATGTTAATCTGTGAAACAGTGAAAGCACTGCACTGTTTCAGCTCTAAGAGCTGCACAAAACATAGAGCTTTTTGTAATGTTACTTGGATAAGAGAGGGGCGATGGTGTTCTGGGTGGTTCACGCTGAAGATCCATCCTGTAGGGCTCCACATCAGTGCAGCATCCCTCAAGGGAGCTAACAGGTGGCATAGTACAGACAGCAGTCGTGTCAAAGTCAAGGAGTGACAGAGATTTCCTGTGGCGCACAAAGTTGTGAAGTCCCTGGCTGAAGGAAGAAAAAGCATGTCACTTGTCTTACCCCCACCTCCATGAGCTCAGTGCTAGCTTTGTCTACATATTATTAAACCTCATTGCTTCATTGCTTCCCAAAGCTACACGGTTTTCTGATGACCATCCTGACTTCAAGATTTTCCTCTGTAATCACAGAAATACAGCAGGATGGCATCAGAAGGCAGGTACGAAGGGCTATCTGTTCAAAAGCCTTCTCTGTGGCATGAGGTGAACACGAAGGTATATATCTGATGTAGACAAAAAAGAAAGGGTTGCTGTACAAAAGCCAACTGGGACCTCTCACTCACCCCTATACAGAATGTGAGGACTTTCCACTGAAAGGTGAAGATGAGAGATTGGACAGTGGAAGAAGCCCACAGACCAGGACTATGTGCCAGTGGAGACTGAATACCTGATCCGCCAGACCATGGCTCCAAGGAACGCACCACGTGTGGTAGGTACCTGGACATCCACGCCCATGACATGCAGCCCAAATCCCTTGTCCTGCCTCACATTTCCAAAGGGAGACAGAAAATGAGGGAACCTCATCTGAGTTCCCTTGCCATGCAGACGGTGGGGAGATGGGCTTTCTCTTCCAGAACAACAGTGACAGGGTGCTCAGAGGAGAAAAACCAGACTCCCAAAAAATCTAAAGTAGGCATCATTACATTCCACATCTCCCTGAGGACCCGACTGCTTTTGACTGTCGTAGTAGGGGAGGCAGAGAAGGAAACCTGACCTTACCCATGAGTAGGAGCATGGCTTATCACTCACAGTATCAATCCCATGCTTGATTTATCAGCACTACAGTGCATCCAGAACAGGACCCATCTGCATGAGGACAGTGTAAATAAGGGCATCTGGCAAGGTCCAAAGTTGCCTTTTAATTTCAAAGATACCTTGCCTTTCTAGCAGGCATCAGTTTCTTAGAAAGACAATAATGTACTACCTTTTTTATAATAAGCTGTTTTCTTTTTTTTGTATATATAATTATTTTTATAATAAACTGTAATCTCTATGGTTTCACACCCCATTGTTATTCTTATATACTTAAATGATATTTAAGTTCAAGGGCAGTCCCAGTCATCTGCTCCAAACCTGTTTACATACAAGTAAATTTCAAGCAACAGTGCCCCCCCTCAAGGGAATATCCCTGTAGACTGACAATTTTGCTTTTCTCTAGGAAAAAGAATGAGAAAACAAGAAAAAGAGGAAAATATTTGCAAGCTTGGAATGAGAGTCCAGAATGAATGTCAAGAAACTCCCAGCAGCCATAACAAAAAGATCCTAAGTGTTTTCTTTTTTTTTATTTTTTTTTCCCCAAAGGCTACATTAAAATAGGCATTTTTTAATCAAAGCTTTTGGGATGTTCCAGCACGCTGGGATCAATACTTCCTCTCCAAATACTTGGGCAATGAGTCACTGATCAAATGTCAGCCACAATTTATTCATTGTGCAATGTTCTGATCTCAATGCAAGGCCTGCACTGCGAATATTCCTAGACTTACTAAGAGCCTATTCTGGTATTTCTCCCTCTCTAAATTGCTTTTGTTCTTGAATGTCACCAGAGCATCTTAGTGGACACATGCAGTCAAAGCAGTTTTCTTAAGACAGTCAGTTGTTTACTAAATAATTCATCAGCTGCACAAAAGCCAAAAAGGGGCAGAAAAGCTCCAGAATGAAATAGCACTTCTATGCAAATCAGTGTTGCTCATACCCTTCAGTTTCTGGAGGCAACTGGTGCTTTGCACTGAGCTTGCAGAGCGTGCAACATGCTCAGCAGCTCACTCTGGGGATACACAGGGGGCCACAGGGGCCGGTTGGTGTCTACACCTAAGTGAATGACCTAGCTGGGAGTGGGCAAGCTACAGACCTCCTTGCCATGGAATATTGGTTGCTAAATGTTGATGTGCCTTCCACACCCCTGCCAGCTCTCAACAGCATCCCTTCCCCTCAGCACGCTGCCGCAGAGCTCCCACCCTGCTGCCCCAACCCAACCTGTTGCCACCACAGCACTGCATTTTGAGGCTCTGAGGGCAGGGAATAATTTTCTCCCCTGGGGACAGTAAAATGCAGGTTTTCTGCAGCTGCCCGGTGCCTTCGTTCCTCGTCCCTCACCAACCCCTTTTCTGCCAGGGTGGAAGAAGCAGTGACCTGTGCCAGGAAAAGGGCTGATGTCCTCCCTGGTGGAGGAGAAGCGGAGACTGACTGGAAACCATCACTGACAGACAATACTTCTGTGTTCTCCCACAACCTGAACAAATCTGGGGATGTCTGGTTGCCTGCTCCTGGAAAACCAAGCCATTCCTTGAGCAATGGAAATAATGAAGCACATTTTCCAGTGTGGGTTCAGTTACACCTAACACAAGCCCCCTCCTCAGCAGGAGAGTGAGAGGAGACTTCTCCCTCCCCCTCCTAGGAGGGGGGAATGCAATTATCACTGAGATCTCTCCTCCTCTGTCAAACTGGGTTGGAACTGGCCAACAGATTCAAAACATGTTGGGACTGCTGGGACACAGACACTGTTACTGCATAACCTTCATTTTCTGAGGAAATCTGTCTGAAAATGTCTCTCTGCTCCTAAGCAAGCAGGATGGGTCCATTTCTCTCTCTTCGCCTTCATGGTCATGTCTGGCTGCGCAATTTCTGATTCAGTTTCTTTAGTTTACTACTCTGGATTTAATTTAAAGAATTAGTGTTACTAAAATTATACATGTAGTGGTATTTGCAGCTGTAATTACATTAAAAGGAATGTGCAATTTTCTGTCACAAGGGATGGGGGGTGGGAGTGGGGAGAAAGAACAAGACCATTCCAAAGATTACTAGTAATAGAAGTAAACCTGACTTTGCTTTAGCCAGCATCAGCCTGATGTATTTATAGATTTCCAATTACATATATCACAGTTAGCCTGAAATTCATTCCTAATGCTGCTTTGGAATGTAAATCACTGCCTTACTTTTTTTTTTTTATCTATTTCAAGCCTGAGCACTTAAAAAAAAAAAAAAAAAAAGAAAAAAAAAAAGAGGTAATGCTGCTAAAGTGTCCAGAAGAAGCACATATCAGTTTTCCATGCTATTGAGTTGCAAAGGTAACAAAGGACTGCCATTCAACAGATTAAGAAATTAAATTTGGACTGGCAGTTTGGAACAGATTTTTCTGCAGCACTCAGCGCTTTTCTACACCAGGATTTGTTCTGGAACAGCTACTCCTGATGGTCTGCTCCACGACAATGCTTGCTCCAGAGCAGATTAGATTAAATTAGTATACTTAGGCCAGCATGAGAATGGCTCATGCACAGGGAGTGAACCACAAATCACTCTTTTGCTTTATGTTAATCCCATAACATTAACCAAATTAATGTCCCTTTGCAGACAAACATTTGTTCTTTGTCGGCACAGGAACATTTGAGGAAATTAATTCAGAATAACTTTGAAAAGGGATTTGTTAAATTGCACTAAAGCCCTATAACCTCAGTTCAGTTTAATTGGACATTAATTTGTTTAACTCAATTCTTGTCCTAAGTCAATTAAACTGAGCAGAATTATGACCCTTTCAACTCTGAAAGAGAATGCCCACACAGTGCTCTCAGCACTTCAATTACTGCAAGGGAAATGTACACCTTTTGTTTAATTTGGACCATTTTTTTTCAGTGTCCTGTGCTGACAAGTCCTCTGTGGTGGCCCAACAAGACCAAATTCCCACTGACTTGCAAAGGTCGTAAGGTTTGACACCAGACCTATAGCTCTCACTCTTCCAGTGCTCCAGCCTTCCTCCCAATACTGTGCCTAACACCATGGACACCACTGCATGGGATGGAGCCAGTGGTCCCTTCTATTTGTACAGACATGAAAGCACTCTGAGCTCACATGGGACTATTCAGAATAACTCAATAGAGTTATTTTTGTCCTGGATACATGGCATAACTCATGTTATCAGCAGACCCCTTTTCTCAGGCAGTCTTTTCCACTGCAGAACAGCTAATTGGGTACTTTGCACGAGGAAGGTCTTAGTGACTTCTTGATGCATCCTTCTCCATGATAGCTGCAGACCAGACATTACTTTTACTAGCAAACCTGTCCTAAGAAACACTGCACTGAAAGCCACAGTGTTTACACCGTCTGAAAATTGGAGACACTTTCTACACGTGGCAGGTTGCAGAAGCACAATCCTGGCTTAGAGAGCCTCTTTCTTTGCGGTCTGGCAGGTGATGCTCCCACTCAGCTGAGCCCTTTTGATAAAAATGTTCTTTCTTTCAGCATGGTGTCCTTAGCCCAAACAAAGAGAAGGTGATCTTTGGAGAGCTAGCAGGAGTTTCTTCCTGTTTTCTGGCCAAAAGGACTCTCTTTCACCTTGTCTGCTCTTTCCTTTGCAAGTCTGGGATCGTTTTGTCCCAAAAGCAAGGAAGAAACAAGCCATGGGCTCATGACTTAAGTCAAGAAAAGACATAAGTGAATGTGTGAATGTAGCAAACTAAAAGACTTGAGTGATGTGTAATAGCTGCACCTGCAATCACTGGATCCTGATAGTTAAAAGGTCTGAATTTTTGATCATTTTGTCAGCAAACGTGATGAATTATCAACTCTCCATTGCCTGTAGGCACCTCAGTGGAAATGGGGTTGAGATGGCTGAAGAACAGCTTCAACAGAGGAGAAAGGATCCACAGAACTACACTAAGATCTACAGTATGCGTAAGATGCCCAAGAAGCTTAACACGTTTAACCTGTCAGAGAGAAGTTAAGAGGCAATCTCAGCCCATGCAATACAAGAGAATATATATGAGATCAGGTCATATCAATGCAGCAGATAAGAGCACTGTGGGGGCCTAAGAGTCAGGAACAGTTTTGAAAGAATTAAAATGGGCTAAGTAGCATCACAAAAGGGATGTTAACTAGCCATTGCTGTGGGATATGGTAAAGCCTCTCTCTCTTAGGAATGCTCAAGAGAAGAGAAGTTACCTTTTCTGCAAGGTATGTTTCCACCCCTCAAAATGGCTGGGAAGCAAGGACTCCGCAGAGAGAAGTGTTATAGCCTTGCTATAATTTGCCT
>WAAD01005542.1:16608-29456 GCA_013389945.1 Fregata magnificens
CTTCCTGTTGTGAATACAAGTAGAACCAGTTTCATTTAAAAATAAAAAATAAAATTAAAAAAAAAAAATTACCAGAATGTAAGATGTTTAGACTTTCTGTTTGGGTTCAAGGCCCATCCAAAGGTTTTGGAGCTTGAGACCTGATTTTATTTTGTCTTTCGAGGAAATAGAAAATTTTGAGGAAAAGCCTTTTGTTGGCTTTTACTTTTATTTTAGGCAGAATTGCAAGAAGTTCTGGGGGTGGAAGGTGAGACAGGAAGCTGTGAGGATGAAATGATAGCAATGGAGCCATCCACTGCTGAACCAGAAAATGAGCAGCCTGAACTGCAGCCACAGGTAGGAAAGCGCTTCATGTTCCTGATAGTTTTGCTGAATCAGTGTTGTCATGCAGCTTATACAAGGGTCACAAACAAGGATCTAGAGAGGTCTTCTTGTCTTCCAAGGAAGGCAAAAACTACACTGTTGTTGTCTTTTCTGTGGAAACCAATGCAGTATTGACATTGGTGAATTTTTAGCTTTGTTCAGCGGATGATTTTTAGTGTTAGCATAGAATTGAGGAGGTAAACAGTTGGAATCAAGCATGTCTTGTCCCTCATTATACATATGAGCATGCAGACTGCAATTCAGGCTTCCAGAGTTTGTGTCTTCCGCCTCAGAGTATTGAGCGGTATGCTGGAATTGTGAGACTTGTTATAACTCAGCACCTTTGATATCTTTGTGGAATTTTTCTCAGTAGCACTAGCTTTCTCAGCTTAATTTGTCAATCCTCATGCAGTCAAATCCTTTATTCAGTTACTGCCGTGTTTCTGTTGTGTGCTA
This sequence comes from Fregata magnificens, assembly GCA_013389945.1. Lineage (NCBI taxonomy): Eukaryota > Metazoa > Chordata > Aves > Suliformes > Fregatidae > Fregata > Fregata magnificens. The sequence goes on from WAAD01005542.1 coordinate 17,428, forward strand.
CAGATACCAGTGCCCTTGTGCATTGGGCCCATTAACAAATGGGTCTGAGAGTGTTTCTATAGAGATAATGGCGATAATTAAATCAGTAGCCATCTGAAAGGTCTCTGTAGCTGTGGAGTGTTTGTAAGTAGCTACTCGTAACTTCGCTTAGGCTGCTTTTGTCACTGAACTAATTCCAGGCTGTAGGAGGAAGAAAAAGAGCTGTTGTAGTAAAACCAAGTTGAAGAACCCCAAAGGGAGTAAACTAGCATGTTTTAAAAATAGGAAAAAGTCAAGATTTGTGCCAAAATACCTCTTCACACCCTCTGCTGTTTGGTGTTTGAGAGACTTTACTGTTCTCTTCACCTACTCCCTAACCGCATGGCTCCAATTACCCTGTGACTGTGAGTTTTCTAAATGTCTCCACCCATTCTTCTCTATTACGCCTTTGAGAGAAAGCCCAGAGGTGGATCCAGGGACCGTTAGCATAGTACAAGTGCTCCTCTGTTTTAGAGACTGTTTCGTTGTTGTGCTTTTGATTAACAGGAGTGTGTGTAGAAGAGGAGTATTTGTTTTTCAGTGCTATGGGAAAACTCATGTAGTTGGATGAAATAAGTTTTCTTGATTTGTTTTATTATTTTTTCTGAGACCACCTCACTTCCTGCTGTTACCAGTGAGCTGCGACAGACAATAGAGAAGAGGATTGCTAACTATAGGACAGCAATATCTAACGCAAAGGAGTCAGGTGAGAGTGCCAAAATACGCCGATACGAAAGAGGCCTTAAGGTAAGTTGGGTTCATCAGGTATGTGAATGAGGGGGAGGCAAAGTCAGTTCTCTAAAGCGTAGCTCAGAGTCTTTCCAGATGTGTGAATTTGTTGAAAGGGGCAAGAAATTCTAATATGCTGCCTTGAGTTACTTTAAAAACATTTCTTGTTACTTACTACTGATGTAGCAAATACACAGCTGAAGTGTAACTTCAGATGCCTTTTGTGCATCAGCTTTCTTTCTGTTGAATGTGGCTAGTGGTAGCTGGAGGCAGGGTTTGTGGTAAATGCCGATGTTAAACCCACTGGTCTAGATCTGAATTTGACCTGTGATGGCTGTGCACTGTTACCTTAAAGCAAAGTTTAGGAGCTTTCCTAGCGCACATACCCTCCAGGTGATCACTGATGCCTTCCCCTAGTTACTAACCTTCCACTCAGTTCTGTGAGACAAAGGAAGGTGATGCCTTGCCCTGAGTGTGTTGGCTGTGAAATGAATAGAACAGGATTTTTCATTAATGCAATTAAAAATTGCAGCAAGGAGTGGTTTCTTCAGCTTTGCATCTTTTCAGCCAGGTGGCGTGCTTGTAGTTAGTTGGTAGTGCTTGGTGATTACCGCTGTGCAGAGTGCCTTTATTTCCCTGTTTGCTTTCATCTGGTCTCCTGCATCACCTCAGACAGCAGCCGGCTCTGTCTCGTTGAGCAAAACTTTATAGCTTAGCACTGTACACTGAGGGAATAATGTAATGTCTCACGAGCTACCAGGTGTCTTAGGGTACAAAGGGAACAACTGAGGCCAAACCCAGCGGAGGAAATGCACAAGAAAGGAGATGTCTGTATGTGTCCGCTGCCTGCTAGCTCTGAAAGGAATGTACGTGAAACCACCTGACCTTTCAGAGAGCAAGAGGGATAGGCAAAGCAGCTTATTTCATCCAATAACAAAGTTTAGTGTGCTGTTTGCCGTTTCCATTATTTTTCAAGGTAGGGAGTTTCCCTGTGCCTAAGCAGTGTAGCTAAGGATAATAGACTAGATCTCACTTCACAGCTCACAGTTCCTTAATTAGCAAAATGACATGCCAACAAATGGTGTACAGTTCTCTTGTATGTAGTTCTTGGAACTGTGAACTTTAATCTCAGCATTTAATTCCATTTCCAGTCAGCCTGTCATCCTACACGTAGAGAAGAGAGCTGTGTGTGGGTTGCTGTACTGGTCTGAACCCCAATCTCACATGCAGTCAGACCAAAGTATCTCTACCACTGTTGCTTAATAGGTCAAACAATGTCATGGCTAACCAAAAATAGCAGTGATTCTGGCACTGATGAGATGATGATGTTGTTGTCTTTCTGTGCTTCCATTTCAGTTTCTGTGGAAGATGAAAGAAGTAAAACTTTTGTTTTGGCTTAAAGTGTGTGGTGGTCTTTTGTCTGAACTTTAAATTAAAAAAAATGCTGAGGAAGGTAATATTTGTGGTGGAGGAAGGATTTTAAAAAAATGAGCAGCAGTTAACCCATGTTACAGATGGTGAGACCTTCTTGCCGTAGGTCACCCACTGAAGCTCCATTTCCTTTGTTAGTATTGAATGGCTTTTCTCATTGCATTAAATAGGTATGCAGACTCCTTCTTTCCCTGAATCCACATAGGCAGTGACATTTCAGAGTAGCGTATTTTATTTTGTTTTAAAGACATAAAATGCTTCTACAGTTGGTATAAATGGCTTCCTTGGTGACTTTCTGTGACAAAGCTTAGTGGACCACATCAGCTGTCCAATAATTCTAGGTGTTGAGGCACTTGCAATAACAAGTCCTTTGCATTGTGTTGCTCTGATAATTGGACACCTTTCACTAGCACTGAAGTTGGCCTGGCAGAAAAATAGGGAGCTCAAGTGCAGCAATCTGTAGTGGTGTGCATAACAGATCCCATCACAAATAAGGGAATGAATTTGTTTTAATGATTTGATGCTAGTAATATGTTTGATGAAAATGCCTGTCGACTTTGCTGTTCCATCTCTTCCAGACACTGGAAACCATGCTGGCTGCAGTGAAGAAAGGCAAAAAAATCAATGAGGAAGAAATGCCACCTCCTGTTGCAACAGGAAAGAGTTCTTCTCACTTATCTCAAGCCACAGGAGTGGAGCTAGAGAATTCAGGAGATTCAGTCGGTGTCCTGCCAGAGAATAAAGCTGAGTCTGCTGCAGATGATGAGCAGAAGTCCTCTCATGAGGCAATGCAGCATCTGGAATCAGAGTCTCTACAGGGTCGTGCTGCTTCTAGTCCTATTGTGGAAACAGGTACCGTGATCTGAGAGGATAAGCAGTTGCAACACTATTTTAATGCTACATCTTTCTTGATATTTGTATTGTGTAGCAAAACACTGCTTATGTTAGAACTTCCCCGCTGAATGATTCGGATAGAGTTGTCAGTGGGATGCTCAGTTTCTGGTAGTGGAATCAGTTTTTGGTATAGAGCTCTTATATGCACTGTATCGGTATCTTTCACTTAATTTTTCCCCGTGCCACAGTTACTCCTTCCATATTGTGTCATGTGGAATTCCAAGCTTTAAAGAGTTTAGAGATATTGGCTAAAAGACTTTTTTTTAATTGGGAAAAGTGGGATTGTTATATCTGGTAGGACTTCTGGAGACTGGAGGAAAAAGGACTTTTGTAAGATGGCTGTGTGATTCAAAGCAAAAGAGGACTAATGCAGGTTTGAATAGATGGATATAGCAAGGGATGCGTATCTTGCATGCTCTGTATAAGTCTCAGCATTGTTGCATTCTCACAGATCTCCAGAACAGCAGCACACGAGCAATACTACTTATGAGGCAGAAGGAGTATAAATTAGCAGCTCTAAAAGCCAAGCAGCAAGGGGACCTGGAGAAAGCGAAGGAATATATGAAGGCAGGCAAGGTATGCACACAAGAAATCCTGAATGGTAAACATACCCTGTGCTGTACCTGCATGCATTGAGTGTCAAATACTCATTGTGGCAGCTAGCAAGTCTTGGACATACTAGAATAAATCTCCTGTTTTGTTTTTTCTGCATTAGAAATTTAATGTGGTCTTGGAAGCTTTGGATAGTGGGCAGCCGATAGACCTCCAGAACATGCCTCCATCTCCTCAGGGTAAGGCGCATCTTACAAAAACCCTTTTAGAAGTCTGTCTATGCTGTAATGGAATGATTCTGCATTTGATTGCAAAACTGTAAGAAGAATTGAAGATCCCTTAGGTCTGAGGCTTACTGCATATTCAAATTCTAATCAAGACCAACACAGAAAAATGAGGTATCATTATTTATATTGAAGTTACTCTCTGTGAGTTACAAGTTCAAGTAGGTATTGATGTCTAATATTCCTATTTTTATAACTTTAGATAATAGCAGCTGGTATGTGAAGTGGAGGGGAAAGAAGGGTAACGGCCCATTCTTAAAGTTTACTCTAATATTCGATGGTGTTATGTGTTTCAACTGAAGTTCATAACATTGAGATTGAGATTAACAGATTGCAGTGCAGTAAAGTCCAAATCTTAAAGCAAGTTACCGATATTAAAGATACTTTGATCCTTGTAAGAGAGTTTTTTGTTGGTTTTTTTTAAATAGATCTAGTATCACCACCAACAATTAACACTTGGTGTGTACAACTCAGTGTTTTAAACAATTTACTTTAGTAGATTATTTTATTCTAAGAAACTATAGGATAGATTATTTTATTGCAATAAATCATGAGATTTATGATTCCTTAAGTTATAAACTGATCACCAAATGGCATTAGAGATAAACTTCACCCATGATATAATCTTGCCTTAAAAAGTGCAAGATTTTTGCAGCGGATATTTTTGTAGTTTTCCGAAATAACCACTGTTATACAATGCCAGAGACTTGGGTGTCTGAAAAGATGGTATTACTTGCTTCCCTTTTTCAGCACATCTTTTGTTACTAGGATATTTTAGTCAATTAGCAATCTTGTTCACTCTTTCCATCTGCTAAGGTACCAAGTTATATTTGGGGGGGGGAGAATTCTTAGAATACTTGAACTGGGTTTACTTTTTTTTTTCCTCTTTTCCCTCAAGCAGCACTAATGTAAATTAAATCAGCATTTGCAATTTTCTATTATAAAGCATTTTCTCTGAATAATGGGAACCTTAGACTTACTTAGCCACGCAGATATTGTTTTGAAGCCAAAAAGCTTTCAGGAAGATGATGTGATCAGATTGATGGTTTTCTGAGTAACATAGGTTGACTTGCTGTTTATGGAACACACTGTGAAACTTCCTGCTTTCCTTGCTTTGCAGATCTTGAAAGCCTAGGAAATGTACAAGATCTATCCAAGCAAAAGGTACCAGCTCCAGTGGGAAGTTCCCAGGATCTTACAACACCTGAACTTCAGCCCCAAGAAGCTTCAGGTAGGACTTTTGGATTTCTGTAGCAAAACACAAAAATAGCAGGACTGGAAGGCACTTTAAGGTCTGCCTTATCCCACTGAACTGCAAACAGGATTGAGTAACCTAGCTAATGTTCCTGAATATTGTTTGCTGCTGATCCCATCTGTACTTTTGTTCTGGATCAGTAATGGAAGTAGAAGTTAATAAACTTTCTTTAGAAGAATTGTGTTCATAGTAAGACTTTGCAATGATGTTTTTGTCTCTGCAGAAGGTAAGGAAGGGGAGGAAGAAGGCAGCTCATATGTTTTGAAATCTGAATCATGTGGCATTTCATTGTCTGTCTTATTTCAAGCTTCCCTGCAGCAGCCAAAAACAGTGCTGGAAGCATTACAGCAAAGGCTTGAGAAGTACAAGTCGGCAGCAGCACAGGCTAAAGCGAGTGGGGATGATCGGAAAGGCAGGATGCACGAGAGGATAGCCAAGGTAATATGAAAGTGTAGTAAGCTGCTTGCATACAGCAAAGCCATTTGAATTAATTTGCTTGCCGAAGACTTTTTCAAGGCTGAAATAATTTGTGTATTGTCCTTCTGTTTGAAAAGAGCTCCAGCAGGGAAGCTGTAAAGGATTCGAAGGAAGGAGAAATAGAGACAATGCACATATTATAGCAAAATACTGTGTATTCTGCAATATTTATGCTGGTTAAGTACAGATGATTGCTAAATTATAGTCAACTTCATTTTATGTCTTACTTGAGTGCCTTTGATTACAGCAATACCAGGATGCCATAAGAGCCCATAAAACAGGGAGAAAAGTGAATTTTTCTGAGCTACCTGTTCCTCCTGGTAAGTGTGAATATAAAGTGTCCTAATACCAACTTTTGTATATCTGCTGGGCTCTGAAGGAGGTGTGCAGATATTGCCTTCTCATCCTGTGGAACAACTCCTCCTTTCCTCAGTGAGTAGGCTGGCATTGCTGTTTGATGGTGTTGTGAAACTGCTTATTAATATGCTCCCAAACTTTCACACTGGTGAATATTCCTGACTACTGACTGCCTGTTTGACAGCATTGGAACTTGAAACTGACACTATTTGAAAAGTTAAACAACTTAACCATGGGCAGGTGCTGAAAATGCCACCTGTCTGTCTTCTGTGCCAGCCCTCCTAGAGGAAAGAGTAAACTGGAGTTTACTACAAGGAGATTTTTTTAACTGAAAAAATTTGCCTGATGTTTCCCGTTCTATTGATTCCCAGGAGGAGCCTCAGAACTCTATATTTAATTAATCATCTTCTTGCAACACCTCACAAGTCAGATCAGTATTGCAGCTCTCATGGCTAGTAGAAGTAGTCTACAGAGATGAAGCAAATCATGTCCGTGGTCACACTGAGACAGTGACAGAGGCAGAAACTGAACTTGCTTCTTGAGACACTCCATGTCCTTTTTATCTTCTTCAGAACATAGAGTACTGTGTTTGTAAAAGTTTGGGCAAGGTGATCTATGAATGCTCCACCTCTGATTTGCATAATACTGTTTCTCCGCTAGGAAGCATCATTCCTTTTATCTTGTGCCTAATGTGTTCATCTGAAAAGATACAGTTCGCACTGCAAAGTGGTGCCTAGATTTTTTAAGTTAGAAAAGGGGCAAGGACCGTGTGGCTTTTTTGTCACTGTGAAATGTGGCAATGGCAGGCACTGTAGTAGTAGTAAAGTAGGCAGTGCCAGCTCCGTCAGGTCATGTACTGCTTTGAAGGGTCCCTGCTTTGAAGCTGTTCCTGAAAAGCACTTTAGCATCCCTTGTTCTAGAACGTGATCCATTTCTTGGTACATATCAGTTGCTGTAAGAGTGAGGTACTCCACATTTACATCTCTGAAAAATGTGCATAACTCAATTTCCTTACACGTTAGCTGTGTGTTTTTCAGCCATCATTTAAAGGCCATATGATTTACATTGAAGACAACTGTTAGGCAGTCACTGGAACCAGCAATGAGATTATAATGGACTGGCAGTGCATTTCATTGCATCTGGATGATTATAAGTACCAGCCTTGACCTCCTTGGAGACAGAAATGCTGCTGTGTAATGGATCAAGTGTCACGTGGGGGCAGCAGCATAGGATTCTGTGTTCTGCCTGCCCGTGTACCTCAAAGTTGTTCTGTCTCTGTAGCAGCCATCTCTAGGTTTAGAAGCAGTTTAGTCATTAGTTCTTGGCTCTTCTAATGAGACTGGCAACAAGAATACTTGCTACATATTAATGAGATAAATCTCTATTAAGAGATGTGGCTCTGGGTCTCTATTGTTTGAAGCTGACACTGAACTGGTAGTGTGGAAGTGAGAGTTTATCTTCCACCGTCAAGCCTTCCTCCCATCCTTAAAAGGATAATAAAATAATGAAAAGGGTTGTTCTTCATATACTTCACATTTAACTACTGTGATTCTGCCTTACTTTGCAACCTCTGCATTGCAGTAGATTTTCAGCAGAGGCTTAGTGTGTTATCCAGATGTCAGCGATGTATTGTTTATTATTCTGTGGGGTAGCACTGATTTTCTGCTGGACTGTGTACCAACTAAGGTGAGGCAGCAGTGAGAGGGGAAAAAAAGAGCCAGCAACTTTTTGTACAATCCGCTGTCCTTTTGTGCAAAGGAGAGAGACTAAATTCTTTGGTTCTGGGGGCATCTCTATTACCAAAGTCTTGAGGTTGTGAGATTCCTTGGCTGGCTGCCAGTTGCTCAACTTGGAAAACTGTGCTCTGTTATTGCATCATTTTAGCATCATCCATCTGTGAGAGATCTGATCTTAAGCCCACCACTCAGACTTCATCTAGCAAGGCTTTGTGGCCTTGGCCTCGGTCTAGTTACGCTGAATTCTGAAATGTATTAGATAATGGATACTTGGATAGAAATAGCTTTACAGAAAAGAAGAAATATGGAAGACAGAACATAGGTCTTATGCAACTCTTTACTTCTGTATTCCTTTCCTCCTCAGGATTTCCCCCTCTTCCTGGTGTTGCAGCAATGGATGGCGACAGCACAATAGCTGCTGTTCTGGAAAGTGCCAGCAAGCTGGCAAACATGGAGGAGAATGATGATGAGGAGGAGGTTAGTATTTCTTTGTAGGATGTGTAAAAGTTAAAATGTGGTCTCTTGTGATATGCAGAGATGAGGCCATTGGATTTCCAGTCAAGCAAGGGTACTGAGATGAAATGCATTTCCCAGAAGTCTGAAGAGTACAGGATCTCAGTAATAATTTCNGTATGTGGGTTTTATTTTCAAAGCAAACACTTCAGATCCTGGCCACTCCTTTACATTGTTCTAAAGTACTTAAATCTGTACTTTCATCCTGCATCCCAGTAGCTCCTATGTTTGTGCTTTCCCAGGATGTTCAACACTCACTGCTTTTTGTCAGGCAGCACCAGCCTTTAGATTTTGGTTTGATTTCTTTGTCTCTCTGGATTCTCCAGATCTCTTGTTGCTGATTGTGCTTTCAACTGGAGTAGCTTTTAACGGAGAGAATTCCTGGATGATGTGTTTTTTCTGCATGCATCTGCATTTTTTTGAAAACGCTGCCTTGTTGAACATTCCTTTTGTCCCTTCTATAGTGGAGGTTTGACGCTTGCATAGGTCAACTGCTTAATCGTGTGGCATGGCTCGTAAACCTCCAGAAGTTAAAATTTGCTGTCTGGAATGTTATGCTCCCCTCAAAAGTGATACCAGAAGGCTGATAGTGATAACCGTGGTTGTTGATGCTTGAGATGCTGTCCTCAACTCTGGAACAGGTTTTTATGCATTTAATATGAAATTCCTTTTCTTATGCTAGAATGAACCTCTGACACAGGCCCCAGTTGCAAAGAAGCCTGCTCAGCTGCCTGGAAAGCCGACTCAAGTTGTTAAGCCAATTGCAGTGCCATCTGCTGTAGCCGAGGAGGAGAGCTCTCCTGAGCATGTGAAACGGGCTACATCACCCTCCACCCTGGACAAGGCAGAGCCAATGGATCATCTCCCTCCAGCTGGTAAGGTGAAGGGGTCATCATTCACAGTGATCCATGTGCAAGTCATTTGCACTAGTTTAGTTTAATACCTTGGTAAAGACTTTTTTTCATTATATTGTAGATATGAGCCTGTCAATGTGTGGCATAGATTTCCTCTGACAGGAGCCTCAATATATGTGTCTGCTGGAGGGCAGGTCCAGACCAGCCATGCAGCTTTATTTCACAGAGGCAGCGTGTGTAACTATAACGGTGATTGGGTTTTTAATTAATTTTGATGTAACAAGTGGATCGATTAATAATGTTTAACTCTGCTCACAGCTGAACTCTACATATACTCTCATTAAAGTGGACGGCTTGCCAGTGTGAATTATTCCTCAATCTAATGCAGCTTCCTACATCAAACAGTGTTTTCTGCGTAGTGCTTCCTCCAAGGATCTCAAACTGGCATATAGGCAGTAGTTCATCAATCTCTAGTCCTGTTGCTAAGGTCGCTAAACAGTTGTCTGTACAAGATTAATTGTACAGATAGTAAGGGACAGACACCACCTCACAATGTGATTTGGGCACACACCAGCAGTGTTCAGGCTCTCACTGATTCTGTTGTTGTGCCCTGACTGTAATCCTATCTTCCTTCTTCCATTCTGCCCTGGGTAGTTCCCTCAGGACAAAGCAGAACTGCCTAGTTGGCTGATGCACGTTCTTTTGCAGAGTGCAAAGGCATTTCACAGTGCCACTGTGATTAGCTCATAACTCTTCTGTCTAGAAAATTCCATGACTTGTTTTATAAAGACCACTAAACCATAGTAGTTGTCCATTTTGGCTTTGAAAATCTATGAATCCTCAGGAGTTTTGTTTTTTGCAATTTTAGCTGACATATTAATCTCTCCAGTGAATTGCCCTAGACTTATGCTGTGAAGGAATTGACAATACCTGGTCTCTGGTGTTACAGTAACCTCTCCTGGGTATTTCAAGTATTTTAAAAAATAAGACCAATAGGTGCAACAAGAACCTGGACAGATTCATACTGACATGATTTTCACAACAAAATGTCAGTACTTCACTATTGTAAAGCTATATTTCACTAGCCAAATTGCATTCTGTGATCCAAATGTTACCTCCTTCCCACAAAAATTACGAAGTGCAGCTTACAGCTGCCCGTAGCTGATAAATCAACTGTAAAAAACCTGTCTTTTTCTTGTTGGAGAGCGCCAAGCGTAGGGAGGTGTGGGAGTGGCATGGAGCAGTTGCATTTAAGGCCTATACCAGGAAAGTCAAGAAGCCAAGATCAGTTGGATTAATGGCTTTGCTCAGTACATTCTCCACAGATTTTCTTTGAAAATACCTGTGCTCCATGTCTCAGCCTCACGGAGCACATTGTGGGTTTTGTCTCAGTGGAATCTGGGCTAGCTACATTGTCTAATTAGTTTGGTTTTGGCTGATTGGGTGAATTGCTCACAGTAGCAGGACAGTGGGCTCTTTTGCAAGGATGGGAATAAGTTGGTCGTCATCTGACAGCAGTGAACATAGTGTGAGAGTCATTGGTATATTTATTTTCTGAGACAGGCACCTCTTGCAAGTGTTGTTTAGCTTCTGTAATCACAAGTAGAGTGCAGTGGTGATACAATATGAGTATCTTTGGAAATGGCTGTAATCAGCTCATGCTGTACTATTTCCTGAGTGAGGTATAAGAAGAGGCAGGATGCACTGACCTGGTACAATGTAAAGCAATCTTTTCTGACTTGTATGGTTGTCCTTACTGCTTTGGGAAGGAAAGAGGAGACCCAAGAATTAATAAGAAACTAAGACGGCAAAGAATTAGAAATAAGCATTGGTGATATGTCTGGATGTGCCTGCACATTGGTTCATCTGGGTTTTTTTCTGACAGATCAGGGGAGAGGGAAGAAATGAGTACACAAGATGCTTATAATATTCGCTGTCTTTTAGAAGTTAAGATGTCAAGCTGAAAGTTTGAATTCAGCTTCTGCTTTAGACCAATCAGCTGTACTGGAGTCTGTCTCCTGCCTGCAAATAAGGGGCTGTAATTACTATTGTGACACTTGTGAAGTGCTATGAGGTTTTTTGATGAAGGATGCCATGGTAGAAGGAAGTTTCTTTTTCTGGTACTTGAAATTGAAACTGGCCAAGAAACAATTAAGTGCAGTAAGGAAATGTCCTTATTTGATATCTGTACTTTTACTGACCTTTTTCTGGCTATAAACTGAACATGATAAACCTGTTTCAGGGGAATGGCAGTATCAGATGAGTGAGGGTTTTAATACAACTGTTTTTCAGCTAGGGAACAGCTGGAATTTCTGGAGAACAGAAAGAAGCAATACATGAAGGCAGCCGTCAAAGCAAAGAAGGAAAATAACCTTGAACAGGCTAAGATGTATCTCAGAACAGCTAAGAGCTTTGACCTAAAGATTGAGCAAGCAAAATGTGGCAAACCTGTTGATATTTCCAAGGTTAGTAGGACTGTTAATACTCTGCTTTGTTTCATATTCTTGGACATCTAAGTGCTTACTTCAAAGAGTGAATGATTTAATAAATATTTCTTGACACAAATTAAGTTAGTTTGCTCAAGTGACAAATCTGGATACTGAGCCCTGAAATTCCCCTATATTTTTGGTTTTGTTTCATTTTGTTTCCTCTGCTGCTCCTCAAATGTGCCAGATTTTGAGAAAATTTAGTCTCCATGAACCATTTGCTCCTTGATTTACAATGGCACACCTAAACCATGCAGCTTGGAAGTGTTTCCTGAGCTTAGGGTGTGAGTACATCTCTTAGCTGTGTCCTAACTCTGTTTTGGGATGAGGATCGGGTGCATGTGACACAGTGATGCCCTGTTTTCCCTTGGTATTTGGGTAGATGCGGAAACCAAACTGCACTGTAATAGCTCTCTTGACCTGAATAATCAGGGAACTAGGCC
>WAAD01005542.1:35937-84840 GCA_013389945.1 Fregata magnificens
ATTCTCCAGGTTAGTACTTTTTCTGGGACAGAGGGAAAAACATTGCACCTTAAGACCCACTGGAGAGTACAGGCTAGTCTCATACTGTGAATCAGGCCAGAGGGCCTTCCACCACCTTTTTTCTTCTTTCTTATGAAAGGGCTTGTTGGAGGGTGAAGTCCAGCTGTGTTGGCAATTTCTTCACCCTCATCCCAGGATTGGTGGTAGTTATGTGTTTTGAATTAGTGAAATCATTGAGTTACCAGTCATGCTCCAGCTGTGGCTGTCAATCCTGCTGGGAGATGAGCCAGATAAATAAATTTTCTTTATTAAATAAGTTAAATTATTAATTTTAATATCTCCATTGATCAGATCTTTTTCAGTCAGATTTTGTGTCCTGTGAGATTGCCAATTCTGTCATGATTTTTGCTAATCAGCTAACATTTCTAAACCTGACAAAGCATCATGGCAGAAATAGATTATTTTTTTAAGACAATGTGTCTTGAAACCAACTAAAATACTTTCTTTTGAACCTTTTGGAAAATACCCCTTTGTACCTAGCCATTGAATACCAGTATTAGACTCATCATGCGTTTTAGAATTAATCATCTTGCACTCTGAGTTTGGTTTATTGCTATATTATTTTTTTTCAATTCTTGCAGTAAGCAGCCATCTAGTATCAAAACAACTTTGAATTCAGTATCCAAATTACTAGTTGTGAATTTATCTCAAGAGATCTATGTAGATGTGTATATATATCTCTTTTGAGTTTGTATATATTTTCTGTTAAGAGTAGAAGACCTGAAGCTCTGATACTGAGAGCTGTGTTCCAAGTCTTCCAATAACTTGATCTGCACTTGCTGAGCAGCCACTTAGCTTTAATGTTTTGGGTTCCCAGGCTGACAAGCAGAGATGAGCGTTCCTGGGTAGCATAGCAGATAAGTCTTTGAACATTAGTTGTACAATGTTGTGAGACTTTCTGATAAAAAGGTATCCTGTGGCATAGTTCTTGTCATGCTCGTTAATGAAACTGGTGTTAAAACAGTACTAGTTACATTATCAAAACACCCCTTCCCAGTCATTCCAACCTTCCTATGCTTTTTCCTTATTATTTTGTACCTTTTTCTTAGCCACAGGCACCCTTTTTAACTGCCAAAAGACTTAGATTCTCCAGTTTTGGCTCTCCAGTAACTTGCTGTCACCTCCTTGTGATGACTTGGTTTTTCTGCCATTTGGTTTCTGTCCCTGTAAAGTGGGCATGACAGAGATGAACTGTTGCACAGGGATGCTAACTTGTTAATGACTGAAATAACCTCCTGAGAAGGAGGGTGCAGTGTCTTTCACAAATGGGCCAAACTGAGATAAACAGAGGTCTGAGGATGTGCATGTAATAGAGCTCTGCACATAGTTTGACTTTTACAGCTTTCTTTCATTTTTCTATATCTTAACTGTAGAATATAACCAGTTGTTTAAGTTGAACATCAACCGAAATCACAGAGGTTTCCGACGAGCAATTCGGTCCAAAGGAATTAAATTTGAAGTATTTCATAAAGGGTAAGTCTACAGTTTGCTCCCCCCTCATTGCTTCTCTAGTAACAGTTGAAAAGAGTGTTGTAGCTGAAATTTATGAAGCACAATTTTTAAGCTAGCAATAAAGTGTTGTCCAGTTCTCATGTCTGAGAACTCCTTTCAAAATGTCCCTGAGCTCTGTATCTTCCCCTATGGGGGTGAAAAAAAAGGCAGAAGTTCAGTGAAGTTGGTTCATAGCTGGCAAATCAGTTGAGGATTAGTGCGTTAAGAGGAATTGATGACACTGAGAAGGTAATGATTCAGCTTCAAATTGCTTTGATTCTTATCCAGTCTGGTTTTAGTCATCAGGACTAGAAAATTTAAATGTTATATGGGATAACTTGGTAGAATAATGAAGTACAAGTGGCAGCAAAACATAAAGAGCAGTAAAGCAGATGACAGATGATGGCAGAACTAGTGTTATGTTTTTGTACTTATCTTCATTCTGAGGATCTTACAATATTTACCAAACACTGCTAGCAAACTGTTAGACTATCTTGAGAGAGAGAGAGACTCCCCTCATCTCAGAGATCAAGATGATGAGATGGATGTTAACAATTGGTAAAGTTCGGGGAAATCATCCTACGTCTAGGCTCATTACTGATTTATTCAAAATCGGAGTGGCCTATATTCACCAATCCCCGAGTTGGTTGTGATCCATGGCTTGGATGGGATGTTATTTAACCTGTTTTTGTCTCAGTGGCTCTTTGTGCTATTCTTTGTATTACTGGGACATGCAGAAATGATCCATAGGTTCTCCAAGATGGTTTTCAAGTTGCAGATGTTTTAATTTGTGAGCTAAAGTCCCATTGTTTTTACTCCAGATTTTCCATTTGCATCTCCGTTGAAGCAAAAGCTGATTTTCTTACTCTTTCTCTGTCAATCCTGACTGCTCCACTGCTCTGTTGTTCAAGATTTCATCATTGGAGATCCTGCCTCTTTTGCATAGAACTGTTAAGTGTTTACATTTGTTTAAAACGTTTTTCCCTATCTTTTGCATACTATTGCGCATATGGAGCATATCCTGTTCTCTTACCAGCTGGAACTGTGCTTGTTTTTAAGGTCTGAGCTCAGGCTTCAGTTCACTCATTGGGAAACACTCTCCAGTGATCCATGAGTTATATGCCAGCTCCAGATTGTCCTTTGAAGCCTTTTCCAACATTAGCAAAAAAATCTGTGCAGGGTGTCTCTCTTCTGGTTCAGAGATTTTTTTTTTTTTTTTTTTCTTAGAACAGGAATCTAACAAGTTAAATATATGCTTGTTTCTGAATTGGGGTGGCAGTTCCCCTGGGCAAATAGCAACAGGGGAGGAGAAAAAGAAGAAATGCCCACTGATCACCTTCCCTGGCCATCTTCTCAGGAGAAAGGAGACGATTAAGTGATCCAGGCTCTTTTCTAAAGACTGCCTGCTCCCTGTCTTTCTTCAAGACTATAAATGAATAATACTTTCAGAAATGCTTGTAGATGTTGTAGTTTTGGGGTCTCTGATAGCTCTTTGACCATCTCCCATAAATTATTTTCTCTCAGTGAGCAAAGGAGACTTGTTTCAGGTCATATATATTAAACTTCAGTTTAAAAAACACTTTCAAGTAAAAACCCAGCAATGTATTTTTCCAAAGGAAAAGCCTCTCCTTAAACCTCTCCTAAAAGCTTCTGAAGATAAAAGATTTCCCCAGAGCTGTTTCTGAAGCCATGGCCTAGAGCAAGTTCACATTCTTCACTGCAAACCCCTTAGAACTGATCAGGGATGAACGAGTCTTTACTGTTTCTTGAATTATAAAATGGAAAAAATGCTTTTAAAAAAATTCAGCTAGAAGAATTGCTGATTCTCTTTTTAAGTTTAGGAACAAAGTGTCCAACGTACTGCAGTACAATTATGTAATCCTTCTTCATTTTAAGGTGCTTGTGAAGTAAAGGAAGTATTCCAGCATGTACGCTAATAAATTCTGAACTTTTCTAAATGATTTTGTGAGTCTACTGTAGTCTCATTGATGGAGAATACAGTCTCATTTTTGGAAGGCGTTCTGTCAACAAAATTCATAGGCATCATGTTTGGAGGCAGCGCTATCAGCCCTTGAGGTACTTGTGACATTGTTTTTCTTTACTACAGCAATTTGTGTTGAGATGGACAAACTGACAAATAAGAAGCAATTCGAACGACCGAGCTGGAGTCTTTCAAGTCTTCCAGCAACAGGTTTTTGGAAGAGATGTATTTCCTAACAGTTCCACTGCGCTCAGAGTAGTAATGGTCTTGCACTCTTTATCCCATCTAGAAGTGTCTGAGCTCCCTACTGTGAGCTCACTGCGGCCTGGGTTAACGGTACGAGACTGTTGTCCTCCTGATCTATAGAGACTGAGGTGCTACATGAGCTGTAGCATTCCTGACGCTATTTGTGAACACGCAAGCCAGAAAGTGAGGTTAAAGTGTGGATGACAGGTTTCTTATACTGCGGTTGATATGAGCTATTTGGAGAATATATGAATGAAGCAATCATTAAGGCAGTGGATGTGAGGAAACAACCTTGCTCCTTTTCCTGTCAGAGATTTGAGACAATCGGGTTCACAGATGTTCACTTGGAAATTGTAGGCACTGATGGCAGCATCAGGTCTGTGTATTAATACACTGGTTACTGTTGCCACGGATGACATGATCATGAGGCTCCATATAATAATCTTCAGAGTTTTCATTGCATATGTCAAGTCTTGCTTGATAATATCTCTTAATGATAATAGAAAGAAGGGTGGATGTCTTGGGGTTGCGGGTTTTTTTTGTTTGTTGGTTTGCTTGCCTGTTTTTTTCCTAAATAGAATGGCATAAAAAAGGAAGCTTTTGAATTCTTGGCAAATTTCCTGTCTAAAACATGACAGGCATGGCTGGTTGGCTTTCCTACCTCCAGAATCTCTAGATTTTAGTTGTTTATCAAACCTTTTGGAGACTGATTCAGGGAAATCCTTGGATGCAGGCAAAGAAATCCAGTGCTTTGAGCTGAATGCTGCTGTGGAATTAGCGTGTTTTAGTCTTAGCTGTTGCCTTTTGGAGGAGTTTGTCTGGATAAGGATTGCACCACCTGTCTCTGTTAAGGTAAAGATGGATGTCTTGCTGATAAAACTGTTAAACAGAAGTGACTGCAGCAGAGAAAAGTTGAGTGTTTTCCTTGCAGGATAAAAATGTTCTGCGTTTAATTTCAGCAGACTAGAAATTCTAAAATGATAGTTCTTTACTGTTAAAACTACCAGTGTGAAGGTGAATCAAAACAGCTGAAATGAAATGTTCTTGCTTGTTGAAATTGAGTGTTTTGATTTATCAAAATGAAACAGAATGATTCATGTGACTTTTTCCTAATAATTAGTTTGCCAAAACCAGCATGTGCCTGTGAAATGTTTGTTTTGATGAGAGATGCAACTTTCTTGGGAAGTTTTTCAGCCTGTTCTGTTAAAACAGCCTGTTGCAGAAGATTGCCGTCTGTCCTGGCTGTTAGGCCATTCTTCCTTGTTGCCCTGTGCAGGGACAAAAGCTGCTGCCATTCCAAGTGCTAGTTTAAGTTGATTGTTTTTCTTCACTACTGTCCTCACCTTTAATTTGGTTGCAAGAGAATAATTAAAAAATGAGTACTTCCGTATCTTGTCCTTGTAGTCTAGTTCACTAAGGGTTTCCCCCTTGCAACCTGGTTTGTAGAGTTCTCATAGCATGTCTTGACTAGCCCTCCTGGATGCGGTGGTGGTGCAAATAGTGATGACCTCTTAGCTTGCTTTCTCTTTAATGTTCTGGAAAACCTTACCCATTCAATTAAGGAAGATTTCTTTGAAACAGGTCCTTTTTCAGAAGTGACAAGCAGGTGGGGACAGCACACTTGAAACTGGAAAAGCTGGAATCAGAATGTGAAGTTAGAGAAATCATCGAGGTATGTTTTCTGGGTGAGGTGTGTTCTTCTAGTAAGTGGTATTTGAATACAAAGGAAAAAAGAATGTTCGCATTACATAAATGCGTCTGTATACAGGTGAGAGTTTTGTATTGGATGAGTTCGATAAACAATGGGCTGTTCTTTATTTTGTAACCTCTTGAAGCTTGTCTCAGCTGTGACCGTTCTGGTACTGGGAACTTCTTGGAGACTCTCTTCTGCAAATTTTCTGTATCAAGGTAGTTTTCTTGGTCAGGACCAGAAATTCAGGTGATTCCCAAAAATACTTGTGTTGGTAGCCAACAGATCAAAGGGTGAAGTGAAGACTGACAGAGTGGATAGAGAGGTGCTGTAAGATCCAGTAGGAGATCACTAAGTGGAACCTTTAAAAAAAAAAAAAAAAAAAAAAAAAAACCCNACATGCTCAGGACACCGCTGCCCTTAGCATCCTCTGAGCTGCCCGTGGTGTCCATTTGTACTTCGGGGGCTTGGTGTGCGGCAGGCAGAGGTAGCGCAGCCATTGGTGGAGCTGCCCTGCATGGGTTGTGTGGGGAACCTGCTCTGCTGAATTATGAATCTGGGGAAGCACATGGCTGCGAGACCTCCCAGCATTGCAGTCACCCGCAGGTGATCTCTGTCATCTTTTAGTCATGGGGGGAAATAAAGTCAATGGTTGCCTGAGGCACTATAGTTTGACATTATCATTCGTATCTGCGCTAACTGCTCTTCTTTTTGTGGTTCTTTCAGATTTTTGATGGCAGAAAGCCCACTGGAGGGAAGCTGGAGGTAAAAGTGAGACTCAGGGAGCCCCTCAGTGGTCAAGATCTTCAAACAATTACAGAAAATTGGCTGGTCCTTGAACATTAGTTCTGTCTGAGGTATGAATACTGCGTCTGAAGATGGTCTGGCCAGAACTTGACAGGGCTACAGATGAACTCTGCTTGAATAATGTCTTTTGTTGACATTGACCTCATTACATAGCTCTGGCTTTGATACCATTCATCTTTATATTTGTAGTGGTGAGTTGACATAATTTCAGAAATGAGGTTACAGAATCTCTGATAACTTTGTATATCAAAGGTGCTATTTCACAATCACTTGAAATACAGGGAGTGCTTCTAGCATCACCTTTATTTAGAATAATATTTAGAAAATAAGATTGACAAGTCCTTTCTAGGAGGGAGGGTGCTTTCGGTCCATCCTTATTTTTAGCAAAAGACCTTTCAGAGTTAGCAAGGACCCTTCTTCCCCTACCAGAAGCTAGAGAAGGGCATTTGTTTGTCCCATGAAAGTCTGCTTGACTTCATCTGAAAGGGAAACTATTGGTCATAGGCTTTCTTCTGGATACTTGAGACTTCTGGGCATGGAGAAACCGTACAGTTGAATACAGGCTACCTGAACAACTGTGCCTGGTGCCCCCTGTGCTCACATCAAGTACAGAAGAGGAGCTGTGTGCTGCCAAAGTGGCTGTATATTAGAAGGATGAAAAAGGAGTAGGCTTCCTCTTCTTGCCAGCCTCTACGGAAACTGCTTGGGTTTGGAGCTTGTCTTCCTTTCCCATACTCTGCTTTTTAGGTATCACAAATTCTCCCTTCTTAAAAAAAACCCAAAAGCAAATAAATACAAAAAACTCTGGTGTCTTTTTTATTTTTTAAAGCGATTTTCTACATACTGAAAGGTAAGTACCAGAAGTCCATCTGCCTGTGGAATATCTAATTCAGCCTACTTTTATGTGTGTGTCTGACGTTTGAAAGAAATTCAGATTAGTTGTGCACAATCGCTGATACCCTGAAACTTAGGTCCTCGCTTCTCCCACAGCTTATGTTCATAAAACCACAGAGAGGACACTGACTCACTAGGGGCAGTCAGTTCTCCCTTCAGTGCGTGTGCAAATTGCCTGCAGTCATAGGCCGTTACTGGCAGGGGTATGACCGTGTTGATCCCTTCTGAGCAGGTATTTATTGTACTGTGACAGCATGTAGAGTCCTCCTCTTGGACCATGACCTTGCTATATGAGCATGGAACAAACCTCACCTTTTCTCATGGAAAAGAAGATGATGTGTAAATACAGTTTCCAATAAGCAATCCTCCTTCCTTCGCTTGAGCTCCTGAAGTCTCTGTGCTCCCTCTTCCTTAGCATACTGTTTTGCTTTGCTTTTATAAGTGGCAGTTCAGGTTCACAGCGACGTCGCCTGTTTGCCACACCTTTGCTTCCAAATTGTGTTATATATGGGTCTGAATTTGTAGCACCAAAGGGACTGTTTGTCTAGTGATTTCTTCCTCTCAGCCAAGGAGGTCAGTAAGCTGCCCATGAGCTTCACAGTTCGGCTGTGAGGGACACATTTGACGGCCATATCTGAAGCAACAACTTGGCCTTGTGCCGTGACTGCACACCTAAGCGTTTTCAGTCACTAGAGCTTAATAATTTTGCTCCGCTGATTTTTCTCGTTGACCATCCAGAAAATTCATGTCAGCATTTTACATATAATGTGACCTTGAATTGTGAACATCTGTTCAGTACTGCATCAAGTAATTTTGTTGGTTTTTGTTTGTTTCCCCAGATCCATTGGAACGTTAAAAGATGTGGGATGAACGTATGTAGAAAGATGCTGCTAGCTGCAAGCACCAAAGATGTTAAATGAATGCACTACTGAACCTAATGTCTATTTTGATAACAGCCATAATGCTTATTAATAACTTTAAGGCAAACGTAAGGCTCTGGAAATTTGCTGCTGCAGGGGATTGTTACTAGTCTACACAAAATAGACAGAATTGCCTTAACGTGGGACTGCTAACGTAGCACCAGGATGAATGTTATATTAACTATGCACAGTGGTGTGTGAAAAGTTTAGCCCCTTAAAAATTCCCTGAGGCAGTGCAAAAGCTTTTCAGTCAAGTCACAGGTAAGACCTTTATTAGAATTCATTTTTTCAAGTGCACGAGCAGCCAACGTGGTACAGTGAACAGTCTGCTACTGCTTTTTCTGTTCTCTCTTACCAAGGCCTGCTTGGGGTTTTTTTTTGTTTCCTAAAATAGAGAGAACTCAGGCAGCAATCTAGCAGTGGTGTGTCCCTCCTCTGTGCATGCTATTGCAACATGAAGTTCAATGGGATGTTGCCTTTCAGAAGAAAAGAATGCAAGACTTCTTAGCAGCAGGCGTTTAGAGATCTACGTTTTTGTTCTGGCTACCAGTTGCCTGCCATGCTTGCTGCACTGCTTGTTCAGTGCAGCCTGGGTACTGTGCCTTCATCCTTTATCTTTTTTTTTTTTTTTTTTTTTTTTTTTTAATTTAAAAAAGGAGGGGAAAAAAGTACACTAGACTGCTGCTTCCGAAATGTTCCTTGCATTTTTACAAAAATAGGCTTTTACAGTTCTTCCAGGTGATGGGGAAAATAGCCACTCTTTGTCATGTAGAAAACTGAATTATGACTATTTTCAAGAATGCTTTTGATCAGCAGCATACAAAAAATAGTACCAAATATGTTTTTGTTTTTTAAATCTCTGTGAGCTAACAGAAATGACTGGTCTCAAAGGAGAGGATGTGCCTGCACTGGGGAGTCGGAGCGGAGCGCTCCTGCACCAGCTGTTTAGGTAGGGCAAGTTTGTAGACAGAAAAAAAGTCCAGACAAGTAAGGCAGTGCTGCCTCTGTCTTCCTGAGCAGATGAAGACAATACAGTGTTTAGTTTTTAATTTCAATAAATTTAATATACAAAACTACATGTTGAAAATAAAAATATAATATGCAGTTTTTTGCAGTGTTAACTAACTGAATTTTAAAAGTACAATTTTTTTTCTAAAACAAGTACTCATTTCTTAACAACATGGTAATTAAGGTCATTTAAAAGGCTATGGTTGAAGCAAACATGTCAGTCACCAGTTGATAGTGTTTTGCACAAACATAATCGAAACCTAAAAGACTTTTGGGGCAAAGGAAGAGAAGATAAAGATTTTTCACCTCTTTTACTGTATTATTAAGCTTAACAATGCAACTAAAGTAACTGGAAAGCCGCTGCTGTGGCAAAGCTGGAGTGCAGGCTCTAGAAGGAAGATTATTACTTAGTTTATGGAACGTTCTTCCAGATACCGAATCTTGCCTACACCACGTAGTGCTGCGCTGTGTCCCAACGTGTGCAAGAACAGCGTGCAGAGGGGAGTCTGAAAGTACCCTTAGTCCTGCTCCACTGCACAAATACATAGGAAGGCTAGTGATTGTGTAATAGCTTAAGGTTTGTCCAACATGAACCATTAAGTAAGCTGCATTAAGGCAGCCACCTTGTCCCAAATGCCAGAGGTAAGGTTTCACTTTGATGTAACACCCTTTGAAGTGTAGTAGTGTGCTACCTCTTGCTGGCCAGCTTTTATTTCTGGAGTTGGATCCCAGTTCTCTGGCCTGCCTTCTCCGAGTGTTGGGTGGTGACAGCTGTAATTTGCAATATTGGATTTGTCAGACCTTGCTTTTTTTTTTTAAAAAGCAGTAGCCATTTATTCACAAATGCACTCTGTACATATACTGCGCTGTCTTTACATAAAATACATTGCTATGTGTACAGTTACCTTTTCCTTTGCCCAGCTAATGCTGTATATTTATTTTAAAAATATAGCATCAGTCTCACAGTAGCCTTGCACTTCCCTTTGTATTTGAAAGGACGCCTGTGTTACTCGCATACAGCAAAACCAAAATAATCCCCGCTGCATCCACCAGAACTGACTGTGAGCAGGGATGATACAATGTCTTGAGATACACTGTTGACCATAAATTAGCCCCTCTCTTCCCAAATTAATTTTCTGTATAGACAGGAGGAGAAACCTTCACCCCCCTTCCTGGCAGGGACTCAAAACAGCTGCTTTGCATGGCTATGGCTAAACCAACCAAACCCCTGCTCCTGCTTTCAGCTCCTTCCACTAGTTAGCAGCTTTCCATGGAGACAATAAGAATGTGGAACCACACTTCCTCTGGCTGCCTCTCGGTGTAGTGGCAGATGTGAGCAGCTGCTTTCCTTACTCTAAAGCCCTCTCAGGTGAGACCAAGAGCACTGGGCCAAGTGCAAGTGTTCAGAGCTAACCAGAAAGCCTTTTTCGGCAGAACATGCAAAAACAGCCACTCTATACTTTTATCACAGGTAAGCTTTTACATGGTGCTGCTAATATGAAGTGCAAGCTGTCTTGTATTACATGACACTAGCGTTACACTACGGCATACAGCAAGGAGGACACTTCAAGCTGCCCTGGGTGTTACTTTTCTTTAAAAAGCAGGACCTACTGGGGAAGAGGGATGAGATATAACTGCACTTTAGGGCTAATATTTCCTCTGCTTCATATAGATTTGTAAACAAAGTACAGAATAGCAGAGTTGTTCTAGGAGATTATAGAAATTTGCTGAGGCGACGGGTTTTTATAGTAAATAGAGGAAAAAAGTAAACTAGCCTATTACACACACAAAACTGCAGTTTACATAATACCGCTTTCAGAGAGATGCCTGCCCTTCTGCTCATTTGGACGCATATACAAATGTAGTTATGGCTAGGTAATCTTTCCATATCTCTCAAGGGCTACTCCAAATGTATTTCAACCAATAATCTGGTCAAAATAATGTAAACATTACTTTTTAATGTCTACAGAATAACCACAAACGGCATTATGATGAGGTCAGAATGGAGGTCTTGATTGTTGTTTCTTACATGTCCATCTACAAACAGTACAAGATTGGAGTTTCACTTTTTATTTATGCCCCAGTGAACTTTGCACCCGTTTGAGCATTTAGAGTACATGACTGTAAGTCTTTAAACATGAGCATTTTTCTAAACAGTAACAGAAGTGTATTTGCTGCAAGGATAGCATAGCCATGTTGTAGTAGAGAAGCTGCCCTGATCCTCTGTTTGTTGACAATGCATAGAANAGTGCAAATGATTCAGATACAACTGCTGCTGGAACAGGTCTGAACAGAAAATGAAGTCCTCTTATGAGATGTTTTCCAGAATATAAAAGATGAGCTCCATTATGACTGGCCCCTCACTCAACTGACATGCCCCTCCATGAATCACTGGAACTAAGGCACTGTCCAGGTCATTCATGTATTGAGAGGGCAGTGGCTGTCCATTACTCCCAGCTTGATAACCAACCTAAAAAAATACAAAGAGTGGGTTTTACAGAGAATAGGACACAAGGCTGTGATTCAGTGGGCAGTAGAAGGGAAGTGCTGTGCAGGGGGATGAGCTGTGTGAGGTGCTGTGGTCTCTGCCCAGGGAAGTCAGGCACTTGAACAGGATGTAGCAAGCACTAAAGCGGCTTTTCCACTTGTTTTTGTTCTTCTCTGTGTTCCCAGTGGCTGCCTAGACAGAAGTAGCCTTTTTTTTCTACTGCTTTGTCAAAGCAGATCATTCAGATCAGCAGGAACCGCACCCTGCATTATCAGATTAAGTCACGCATTATTTAAAAGCTGGTTGATACTAAGAACACGTCCACTCCAAGGCAAGGCCAGCTGTCTTGCCAGGAGACCCTTATCTCTGCTTGTAGCTTTTGCTGTAGAGCACTCTTGAGGGGACCTTCCATCTGTTTCTCTGCCTCATATGCGGTGTGATCTTTTAAGAACAGCCATGCTTGTGAACAACGTTTAACGCTCACCCAAGAATACATTTAATACACTCCTGTCTTTAACTTCTGGTGAAAAGGCCAATTTAGAGTCTCCCCTGAGCACGTGGCAGGGCTGTTCACAGGTCTCTGACTACAGAGCAGGTGCTGCTAAGTGGCATATGGGGGTCAAGCCTGGTGTTAATTCAGGCTAGGCACTAGCTTTCCAATTTTAACAGATGGCCCAAAGCAGCAAATAACAGTCAGCACCACTAGATTAGCATCTGATATTGGTGGTACTTTAACCAAAAGGATAGTTGAAGTGTTGTTCCCTTATTTGTTTCCCAAAAAGGGAATACAACCCCCCAGTCAAGCCGAAACTGTTCAAGACTTACTTGGTCTGAGTCAAGTGTAACGCGCAGACCTAGCTTAGTCATTCCATCTTCTTTCAACAATTTAAGATGAGGACAGAGAGCTAAACAGAAAGCCTTTGCCACGTTTTCAGTCAATCTGCTGTGATCGGCTGGGTCACTCAGGCCATTATGTTGCTCATCATTTTCCAGGAAAAACACCTGAAGGAAAGAGTCAACACAAGACTCTTAGCTTTTCTAGAAAATAAGGTTACTGAGGTGCCATTGAAACTTTTTGCAAATGAAGACTTAGAGAAGAGCTGCTCAGGGAAGACCAGCAAAAGACCCTGAAGACAAGCCACCTTGGGGGGAAAAAAATTTAAGAACTTTGAAAGAAAGATTTAAATAGTCGTGTTCTCAAAAACCTTTCAGTTCTGGTCAAAAGCCTCATTATGGAAATTCAATATGTATTGCACATAGTTTTTAATAAAAACCTGCTTTTAAACAGATGTTAATTGCAGAAAATTCACATTTTTAGTAGAAGCCATCCCAGCCTGAAGATTTGTACCATTGTTGTCACTGAAGTTGTGTCTGTTGAGCCCAGCTGACCTGGGAAAAAAGGATACTAAGGTGGCAAGCTGCAGAGTGATTAACGTTGGGTTAATCCCTGGGCAGGTTAAGTGAAACACTTGAATAAATCTTTTAACTCTAGCATTTGTGTGCTGGCAGAGTCACAGGTAACATCAGCTATGCAAGCAATTTCATTTTAACTTGCAACATTTTAGAGAAGGTGGCTCAAAATAACATTTTTAAAAAATAATTATTAAGATTTGTCTCCATTTAAAAAGGTAGTTTTTAACACAAATGCAGATGAAGCTAACTGTTACCTTGGGTAACACAGTAAGCAAGTATTTTTCTGGCTCCCACCCTGTTCAATAACCATATGTGAGAAGAGGTGGCCAATGCAGAGTAGGCTGTAGAGGCTGGCTGTGATAGCAGCCTGAGCTGCAGATCAGTGATAGGATACTTTATTCTGCACGATGCCGTACTGAACCTTTCCTTGCAGGTAGAAAAGATCAAACAGGTTTGTGCTGAAGAATTTGCTGCTTTAATTTTGGTAAGCAGGGAGAGCAGGTCGAAAGAAGACTAGGCTGTAGTTGCTGTCCGAAAATGCCACGTGTTGGTTTACATGCAGCTCAATTTGACTCACCTCTGTCCACCGAATGACTTTTCCATTTGCCTTGTACTCTGAGCCATGAAATATCTTCACGCTTGTTATAGACTCCATTGATTTGCCATCAATAGGGCTTACAACACTGTAAAACGGAGGGAAAAGCTTAAGTTCTGACTTAGCGGAAGACGTCAACTGCACAGAGACCATTGCAAAAGAGAACTACATTGGGATCGAAGGGCAGCTCCTCTGCTACACCTGAATCCTCCAACTGCCTCGCTGCAGGTTTTTTCGTAACTGAGTGCTCTGCAATTTGAACTGCTATTACACAGCAACTTACCACATCAGCTTAATGGGGCATAGACCAAAATTAGTCTCAGAAGGGAACTCCCCAAAGGCTTCTCTCAGGGTGTCAAAACCAGTGATCTTGAATGCAACTGCTAATTGTGACAATGGTGCTGGGCCTGGAGCTTCACAGTGAGCAGCCTTTCTGGAGTGGGCTCTACGGGGCTGAGCAGGAGGGAAGAGCCCAGAGGCAGTGTGCTCCCTGCTGTCCCCTGCAGCTCCTACCCCTGACACCCACTCTGGTCAATAAGCACAAACCAGGTGCAGGAAGGACCTTCCTGAAGGTTTTCAACAAAGCTTCGCACCAGAGTGGAGATCTCATAAGGTGCTAACACAGCAATGAGGCGTTTCATACAGATTTGATTTTTATTCATTTGTAACCTCAGTGTAGGCCAGAAATACCTGAAACAGTACTTACACAGCCCAGAATTTAATTACAGAACCTAAGACTGACCCGGAGAGCCTGAAACTACAGAAATATCCTTCTTTCTAGATGCTGAGTCCTTAAACACTGTACCATCACAACAGCACTTTACTGTCATAAATACTTAAGCTACCATATACACCTTTCTTTTGGCTTAACTATCAAGAGTCCAAATATACTATTGATGTTCAGCAATTTTATATCCAGCACTACTTAATGCAAACTAAGCACCAAGAGAGCAAAGTGACCACAATATGCAGGGTTCAGCACTGAGTGTTGGAGACAGATTAGTGGTTTTCAATAACTGGATATTAGCAATGGCAAAAACTCCATAGCATTGACAACTTTTTAAATTGATGCCCCAAAGCTCTGGTATCTCAATTCCATTTTCATTACATTTAATTGCATCTTATCACTCAAAATAGAGGCACAGACTTGTAATTCCTATTGATTTGAAGACTTACGCACCTTATAAGATCAATTAAAATTTTTAACAAATACAGTCAGTCACCATTCAATGTCAAGCGATTGCTCCTGTACTTACCCCTTACTAAAGTTTTTATCGTCCTCCACCCACTGAATATGAACGTGTTCCTGAGGATCTTCAGCATCTACTTTGCCACAAGTGATGGTGAAGTCTTTCATCTCTCTCAAGGCCTGCCTCAAAGAGTCCATGCTCTCAGCAGTTATCTGGACCATTACTCCATCTAGGGAACCAAGAAATCCTCATAAGCCAAGATAAGCCACACTGAACAGAGCCTATATAAAAAAAAAAGAAAGAAACATCCTTCCTCTTTTTGCAACAGAAAGGTTAAACATCTATTTTAAGCGTCATAGGCAGCAATGCTACATAAGACTATTTCCAAATTCTCAGGTTCCTAAAACATAGCACTGATGAGCGCTGACTAGGGAAAACACAAGCATAATGTGAAGTCCACCTATCAGGTAAAGTCAGCTACAGCAGTGGCTGCATTAGTTTGCCTCAAAGCTTGATGCCTGCTCTAGGCAACCCTCAGAAACCCCATGTTACCCCCCTCCATTCAGCTATCACCTCTGTTGGCACTGTAAGCAGCACTCCAAGCGGTGACAGAGTTTTTGGGAAGACAATGCTTGCCTGACAGTGGCAAAAGATAAACAATTTGGATTGGATCAGTCTAAATTACTGCAGAAATAACTTAGGAATGATACACTTCCCCAATGTACAGACTCCTTGCCTGAATCCACCTCTACCTCTGTCTTGCACTAAACCACTAATTTAGACACAGAAAATGGCATAATGACCTACATATACTGACTTACAGTGAGATGGCTGCTTTTCAGCCCTGGGTGACCACTCACCCATGGAATGCATGCTCATACAGATGCAAGCTTGCAAGTTGGCGCAGCTTAAGGAGTTCCTGCTCGTCAGTGGAGCTGTGCTGACTGCACACACAGGCTTCCTGCATACCTCACTTACAAACTGTAAGGAGCACACTTAAAACATTAATGCCTGCACGGTCACATCTGCAGTGAGGTTAGACTACGAAGTTCTGTAGCACAGCTAACAAGCAATAACGGCTTTCAAGCCAGTGTACACAGTCGGCATTTATTTCTGTGATGTGATGATAGGTAAAAGAACAAACCAGATCAGAGAGGTACCAGCTCAACAATCTTGACATGTCATGTTCTCATCTGCCCACATACAAGCATATAAACAATGCACATTCATAATCTTGCATAATGCAGAGCTATTTGGGACCAGAGTAAGTTTAGCAGGGCTTCCTCTCCTGGTCGGTGGATTACACATTCCATATTTCTTAGGCTTAGGCTTAAAATTTCTTCATTCGACCCAAACCAGTAAACTGATCACAGGCTCACAAGCCAGGTATTTTGTATCTTACCCTCATTTTCTTGTGTCCCTGTTCTACAGCATCTGGCCAAATTCCTCCTCATTACAGGAAACAGGTGTTTTTGGCTTAAAAAGTAGGATAAAGCTGAAGCAGCAGCATGACTCAAATGCCCAAGGCTTAACAGCAGAGCCCTGATACCTACAGAGCTGAGCCGTGTTGAGAGACAACAGTGTGTTTTAAGCAAGCAGTTTAGTTCTTACCTTCTACTATACTGGATTTGGCAAGGTAGCCTGAAGAGGTTTTTAAAGCTCCACTGAACACAAAGAAGCTGGCACCAGTCACTGCAACAACAACAACAGGAGTGATTTAGTGAAGCTTTCATCAAAACAATGCCTTACACAAGAATCAGGTATCACAGCTCTATTATCCAGAGAGGTGATTAATCTAAATCATGACAAATGCTGCTTAGAATTATGGCGACTTTAATGCACACCACAGGCTTGGATATGCAAGGGCAAATCACCCAGTTATTTTCTAAACTGGACAACAGTTTTTGTCAACCTTAATGAATGCTCATATTTCATCACTCTCGCTCTCCCCATACACACCTCAAAGTTTCAGGACTACTAATTTAGGGTAACCAAGTACATAATTAACTTCTAAATGTTCTCACACAGCTGGCAAAGACTGTGAGCGAGCTGTTTATGGATCACACTGTAACATCAACCCACAGCTCAAAGCCACCTGATTTAAAGTAAAATTCTCTTAAATGACCACTAAGAAATTCCTGCTGCAAATCCGTCTTCTTGTCCCATATGTAAAATGAACAGAAGTCAGATAAGACCATCAGTCCTGAGCAACATCCCCTGCCAGTATACTCACTGAAGTGACTGGGGATACTTGCAAAACATAAAAATTGGCCTCTGTCTTGCTTGTTCTCGTTTGGAGATAGTATAAATGTCTTTCCCAGAAATTTTCCCCAAAACCACAACATTTAAATTCTCAGCACGCTGCTGCTGCAGCCTTTCAGCCTACGTTAACAAAAATAAAGCCTGGAAATTAGATGGTCTTATTGAGGTGAACACAAGGAGTTTCTTGAAGATGCATTATTAAAATGCTGCTGTTGTTGGTTATTCCTATTTACCTTTCTCTCATACGAAATCTAATCTTCCTCCTTTCACATAGTATAGGTCAAGCACAGGCAACCACAACCTCACCTGTAGTCTCCAATAACGCCAAAGACAGCTCTCATCGTTAATGTAGAGATGCTGCCTAAGCCAGTTACAGCACTGTGACCTCTGGAGCACCGCAAGTCCTGAGCTGTATTGTGCAAGCACTATTACCATATTTACAAGGAAGCAAGCTGTTATGTGCTTTATTTTATGTCTGCTTGATGAAGTTGCTAGAACACCTCTCAGACAAATTCAGAACAGCACCATTGACCTAGAGAAGCATGATACGAACTGCACACAGGATGCAAACTGCACAGTGTGCCCCCTGACATCTGAGATCATGGATTCTGCAGGGGGAATAAAACACTAAGGGGGTAAAGGGCAGACAGAGCAACGTGTTACTATTCCTTGTGTTGCATGTCTAACTCACAAAGCTCCTCATTCAGTAACGCCAGCAGTCAGAATTATTTTCTTTGAATGTCTAACAGAAACTCAGTGAAATGCAGACAAACCCAGTTCTGACCAATTCACAAAGCCACATGCTGGAACAGCAACACAAACAGCAAAGAAGTCATGCAGAGCACTGGGAGGGAACAGCCTCCTCGTGAACCCCTGTTCTCACCCTTCCTCGGCTGATTATGGATGCTGATGGCCTGCGTCTGGTAATTCCCATCATCATTCTGAACACACACCAGATGCGAGTCTGCTTTCTCGTTGAAGCACGCTCCCCCTGCTAGAACATGCTCGTTGGATTTGTTCATGGCTTTCATCATCTGCAAACAAAAAGATTTACCGTTTCTACCCTGTTCATCAAGCACTACCATAAATAGGTGATTCTTGGAACAGTTTAATTGGACAGAGCAAGCTTCTCAACAGTGCTTATATTCTCATGTCAGATTTTAGCACTCAGAACCATAAACTGCTTTGGAAAAGAGGGTTCAGGTCTGATACTGTCTAGATGCTTTAAAGTGCCACCTTTTATGTAATTAAGATAAATGGAATAAGGGATAGCTGAGCTATATAGGTTGCAAAAGCTATTATCTCTAGCTGTTTTTAAAAAATAAATTCACAGGAAAAAAAATCAGAAAAACATTGGGAGGAAATATCTGGCTTGTTTACACAATTACAGTTGCTTATGACATAAATCATAAATGCTGCCTCCACAGTTCAGTGCTAGACTGGCACTCAGACTTGTGGCATTTAATCCTGGTTCTGCCATGACCGGACACCAAAGCTTTAGTGTCTCTGTGCTTCACCCGCATGAATTGGTGAAATTGGGATCAATGTTCCCAATCTGAAGACTTTTAAAAAAGATCTGAATCATATACATCCAGAAATAATTTTAATTCTCTGCCAAGGGGCCTTTGAAAAAGCATCCAAAAACGTTTGTGATATATCTGCACTTCAGTTTTGCTGATTATCATCTAACATATATGCCTTGACAAAATATTCTTGTAAATGATATAGCTTCTTTCCTTTTCTCCTCTATTCCTCTTCATGGAGGCTCAGACTATGAGATTTTTTGATCCAAAAGAAGACTGAGGGAGTCATCTACCTCTGGAATTTGTTTCAAAACCAAAAATTATATGTTTGCTTAAGAGAAAAAAAGGCAAATTAAATTACACACACCCCCAGTGAAAACCCTGATGAGAAGGAAAATGCTGAATTATTTGACATCTCCTAACAGTGCTCATACTCCCCCCATCCTTTGCTTCCTGTAGCTGATGAGCATGCACACTACACACAACACATTTGTCTCTCTCAGTCTAACATAAAACCTTAATTATCATGTCAGGAATATTAGCTGATGCTCACTATTGACAAATGTGCACAGGTGTAATGTTTGGGGAGGAAACTTAATTAAGATTTTGCATCAGACAACAGTGTATTTCATTATCTAGTTTATCATGTCATGCTCCAGAAACAAGATTTTAGCTCAACAGCAGCCATCTTTATGGAGCCCAGTAGTTGCTGTTGGCATAACGAGAAACAACTGGGCAAGGCAACTGTACTTTGTAACAAGGCAACTGATTAAAAAAATGACAGTCAGCTTTGCTGAGGGACTAAACAGGCAACTAAGTATCACTAGAAGTTGTAGAAAATTAAAATAATTTTGAAGATAAAAATATGTTTAATAATAAAACTATATATTAACATTTAATTTGTTAATTACATCCTGAATTCTCCACATTTAATCCGTCTATGAGATTTAAAACAAGTTTTTCACTTTCTGAATAGTTTGAGTGACACTCTTTTCTAATTAAATACTGCTTTACATGAGAAAAAAGTAAAGGTCTCGTGGTTTAATTCATCTTAATTCAAACTATACTCAGATGAAAAATCTCTAGTAATTCAATCTTTCAACTGGATTGCAAGCAATAATGTTAAATAAATAACACTTTCACCATTTAAAATGATGAATCCTTGCTTCACACTGGAAAAAGAACCCAAACACGATGCAGAGATTTTGCTAAGCTGCGTAACACAGGGATTTCCTCACAGTCCAGCTTAGTGCAATGTCTAACACAGAACTGAAGCAAACACACTTGCAAACACCAGGCACAACTAACACTTACAAAACTGCATCTTGTGTGCCAATCTGTATTTAACTCACAGAAATTTTACTGACCTTTTCCATTTTCTCTTAACTGCATCAAGAATTAATACACCTTTTAACAGACCCTTTATCTTCTTGCTTCATCAGTTTCAGCTTTTTCAAACTTCATATAAGAATACTTTTTCCTTTTTTTCAATTTATTTCTTTACTGTCACTATTATTTTACTCAAATGCTTCTTGCAGGGAAGTTCTCTCTTGAGATAAAGCTGTATTCTGCTTTGATATTACAAGAACGTTTACAAATACCAGTTTGCCCAGGAGGTTTGCTCTCACCCCACCTGCTGATTGATTTCAAAATACCAAGTTACCCCCCGCCTCCTCTTCAGGAAGAACATGAAATCAATCACCTTCTCCATTGCTCTCTTTCATTATTGTTTAAATATCTTCTCACCCAGCTTTCTCAACAGCACTAAATCCTAAAGACACTGATTGATTTTCTCACATCAGAAATCAAGTATAAAATTTAGATGTTGAAATTTTACATAAAGTAAACAGCAACCCAGAAAATACTAATAAATGCTTTGAGTATGCACACACAACATAGACGAGAAAAGCTAATGTACTTTTTCCTCCTAGTTTACCTCAAATGTAAAGTTTGTCAACTTATTTGTTCAAATCAAACCAGTATTTTCTATTATTTACAATTACACTTTATATGTAAACAGTTAAAAAAACTGAAGAAAAAGTTTAAAAGAGTTTAATTAATACTAAGAATTGCATTCTTTCTGTGGAGCCACCCTCACTCACTCTCAAAACATGTGTGCATCATGCATTTATCATTTGCTTTTGAGGCAGTTTTCCCTAGTGGTAGTGAATGAAATAAAATTCCTTTAGATCCCAGGTCCTCCAACCACAAAGAAACTGTACACAAATGTATTTCTTACAAGCATTACCTCATTGTATCTGTTGCTAGGAATTTTGATGCTGGTTTTTCTGACTTCCATATCAACCACTAAACCTTGGACCACAGGCAGCGTGTACTGGTAATTTCTGAAGTCCTGGTAATTAAAACAAGTTTTCAAAAAGTTAGGCATGATGATCATCATTAACACTGCAGGTTTCCTAACTATCCTAGTGACCACTAGTTAGCACATTAAAATAATTGTAATCAGTGACTGAAAAGCAGAGAGGGAGGGAGACATCACAGCTTGTAACCTAAATAATCGAAGTACACAAATGAAAACACATCATCATGACTGTGAGCCATTTCACTGATTTTCTTACATCAAAATTAATATTCTCCAGCCTTGAATGTCATCACTGTATGTAAGAAAATTTGCTGTGTTCCGTTACATTACTGGATAAAGCTATTAGTTTTTCTAG
The DNA here is from genome assembly GCA_013389945.1 of Fregata magnificens. Lineage (NCBI taxonomy): Eukaryota > Metazoa > Chordata > Aves > Suliformes > Fregatidae > Fregata > Fregata magnificens. Next base: position 57,184 of record WAAD01005542.1, read on the forward strand.
CAGTGAGATTAAGTCATGCATCAAAGAGAATTTTCTATATTGAAAATATTAGCAAAGTAGGAAGAGCTAACAACTTCGCTTCAGCTGAAGCGCTGTATACTCAGAGAGCTGTGACTGCACACTGTGATGACCTAGCACTTCTGAGGAAGGAATCTGAGCAACTAACGCACTTGTTTCGAGATCCAAGCATTCTCAGGTGGCCAGGTTTTGGATGTTGATTTGGGTACTTTTTTACAATTCACTGTGTTGTTGAAAGCTAACATCCAATATCAGTAACAGCAGGTAAATTCACCCAAACGCCCACTATTTCCTCTTGTCATCTTCTAAGCATGCCAGCTACTATGTGCAACAAGAGTACAGTTCTCCCCACATTTATCCATTCACACCGATGGAACGTGCAAACTCAGGTCTCAGCACTTACTGCAAGAAGGTTCATAATCGTGTGTCCAGTCTCTCCAAACAAAGGCTTACGAAATCTGACACTAAAAAGTGGGCATGGATAAACTAGGATAAAATAAAACAGAAAAGGTCAGATTGAAATTTACATACTGAGATTCTGCAAAAAAAGACTCAAAATACAATCTCCGCAGTCGTATATGGTAAGCAGCAGCAAAAGAAGAGACTGGAAAGACCAGAATTTAAAAAGCAAAAGGGAAGAAGGGTTTAGCATTATAATCCACCTTACATGTGTCATGGCTCCTTGCCCACCACGCTAGAAACAATAAGAAGAATTATGCGGAATGCTTACAAGTGCCACACTGCAAGACTGAACCTAGCAATGTGGACACTGATTGCAAAGATGACCTTTCTAAATGCTTTTCTCAGGCTACTTTTTGGAAATGGCTTCTTCCTTTTTTATGACCATCCTGCTGCTCTCCACTATACCATCATAAGCCTTTAGATTCTGTGGCTGACACGTGTGACATTCAAGTGATAATACAGATTATTTCATTTTCTGTGGCAAATCCCCTACAGGAGTATGTCAAAAACAATTAAAAAGACATTTATGGTATGTCAGCAATGCAAAATATCTGCATTCCTTGGCTGACTTAGTCATACTTGTAAAACATCTATGATGCAATTCAAAGTGTAGTGTACAGACCTGGCTCCATTACATTATGTTGCAGCAGAAGCCATAACAGTGCTTGAAACATGACTCATGCAGTAATATGTAATGCCAAGGTTTTCTAAATGCATGTTTGAAGGAAGGTTCCTAAACTATCCTCAGACAAACACTCAGCCTGATTTCCCAAAATGCCACACATCTTCACAGTTCCCAGTGTAGTCATAAGGGGCTGCAAAATGCTCGGCAGGTTTGAACAACATCATCAGGATCTCCTGGTAGAAATAAGCTCCAGCTTCTGCACACTGATGTGATATCTGGAAAGCATCACAGCTGCTACACCTGCATCATATAGCTGAGCAACTCATGAACAGTGTCCTGAGGCACCAAGAAGTGTTGAATTTCCCATGCCTGCCACCCTGGCTGCATACAGCAGCTCAGCTACATCCCAGATGCACTGAACTCCCTGTGCTTGAGCTGTACAGTTGATCTGCGGAGGCTCAGCAGATGTTTTCTGGACATCTAGCAACCCAGCATGACTCCTGCATCTGATCTGCTGCACATTGAGCAGCACTGGACAAACAGCCAAAATCTGACAATTCCACCAGAAAACAGGATGTATCCAAGCAAACCTGGGACACAAATGCAGCCCCTTGTAAGGGGACTGAGGAATTAATCTGCAGTCACAGCTGTCAGAGCACAAGTGAATATGCCTAAATCCAAACCACAGAAGTGATTTTCAAACCCCAGCTTCCCATCATACTCAGAGCAGGTACTCCTGTCTGTGAATATCAAAACATTTGTTTCCGTGCTCAAAAACAGATGTCACATCCAAAATACGAGCATCTTTGTTCTTCTAAATGTTGATGGGAATAAATACACTACTTAAAAACTTCATGGATACATACAAAAACTTACACACCTTTAACACTAATGTTTCTTCGGACAAGTTTAACCTGCAGTCCTCATCCTCAGAAAGCAAATTTTGAAGATTTTTCTTTTTCCTTTCCAGTAACATAGGTATTTTATGAAAAACTCCCAATGTTCCCTAAACATCACAAGTTAAATTTACAAATCCCTATAAAGCATGTTTTAAAACTTATTTTGTTAAAAAGTTTTGAAAAAAAAATTAACAACAGACCATTTTCATAGTAATTCAGATTTACCAATTTGCCAATTAAAACAGCAGGTAAGCAAGACAGCATATTTTTGGCCATCATGGTGGACAAACTTCCAATAATCTCTTTGCTCCAGCAATGGCAAGTGTCTTTTGAAAAAGATTTTATCCTAACTTTATGCTAATTTCATGCTAACTGCTAAGATTTGGTTCAGCTGAAACACTCTCTCCAGCTTATTTGTTACTAGTTGCAACAGAATGTTTGCAACAAATTGCCACAACAGTTGCCCCTGCACATATACTGTTATTCTCAGGAAAATGAGTGTGGTTTTAAAAACCTAAAAGCAAATGCTCTTTCATTTCAGCATAGAAAGAGCTTAACATCTCAGAGGCTCTCCCTTGTCCTAACTACACCAGCTAAACCAGACTTATTCTGCACATAACTCTATTTCAGGTCACCAAGTGAACTACAAACAGCTGCTCAGAACTAGATTTGTCTCCACAAAAATCTCCCTGATCAACTAGTACAGTTGTAAAAAGGCTGTAGGTCATATCACAACCTCAGTACTGCTGTGCTGTTAGTTGGGTGCAACGTGGGTATAAAACATAATTTTTACTTGCCTGTTTAAGCTTGTGTGGCTTTGACCAGTAACAATTTAGGGCTGGGAGTGTGTGCTCTAAACTGGAATATGTTCTCCTGCAGAAATAATTGCAGCTAAAAGAATGCGTGTTACTTACGTCTGTATTCAGCTCCAAGTCTCAACATCAGCCGAATGGGGAACACTTTAGCCCAGGGAGTCTCCCATTTCTGAATGAGGATGCCAAACAAGTACGGTGGGGTTGGGAGCACCAGGTCTTGCAGGGACTGATACGTGGCTGCAACGTACAAAAACCCTCCGTGTTCTTTACTTCCAAGGAAGCTCTGGCTGAAAAAGGAGTGTCCCAGGTTGCCAACAACGTTACCTATGAATAAAAATGCTCATTACTTCACTAGATTGAGAGCTATATCAAGAATTTAAAGAGTTTTTCAAAAGGGAAACAAAAATCCATATTAAACTCACTTTACTTCCTGAAGCACTGATGTCTATTAATCACACAAGAAACAATGATTTTGCTGCACATGGGGGCTCAGGTTACCTCCTGGGCAAAAATGCGTAATCTGTTATGGAATAAGTGCTTTAGACTAGAGCCACCAAAGCCATTGTATCTCTGGTTGATCCCCCTTTGGTAATACATGTACTTGGTGACTATTACTGGTGGGAAATCAGTTTTGTAGAAACACACACATATACCTTCATTTCTGCACCTGGCTGACTAAGCCATGCCTGCAAGTGTTACCAGGACAGACTGACCACCTCTCCTTGGGGGAGCAGGCAGGGAGACTAGCCTCAACCATTTCTGTGATCTGCCTGTTTCATGGAGATCTGCCTGTTTCAAGTAGTAGAGGCAGTATAATGGAGGGGATGATGCATCCCAGGGATAGCCAAGGAAGAGGAAGGATAGCTCAGGCCAGTATTGCTGCTAAGGAAGTGGTACCTGCAACCTCCCCCCCTAGCACCACAAAAGCACCCAAAAAAAGCCTGTTTTTAGTGTCTTCCAGATATTCAAGGGGTTTCCACTGCAGAAGCTGCTGTCGACTGAAGTAAACTTTTAGACCCAGCTGCGATTGAAGGAGAGATGTGTACCTGGTCAAACGATTAATGCCCACTGGTTGTCCTTTCATTTAGGCAAACCACTGGGGTGCCTGCTCAGATGCATATTGAAGATCTGGGTCTTTTTAAGAATTACACAAAAGAGCGTTTATTTAATTAGCATACTTAATGGAAAATGCAACTGAGACACACCCAGGGGAGAAACATCACTAATTTTTACTCACATTTTTATTCTTTGATGCTCTTAATTTCCAAAAATGTTTACACTGGAATGGCTGAATGAATCTGAATGTTGATTAGATTATTATAGCATCCAACGCAGCATTTAACATTGAAGCAAAGAACCATGGTGTGATTCCTTTTATCAAATGACAACCACAGCATGTAAATAATGTACAGAACAGCCGATCACAATTCTCCATAGGAAGATGTGAATATTAGTAGTGCTAATTTGCTCTCAAAAAAAACCACAAGTAATGTCAGGGAGTATGGTGTGGTTGATCACACCACTCATGAGGAATCGCATGTGTCTGAGGCACTCATGCAGGCCTCCTGGGCTTCTGCAGCAATCCCAGGCTTTCCCACCTGCAGACAGAGAGACTGCTAAGTATGAGTTTCTGCTCTTTCTCCACCACCTCATAATGGTGTGTTTGTATTTGACCTCAAGGCAGTGATGTGCGTGTCTCCAACATGCACATCAACTGGACAGTAACTGGAGGGTTTCTCCCTTTAACACACAGACACACAGAGACACACAAACACTAGGTTTTAAGTAAGTAAAAACATGAGTCACAGAAGTGCAACTTTGACATCCTCAGTAATACAAGTATGATCTTCAAGTTAAGCCTTCTCTATTTTTGTACTGCAAAACAGCCTAAAAATCATACACAAGCATTTACAAATGCAAGAAAAGTAAATACAGTAGGTACAGTTTTGGCCAGCAAAGGAAAGGTTAACCAATGAGTCCTTTCAAGTCTGTCCTTTACTCTGAACCCCTACGAAAGTCCCAAGTCATAGCAACTCTCCATGAAGCCAACACTGGCACGAGAATAATACAGCTATTCCTGCCCTCACTCTGGAGATGTGGCCATGCTACTTTGCATCCCTCCGACCACCTTGGCACAATCACCACTGAGTATTGCTTCCTTCACATGACCTTGGGACCTCCAGCTTTAAATACAGCTACTGGCAGGTCTGTAAACAAAAGGGTCCATTTATACTCTAACTAAGTTCAGGCATTTCTTTGCTACTCAAATTTGTGGGCACCTCAGTGGAGGGTTTTTTTTGTATTGCTGTACCCACAAGGTGCTGCACAAACTAAACTCTCAAGTTCTCTGTTAAAAGGCGACAGACTTCAGCAGCCCAGGAACTCCATGGCAGGGTGCAGCTCATTCGTAGCTTGCCGCTGTCCTGCAAAGCTGATTTGTAATTCTACAGATACACACAAGCCAGAGCTGACACTACCAACCCAAATCAAATTCCACAACTCTTATAGCGGCTACAATTTCTGCAATGCTCAGCTGAGCATACTTGATGAAAAGTAGCTACTGGTTGAACTGAAGGACTAACATGATTAATAGAGCCACATCAAATGTTGTCAGCTGCTGAAAATCATTGATCCTGCCCATCTGCAAATGCATTTCTCTATCAGCCTGTGCTGTGACACTATTGCCTGCTCAGTGAATACACTGCTAATGCACCAACTCAGGCATCTTGCTAGTGAGTGCAAACCAATGTATCAATTGGTGTTCATGAAAAAGATTTTCATTTATCTAAAATAGCTGCTGGCACCTTTCCATCTCAACTCCACTCGTTTGCTTTTGCAGTTCCCACCTACCCTCACTAATCTCCCCTTCTTCATTTATACTTCCTTTTTCCCTTCCCATCTGTTTTTACCCAAATAGAAGCTACACGCCTGATTGATAGTAAAATTACTTGGTGAGGTTCTCGGATCCAACAACATGACCATAATAATCCCTTATAACCTTAAAATGTAGGAAGTGCATGAACTGCTAAATGGAATTTAATTCTGCACCCTTTTCTGAAGTATTTTCTGTGTGAAAGAGGCTAGGCAAAGTGAAGCTGTACAATACCATATAGTTCTGAGGTGTGCGGTTACTGCCCACTGGGATGACAAAGCAATCAGACATTTCCACTTGTGACTGATGCCAAGTGCTGCAGCAGAAGGGGACGACTACTTATTTTTTCCGTTTCAGGAGATGGAGCTTCAAGGCTTACACACTTGGGATGCCTTAACAATAATTTTTTCAGCCAACAGAAACATGAAAAAAACCCTCAGAGCGGAATCTGCAACTCAGCTGTTCAGCACTTTGCTACCATAAGCCACAGTGTTATAAATTACTCCTTTTGACACAAGCAGCTCGCATAGTGCAAGCTCCAATAGGTTACCACTATTAAGAGGACAAACTATTGGGATTAGGTAGTTGTGTGCAATTCATTATTTATAAGAGCATGCAAGAGCCTGCTATGTGGAGAGCATCGGAAGAACCAAACAAGTGTTTTCCTACACACCTCTCTAGTGCCCTTTTCAACCAGCAAACCCAAGTAAAAAAGCCTCTTTGGGCTTTGGGCTTGTCCCACAAACATTTCTGCACTGACCAGGGGTTGTCAGCCTTTCCTGTCACGTCTTTGAAGGTGGTTCCAAGTCAAGGCCCCACTGATAAGTTTCTATTACCAGCTTGACATGGTCAAACCCAACCCACTGCACCGTTACACATTTTAAGCATAGAACTGTGTTTCAGAAGCTTGTAGAGAAAGTGCAGCTGTCAGAAAAACCTTCCAAAAAAGCTATCCTTCTCAAAAGCGTGTAATTTCATTTACAAAATATCACAGCTTCCTTTCTAAAGAGGTAATCTCAGAGTGAACAGAAAGGTGCCTTTCCTTATATTAAGTTCCAGCACCTGACATCAGACAACTGACATTATTTAGGAAGTGCCTTAAGTGTGCATGATGCATCTAAAGCAGCTCTGCAGAAAGTCAGTACTTACTCTCTTCTCAATTATGCTGGGTTACCCTTGACTTTAAATTCTAAGCAGCTCTATAAAGTCCTTTAAAAAAACATGCTTTTATCTAGTGATATGACTTTATCTCCAGTCATGATCCATGCTGTTTTGAATTCTTCACTTAGGTATCTTCCTCTGATGAACAATGTACTTTGCATATCAGTTTGGCAATCCCTTCTGGACTCAAATAAAATAGTTTATACCAGGAAAGGTAAAGAAAAAAAAGATTATTGCATTTGTTTATTGCTCTCAATATGTGGTGAAGCCAGTTAGGTGCTTTTACCAAAAACAGTGAGGTTAAATTCCTAATGTACGCTTCATATCTTTTGGTTAATTCCAGGTCAAAAAGCTGGTATTAGCATCCAGTCTCAGGGAAGGCATACATACGTTGCTTGGGGGAGTTAGCTGCATCTGTCTGGCCTCCTTCCACTACCATCAGTAACAACCAAGAACTGCAAAGTACCAAACACCATGCCAGCATCCTGAAAACCCAAGCATCCCAGTTCTGTGGCAAGAGATGCAAAGCGATATTCACTTGGGAACAGTTTTGCCAGATGGGTTTTCTTCAAGAGCAAATGAGCACATACGTTTTGGAAAAGCAATACAAACCCAGTCACTACCACACCAAGAGCCACAAAGAGCCACAGAAGAGACAAGACCATGAATATAACTTGATGGCACGATGCATCTGTAGCAGATGCCAACATTGAGAAAAACATATGAAATCCAACATTCAAAGTTCTGACCATAATCAGCATCTTTTTATGGAAATAAATCAGCAAGTACTTTGGAAAGAACTTATTTCTATTGGCAAGGGACACAATGCTTCACTTACTATCACTGTTGAGTAGCAGTTACCAGCATCCAAAACTTCCTCAGACTAGTCTGCGGCAGTCTTCCAAACAATCACTCTCACACCTTATATGATGTTTGATTTTGTATCCATCTTTCCACATTACACTTGCAGGTGTGTATTATTCACTCAGTTAACCTGTTGCCTGTTCAGAACATCTACATGGGCTTCTTTATAGATCTATTCTGTATTAGCTACCACCTTATTTAATTAAAACCAGGCAGGGTTAAAAATACACAAAACTGTGACTGGGATAGATCCACCCTCACCCAGAATATCCCCCAAACCAGAGCAATCACAAAGCCATTTCAAGCAGTTGCCAGATTTGCATTTTCACTACAAAAGTAACAGTAGCATTTATTGTATTCCACCAAAGAGTTGATGTACTAGGGCATATCTGGCAGCTCTGTATTAACACATCCAACTGCTTCAAAGTACCCATTCAGACAGACAGAAGTTCTCATTTTTCCATTCACTAGACCTCCTGCCAGGCTTATAGCCAACAGACAAGGATAATCATGGGATTACTACTACAACAGTACAACTACTACAACCACAATAAAAATCATTAGCTTTCAATTTCAAAACAAGAAAAGCAACACAGCAGGGAGCTTGATGACAGAGGGGCCAGAGGAAAAATAAAGTGATGAAAACTGAACAGCAATTAATACTTGCCTTAATTAACAACTTTACCATTTATTATAACTCACATGCATACGACCTATAGTGAAAAATGCCATTTTTTTCATCAAAATCTTTCAATTTTTTTATAATTATAAAGTCCTAACACCAGTCCATAGCTTGAGGTTGAGGATTTCCCGTTCAGAAAACTAATGAGGGTTCAGGGCAGTGCTGCACCAGACTGACATCTTATCCATGCTGAAATAGGAGATGAAACTGAAGGACAAACTGGAAAGCGTTGAGTGTACAGACTCCTGCCTGCAGGTCTGAGGCCTGGGCTCTGCACATGCTAGAATCATACTCTGCAAATGGCTGAGAGCAATACCTAGCACAGAGGACAGGACTCGACCTCAAGAAACAGGTTACCCTCTGAGGAAAGCACAAACATCTGGGAATAGGCATTAGTACACATAACTTCAGGCTTCTAGGCTTGAACGCAGAATTCAAACTTGAGCAAGAAGAGCTAGTAAATAAACGTGACTCACAAAAATAAAAATAGCTATAGATATGGGCTTTAATTAAATAAACAAAAGGTGAATGCTGTATTTTTCAGCTGAAAACAAAAACAAGAAACCCAAAATCACTCCAAAAGAAAATCAACATCACTAAACGTAATTCTTGTTTCCATTTCAATAAAAAATACTATATGTCTTTTATGACTGTTTTTAAGAAAACATTTACTAAAGGAGATAAATAAAAAATATCCACAGAATTTATTTCAGTCTCCTGACGGCAAAATAAATTTAAACCAATATATTATTTAACGAAAAATGAAACTGTGAGGCAGGGTTTTAAATAGCCTCTAACTTCTAATGGGAATTCTCGTTTAGTCTAAATGTCTATCATCTAATCACCACAAGAGGTGCAGTACCTCTGAAATGAACAACTTTGGAAGCGTGGCTCCATCTGCAACAGCATGCAAACTGCTAACTACTTTCAAGGGATTACAACCACCATACTGAAACCCCTACAGCATCATATACTGTCTCTCTCGCTGAATAACATTTAAAACAATCAGAGTTGCAAATATGCTAATATATACTTCTCTCTCTCAAACATGCATGACTTGGAAAGAAAAAAGGATGGATGCTGAGAGAGTGCGTTACAAAATGCTATGGGAATTTATCAAGGTGCTACGTTCTACAAAAACTTCAGTGCAGTTTGGTATTATATAGCAATTTAAGGTGTCTATCTACTTCTACTATGTCTGAAATACAACACAGAGCAAATCCTACCAAAAGAACATTACACATTGGAATTCTTACACAGTGAAATTTGGTTTCTGATTAAGAATTGTACAATAGTAAGTAGCTCTTTGCACCAGTGCAATTGTAGGACATCAAATTACTAACACTAGAGCACTAAAAGAAGAATTCCAAATATATTATGTAGGAGTTATAATTACACTACAGAAATACATAATTTATACAGACCTTCATTGCAATATACACACAAAGCTGGATTTATATCTGCAATATACATATATATATATGCACACACACATGCAATTTTTTGTATCGATCTCCCTCTGAATAACATCATAATTAGAAGATAAAGCATTGCAAATGAAGTGATGTTTGGAAAGGTATTTGTTTCCAGTGTACACAAGATCTATTACGACATGTGATAATAGCACATTCTGAACCTGGCAACCTCTCTGGACAAGCTGACCTTTGTTGTATCAAGATATTTTAGGAAACAAAGATCTTTTTCATTATTTTATTAAAGTGTTGGATTCAGTCACTCCAAAGGCATTGCAAATGATATGCAGAACCCTTCATAAATGTATTTTCAGTATATAACCTTAACGTGATCCAATTTCACCTCTGGAAAACTAGCTTTATTTTCTAATCAGTGGAACCAAATACTTGCATTTTTCCTTATGCAATGATTTTTGAATTCTAAGGCCCAACAATAGGTAAAAGTGGAAGCCCATTTACTTAGCAAATGTAAAATGTGTAAAGGTTTACATAATACAATCTTGCAATTGAGATACTAAAATTCAAAATTCAGGGATAATTTCTGCAATGCCCTACAATTCATTCCAGGCACACATAAACATATATATTTGTATTACTTTATAACATAAACAGTATCGCCATAATGTGGCAATAGACACACACTGTGAGAATCAAATTTCTGAACTACCTGGTTTGGGGATATTTAACATACTATCCATGAGAATTCTCAAAATTTTCCTTCTGTGTCTTTAAAAAAGCTACCCTGACTTCAAGCTGAAAAAAAATTATTAGAAGCAATGTCTTTAGTGTACCCATGAGCCCTGCTGAGTATCATACCACACTTACTGCTAAATGAAGTACAGTACTAATTTCAGATATGTTAGCCGTATTCATATTCTTACCCCAGCACCTAGCAGAAGCAGCCAGAGCAGACAGTCAGCAATGGCTGCTGAACACAAAGTTGGCACAGACAGAGTCCTCCTGCTCCGTTGCTGTAACAGTCTGTGCATGGCCTTTGTATCCCGAACTTCTTTGTTCTGCTGGCACCCAAAGGAAGGCTGGAAACTCTTTGGAGCAGCTCTCCAGGTTACCGGCACCTCATTAATACTTTTATTTGGTGAGATGAATGTAACATTGGATACTAATAACCAATAACAACTCAGCCCCCTATCAGCTTTGATCCTTATTCTCTTTTTATATTCCTTTTATACAAAAATAGTCATTTGCTAAATGACAAAAATGTGAGTATCTGACCGAGTACGATCATCTATCCAAACTGCTTTGAACAGAGAGCATTCCTACCTGCTAAGGCATCCTGGTAAAGTTGCACAAAATGGTTAAAGATATCCTTAGGCAAACATTTCTCATCAGGCAAACACTGCAAGAGAATGACTATCTCTGACTGCCCCACTGCATGCATGCCTTTTGTAGTGAAACACCAGCACTTCCTGTTCACATCTGCAGAGAGGAAAACATATCAGAACAGAAGATGAGAATTTCATAAAATATGCCCAAATTTCACTACAGGAAGATAACTCTTTCAGGAATCAGTTTCACAGCATGTTTGGTTCTGATATCTGTCACGCAGACAAATTAGGTTCTAAATCTGTTACCTTGCAAGTAAGCACATCCAAAACAAAAGCAGCTCAATAATTCCCAGTTTATACCTAAGGAAGAGCCAGAGCATTACAGCTCCCAGTCAGATCTTGGGATTAAGACCACAGAGCAGACTTTCAGCAGTTGCTGTATCCAAATTAAAGGACAGGATTTAAATGGGAATGAAGGAACCTGGGAAAAGGCCAGGCTGTTGGCTGTGCCTATCATGATACTGACAGCTAAACCAGTTTCAGACCGTGATATCTGTCTCGTAAGATGGATAGCTGGATGTCAGGTGTTTTCATGAGACGTCACTGTGTTGTTCTGCTTCACATGAATGTTAGTGATGACACACGCTCTAAGCTTCACAATTCATTTGTTGAGAATACTAAGTGACTGAAATAAAATCTTTCATCTAATATGTATATATATGCATACTAATGACATTTTTATATATATGTAAAAAACTGTACTGCTATCTAACCAGATGCTGAAAGGTTTATAAACAACATCTTAGTTTATTGTATGAACTTTTCACAGAACCAAAACATTTTATTGCAAAACTGTCCTTCTCAATTTCTCAAATAATGTTTTCTTATCCAGCAGAGATCAACTGAGGTATTAACATGAGAAGCCATCTGTATGCCTCTCCATTCATTCCTCCCTCCTTCAGCACATGTACACACACACATGCACACATGCACAGTACAGAAAAGGGTAGAAGACTTGCACAGTGGAACAGAACCTGCGTATTACTACAGGATCCTATCTGCTTTTTCCAGAACAGGATGACAGGGAAATGAGTTAAGCAATCAAAGGAAGAACAAGTGATAAAATATCTTGCCCTACCAAGTTGGACAGGAGACACTGCTCTCCAAATCTGAGACTGGAGGCTCTATCAGTCTAGTTTATATTGTCTGTACAAAATTATCTGTACTGATGTCTAAATCACTGGAAAAGAGCCTTTTGTAATTTAGCTTAATATGGCTAAGTACAAAGTTTTCAACCCATGCACATTTTCAGAGATTATCCCACCAAATAAAAATGCTGCCATTCCTACTCATAATATATATAACATTTCCCCTCTCATATCCCAAGCCTTATTTAATAATAAAAACTTACAGTTTACTATTTTTACCATGGACAGCAAATTAGCATTTAAAACAAATACAAGAGGGTCAGGGCCACCATCCTCCAGCTGCTGCATGACAGAGATCTGAGAAGGTCTCTCTTCTACAGCATAGTCTACGACAGAAACAAGGAAACACACAATCAAGTCCTTAACTTACTGCTACCGTACTCTACATTATAATCAGATAACCCCAATTCTGACGCTTTTTGCTTTTTTGACCTTTTAAAAAAAACCTATTTAAGTATTGCTGGTTTGATTGATTGTTTCCTAGGCTGACATCTTCAAACTTCAATAGCATTTATGTGCATAACCCCTGTACATCCTTTAGAAAAGTGCAGCTCGTTTCATAAATCAACTTTTTTTCGGTATCAGCTGGAAGAGAAAATGGAAATCAAATTGAGAAATGCATCATGCTGTCAACTGAAATCCCAAATGACAAAGAAGTTAACAATTGTTATTGATATCACAGTGAAGTACAAGAGCATCAGTGCTGGACTACAAACACCAACACATGGTCTATCCCTATGTCACGTAACTTACACTTTCTGTACATTAGCTACTAGGAAGATAACAAAGAGAGGAACACTATATACGACATTTTTTATAAATCATAGAAGGTCTAAATCCAGTGTAAATTAATCCCAACACAAAACTTCAAAGACGTCTATAGTGTCCCTCTATGATTAGACCCAGATGACTAGCAAATTAAAATTTTTCATCCATGTGATTATAATCCACTCTGCGTTTAACAAAAAATAGTTACACTGATGGAAACAGACTTTTAGAGAAATGGATTACCTTTGCAGCTAAAATTATCTAGAAAGAAAGGTAATTTTGCTTTCTAATGTGAAAAATCATTTTGAAATCTTTTAAAATAGAATTAGAATATCAGAAGTAAAATGCTGCAAAGAAAATCCAGTATGTGACAGCATATGAAACAACATCAACTTAGCATACAAAATACGATTTATGTGAGGTTATCTATATAAAAGCTGAAAAGTGTACTATAGTTTCACTCCTTTTTTGTGGAGGAGACTGAATAATCAGGCACCCATATGAACAGCTAACACAGGATGGAACAGATTTGTTTTGAAATTAAATGCTGCTCACATTTTGGTTTTCACACTATCCTACAACAAAAGGTTACTTCCAGCTCAGCATTAGAAATGCACTGTATCAGCAAAATATTTAAAAGGAATACAAAAATCAAAGATGAAAAAATAAGTTAATCCCAGGAATGTATTAAAGGATGTCATGAATCAGACTGTGGAAAGCAATTGTCAGATAAACAAATATATACATTTTTTTAATCTTCTAAAAATTAGTTTTTAATTTTCTGAATCCTCCTCCATTTGGATACTCTGGAAGGGGACATCACAATTACTAAAAGCTTCAATGTGGGCCAAGATGTGCAATAGCACTGTTGAATGCAGTGCTCGGGGATGCCTCAGACATAGCGGATGTTCCAAGAGAATTTCAGAGAAGGGAAGCATGAATATTCATAAGGCTAATTAAAATGTATCTCTGTGTGAAACATTCCCCACAGTCCGATTAGTGAAGAAATTAGCACATATTTCTGGACTGAAGTTAATTTTCTTTTTCCTTTGTGTTTTATTTCTTACAGTAATTTCATTGCAAGATGGGGTTCTTCCTGGATGCTAATAAGGATCAATGGTGCAAATGACTGTCACAACATTCAGTCACGAGCACTTACTGTGAATTTCTTCAAATATTCAGCATATTGCCAGCATCTTATTTTTAAAATAAACACAGTAAATATTAGGTTAATTGCAACTGGTAAGCATAAAAGCTAGCTGCCAAATTATAGCCTCACCTCCTTTTACGCCAGTGGAGATGAGAATTGGAGGAAGACCATCTTCAGGAATTAGATTCATTGCACTGCCAACAGGACTGCCAACCTGAGTTATATTTCCCGAGAATACAGAAGCATTATCAGTCTACGAGAAGCAAACAACAAGAAAGGACAACATTACAAAAGTAATAATGATAAAAATGTAAGAGCTGGCTGACTAGATTACTAGATTTAGGTGAAGGAGTCTGTGTCTGCTGGAGAACCAGAAGCATCAAGTAATTTGGCTCTTTAAGAATAGATGATCATCTGATGACTCCTGTATGTGAACTATTACTAAAAAGCCTGCTTAGACAGAGACTGCATATCCTTTCTCTAGCACCACACATACCCACTTCTTTACAAAATCTAAATGTACCTACGCCCATCTGAACTTTTTGCAAAGTCTCAATTCCACTCACATGGGGTATGGTGGATTTAACGTTGTTAGATTGTACCTGCACTTCCCTGCACACATCATTTTATGAGAAGTGTCAAACAAAGTATTATTCTGCTTTGTGCTATAGCAATCTTATTGTTTCAAACTCCTTACTGACTATGACTCAGGTTTTTTAAACATACATTACAGAAATATCCTTCATACACAGGCTGTACTGCCAAACACTTGGAAACCACTTAGCACACAGACTTCAAAAGTTGCTTAGTGCTCTGCCCCATAATAGTTCATTTCAGTTCAAAATATATGGTTGTTTCAGCACTCTGCAAATACTAAAATAAGTCAGGACACTTGCTATACAACATACTAAGACAAGCCTCAACACATTTCCTAGAGCAGTCTTACTGAAATCACCATAGAAGCTAATGTACTACTCACAACTAAAGCAAGCATGGTATTTTGAGCGGTGAATAGCGTAATGCTTCCTTACTTCTGCTGATAAAGTGTTGTTGGTCACAGGCTTTGATGGATCATGCGACACTGCTAAGGTTCCTGTGGAAGTTGTCCCGGCCACTGTCAGTTTTGCTGCATCGGCAACTTCTCCATTGGGTAATATCCCATCAGCAAACCAAACACGTCTTTGTTCTCTAGGTTGAGCCACTGGAGAGAACATTAAAAAAATAGGATTTAAGATCTCATAGCAACATTAACTGGAAAATTCGAGTACAGAAGAGCAAAACTGAAAAAATTAATAAATAGAGAAATGTGGACTGGAAGGGACTTAAGACATCATCTATTGCATTTCCTATGGCAGCATCATGTATAAACACATCTGCTGAAAATAGTTTACTTGTCCTTAAAAAACTGATGTCCCTACTGAGGGCAGGAATATCACAACTGGCATTAGCTAGAGTATTTGGAATGGATGAAGTGCAGATACTCTTTCCAAATTCTTACTACAGGTAAAGTGAAAGAAAAAAGAAGTACTCTTACCTTCTGCTCCAGGATGCTTTAAAACTCCCACAGGTACCATGACAGTGGGAGGCGGAGAGCTCAGGGCGCCCGAGGCCTGAGCCTGCTGCAAAGGAGGGATAGTAGAACAGTATTCAGCGGGATTGTTAGGGTTAGGACTCTGGCTTGAGGCACTCATCATGTTCTCCCAGGCTTGAGCTAAAGCAAACAAAGAACAAGAAACATGAGCACAGAGGAAGGTATCTAACAGTCCAAAACGCTGTGTTAAGTTCTCAACTACAGTAGGGATGGACTCTGCCACCTTCCAAAGACCATCCCTCTTCCTTTATTTAAGAGCCCAGGAGACTGTAATTAAGCAAGAAAATGCATAGCAGGAGGAGAAACAGCACTGGTTCTGTGCAATAAAAATATCAGTTCACGTAGAAATATTTTCTGAAAATTGTAACAATACACTTTGACCTGAATCATGCTTAGTTCCTCATGCTTCATATTGTTTCTTCTTCAAAGATTTAACTGACAACACGCAATTCATATATATATGTATATTTATCACACTGTATGGACAGATGGACATTCCTATTACAAATGTTTTATAACCTGCAGGACACTTAGGCAGATCTATCTTTTGTATATGAGAAAAAGCACCTTGCATTTCTTTATATCCAGGGCAGATCAGTACAGATCAACAACTTTTATTCTTAACTATAAAAAACCCCTTATGCTATTAATTCTGAAGGCATGACCTGAGCCCTAATTCAATTGCCCAAACAATAACACATAAAACTTCTTTGTGAACAACATCTATCATAAGGAAATCTCTCCTCTAGCTAGTGAAACAGACTCTATCTCCACAGTACTACTTCTTTTACATCTGTAAGGAAGGCTTGTAGCTATGCAAGGTACCAGAAAATTCTTATGTGTGCTTGCACCTTCAACCATATTAGTATGTTACAAATAAATGCATTCCTCTAGTCAGGCATAAATATGCCACCTAAGCTCTCAGAGCAGCTATAAAGCCTGAAGAAATCATGTACATCTTTGGGTTCCTTTGGCCACGAATTGTCACAAAACCAAGGTGAAAATAACAAGACCAAAAAAACCCAAACAGAACACAACAGAACATAAACCCCTCCTGCCTCCTCCCATCAACCTGCAAAACCAATAGAGTGAAATGCCTGCCAATGGAAAAGGTATTGACATTTCCATTTGAGAAGATTAATTAAATGGAATTATTTAACAGCACTTCTGTATTCATTTAGAGTGTAGGTCCTGAAAGAAGAAAGTGTTAAAAATGCACAAAGAAAAGTTGCGTCTCTAGGATCCCTTTATTAGAAAAGTCATAGCATGGTAAAAGAACATTTTTAAAGCCTCCTCTAAATCAAGCAAAGTGCCAACTCAGCATATCTATCAATTGAAAAATACAGTAAAAATAGCATTGGAAACTTATTAAACACATAGCCTGGACATGGAAAAGTGCCAGAAAACATACAACCCTCCCCCCACACCTCACCAAAACACAAACCAAATACCGAGCAACCAAACAAAATAGCTACTTTTAAAGTGCGACTCCTACCCCTGGTTCCAGGACTGTGCAAAGAGTAATGCTTAACTTGCTGCACTGAGTGGGAAAAAAAAAACCCTGTACCGCCAAAGAAACTGCAAGGATCAAGAAGGATCAGATACAATCAGGCTACAGGTTAATTAACCAGTAACCAAAAGCATTATCACAAAGCACTGCAGCAGGGATAGAAACAGAGAGGTAGCCCGGGACAAGTACACCTAAGTATGCAGGCACCACTCTCCCTATAATAAACCAAGCAGTGGTGTCACTGTTTGCTGCCATTAATGTGTATCCGTTCTGGCAACAGGACAGAAAGGTTTTTAAAAGGAAATCATTATAATATGATCAATTTTATTATGCCTTTTTACAAGAACACTTCTGGTTTCAACTGAAATATTTTCAGATTCTTCCCTTCCCCCAGGTGAAAACAAATCCTACTCACCACCAAAAGGAGCCAGCTGTCTTTTGCCAGGTGTATGTGTAATTCCTTGTTCTTGTACACCTTGAAATGTGCTAATTTCTCCATCTCAAAATGTAATGTTTTAGCACCCCCTCAACGTCATCATCAGGACTCAGTTTTCATTTCTAGATACTACAACTTACAATTTCCTGTCACCTTACACATTTGGCCTACAGTAAAGAATTATTAATAATTAAAACCTATCACTGCACACTGATTAATCTTTAATCATTTTGAAACAGAAAAAAATTATTCCTGTTTAATAACAGAAACCATCTACTAATTTTGGATGCTCATCTCAAGACTAAGCACTCAGTTACTTTCAACTGAACCTGCATAATACTGAACTTCTTTGGAGAAAAAATAAAGCTATGAGCTTCTAAGTTTAGTTAGATGCTCAACAAATTAACAGATCTTTCTGAAAACAGCAGCCCAAATAATGTACTATACAGTAACATGTAAAGATACCATCAAAATTACCTTGTCTGAACACTGACATAAACCAGAATTTTCCTAATTCTTGGTTAAAACTACAGCAGCGATCTTTTATCAAAGTCTCCAAAGTTTAACTAAACATTTGCAGCAATGGAGATTCCATGATAACTGTTCAATAATTATCAGGATAGTTAGTTATCCTAATGGTTAAAAGTTTGCATTTAGAACCTGAATCTGTCTGACTTCTCATTCTACCTACTACATGTTAGGGTGCACCTGTCAGACCTTCCTCTATAGTTAAGTAACTTCTGTCATCAAGTATCAGTTATCCATATATATATTTATACCCTGAGATCAAGTCACCTATTCACCTTTCCATTAATAAACCAGACAGAGTGCCTGGAATTTCTCATGATGAGACAGGTTTTCTCATGACTTAAGCACTCACATGGATCCTGTCTCAACCTAATCCCATTTTTGTACCTTCTCAATTCAAGACATAGAAACTGAACATCGAGTCTTTCAGCAACAGCTGTCTCAGTGTCATGGAAATAAGTCAATTGGACAGCATAATCACCCAAAGGTAACTGCCAGCTCAGGAAGGTCTTGAAATTTTCAGAAGCCTCGATACAGTGGGAAGAATACTCTGTGTTTGCCCATATTTATACCACATATCTAAAGTGTTAATACTACAAAGGACAAAATACAAAATAGATTCCATGGCTCTTTGGTCAAAACCAAACACAGTCTTTCCTTACACCAAGCAGAAGTAATATAACTTCTTGTTTGTTCTACTTTTAACTTCGTGACTACTTGTCACCTCTCTGATATGTCCCATGTTCACATCAGGCTTTTAGCCACAGCACCATCCTGGGTTTGACAGACTCTCCGGTAACGTACCCAAAGCAATAATCCAAACTCTGTTGTCCACATCTGTGGATAGGTTTTTAGACAAGACCTCCTACTCTAGCATCAAGGAGTTAAGGAGGAAGAAGAGTTGGATTAATTTGTGGATAAATACTACTTTCCCAATTTCTTATAGTGCATAATCTAGAAGAGGCACAACTGCATTACTCTTCTCTTTGGCATCCCATACAAAAGTGTAACAGGTTATCCACTCAGGCATCAAAGGACAGAGAATAGGCTCCTGAATTAAAAACAGAAAAACAAAACCCCACCAAAAATCACCGTTTCTGCAGCCCTGGTATAGCACTCACAAATGAAAGCTTCCAAACTCATCGCAACCTTACCAGTTTTTGCCTTCTGTTAATCATATTTAGTTTAGGAATCCCCACGCTCCACAGGGATTCCACGCTGATCTCTCAAGGGCCTTTGCTGTTTTAGCATACTTACCCATACAAATAAAGTATTTTTATTTTTTTTTTTTAAATATCATCACTGCAGCTCAACACAAAGCCAGTGAAGCGCTGCATCTCAGATTCTCTTTCCACTTACCATTCATTAGTACTGAATGGCAGATTACACACACTCTAGCTTCCTTTCGATCCATGTACAGCAACTTGCACTTCAGGCTACAGCATGCCGCACAAAAAACCTGGAACCAAAGGGGAAACAACTTAATTGTCGTTCAAAAATATGTGATGAACCAATCAATTCAGACAAGAGAATATCTGTAAAGCTCTAGACATGCAAAATAAGGAGCTAAGTTATCAGTATTTTCCCATTAAAGCCACAGTGACTAATACCTGCCCAGGGTGCCTTTCCTACTAATTCTGACGAAGCAGTATTACATGGAACACATAAATGCATGTTGTCCTGATACTGCACAGTGGTGTTTTTAAAATATGTTTGACATAAATGACAATGGGTTAATAAATTCCTACCACTTTACAATCCCTCACAGAATTAACAATTTGGGAATTAATTTCAGTCTTAGACAAAGCATGAGTACTTCTAGAATCAACGATGTTTAAATGCACAAGTTTTCTCTACGTATGAGATTGCTGTGGCACAGATTAATTCAAACAAGTAATTTTTATTTGCAGCTGGGCAATTCATCTATATTAGCAACTCTACCTTCTTAATCTCTTCATATATAACAAGCTATTCCTCAGTTGGGACTTAAGTGGGTGTATCAAAATGTTTTAAGTGTTCAACATATAAAATGACATTTAAAAAAGCTGACTGACATTGGTACTGGAAGAAAATATCACTCCATTTATATATTAAAAAAAAGAAGGTCGTATTTACATGATTACAAACACTACAGCATCACAACACTAGAGAGAAATTAGGAACTGCATTTTATGCACACTGGCTGCTAAGGGGCGACCCGGTGCAAAATCCCCAGGGGGACAACCTGCTGCGGAGATGCAGTTGCATTGCTAGCGCTTCTCACCTGAACCAGCTCTAACAATTCCCCAGTCCTGGGCAGGAAACAGTCTTGAGGCTTTCTCCAGACAAGCAAAACCATAAAATATGAGCATGGCTTGTGCATCAAAACAAACACTTGCATGCAGATACGATCCTACAATAGCAACTGCAATCTCAAAATCCCGCAAAACAGACAAATCAGGGTGCCCTAATGATTTCTTATTTGTTTTAAAGAATAATATTTTCTTTGTCTAAAAAAACCATTATTTCCTCAGGGTTGTTATTCAGGTGACGTGAAGATACTGATGAATACCCATTTCATGCAGAAAGGTAATGTCACACTCAGGAAATCTAGAAACAGCAGCAGCTACCTAACAAATGAGTTCAGACATAAAGAGAGAATTTCAAATTTTAATTATAGGTGGATATTATATCTACAATTCACTATGTGTTATTATGACCTGTAATGCTTTCTTAATCCGAAAATCATTCCATCATCATTTCAACAGCAGTATTTCTGTAATATAGACAAGAAACTACATAGGATTCTCATATATAAATATTTGTAAGCCTAACTAAATTTCAACCAAATTAAAGATCACACCAAATTACGACCACTTTGCAGCCTTGTTACCTTTGCAGTCTTTTAGTGGCAAGTGTTTAAAATAAGCACATATAAAATAAGCCATGCGAGCTGAAAATCGAATGTGAAGAAAGAAGAGCTCACCCTGTCTCATTTCAATCAGTTTTAATGTTTCCTAATTATGTTAACTTAAACATTTGAGAAACAAAATATAAGTGTGTATACACTGGCATTTTCATGCAAAAATAAAAACAAGTCTGCCACATATGTGGAAACCTTTAAAAAAAAAAAAGAAAAAAGCAAACGTACTTTAAAAATCAGATTTCTGCATTTACACCTTAACCCAATTTACAAGCATTCTAGGGAATATTAATAACAACATCACAGCATATTTTAGAGATTTGACATCATTTCAGTTCTCTGGGAGAAACTTCCGGTCGGAAGTTCAGTATTGAACATGGAAAAATCAATGTCTTCAACCATAAATGAAGGACCAACACAAATTAATATCTAATTTAGGACCCTTTATCAAACAACATATTGTGCATTCAGCAAAGCTCCCAAATGCAATGATCTAAATATTAAAAGAGAAAATAGAAGCAGTGACATCTCCACCTCCTCTCTCAGACTGCATCAGCCTTCTAACAGTAGTAATGCAGAGGAAGAAAACAATCCAGCACAACTGACAATTCAGTCTTGTTATTAACAACCACCAAGTCATTATCTCAGTAGATCATGCTATAACAAAATAACATAGCAGTGCCAAAGCAAGTTTTTATGTTACTAGGGTTTTCAGGTTCACTGGGAGTTGTTAAAGCATTACTTGCTAGGGGGTTTGGTGATTTTTTTATATTTTAGTGGAAAAATATAGTTTTGGTTGTCAGTAAAAAGATGACATACAAATTTTCTGGTTTTCCTATCAAGGATGATCGTTTCATCTGACAATAGAAAATACATAAATACATAAGGTAAAATTTATGAATGTGTTCACATACATTCTCCAGGTTCTTAATTTTAATTCAGAATTTACTGTAAATGTATTACTTTGTACCACTCCCCTGAGGTTCGTACCTTCCATTAATTTTGCAATTATTATCCTGAAATTAAAAACCGAGACAGACTTCCCAGGTGCCACTCAACTATTTGAAAATGCAATTTTCATTCCCAAATGAAACAGATACATTCACCCCTATAGTACAACAATTTGCCATGATGCTAATAAAGCTTAAAAGAAACTGTTGAGCTAAAGCTTGTGTTCAAAAATATTTAGTCCCATTACTTCCCCTAGAAACAATTAATTGCAGGAGCTGAAGACACTATCTCCCCAATTGTTTAAGTGTGATTCATACATTTAGCAGAAACAGTGGAAGCGTCACTATGATTCAGTGGTTACCTACACCACAAGCGCATGGTCAACATGACTTGCTTTGGGGATGGTTATCTTAACCAGAAGGCAAGAGCAGACAGCTGAGAATAGCTATGTCTCAAGCCACTACAGCTAGATTCATCAGAGCTTGCCTGTCAAAGCCTTAGGTCTCTTTCCTCCCAGAATCGTTACAGGAACTAAGTGTTGTAAAGCAATTTGCAGTAAGTGCTAAATATTATTTGACCTATACTGATTCTTAGCATTTATTAATAAGTGCCTTTTTTTAGAGAAAAAAACATAAGAAGGCATGAAATACCAGAATTTTCTGCCACATCTTTTGACTGCATGTGTGCAAATTTGGCCCAGTCAACATCAGCTAACAAAAGCTTCTAGAAACAAGACATTCTGAGGATTATTCTAACACTCTAAGAACATCAAATACTAATATGTGATGTATTTTTCACATCTGAGAAACAAGTTTGTCTACAGAGCAGAGGGACCTTTTATTTTATCCATTCCCTACATATCACCCAAAACAATGCTGGTTGTTCTTCTCAAGGCTTGCCTTCAGTAGTTTAAAAAAACAAAACAAAACAAAACAAAAAAAACCACTACATTTTTTGGCCTGGCTCTATCTGTGCATGTTTTATCCATTTTGTTTACAGATATTTTCATTTTCTGCTTCTCATTTGTGCAATTCAGGGCTTCAGTCATTACAGGGAAGTAATTAAATCCAAGCAATGAACTTGTTCAAAACACAAAAATAAGTAGAAAACATTACTGTAAATGAAAATTGTAGTCATATTTGTTAAACTCATAAAAAACCAAAAGAATGACTTAAAGAATTGACAGTATAAGTTAATATATCAAAGCTAAAATGATGGACATTCCTTTAACTCGTATGCCTTAGATTCTCCTTAACTGCAATGAGAAAAGATTGAGCCCTTTGACATTAACCAAAAGGCACACAAAAGGTAGGTGTGTACCTCATACGATGCTTACTGATCTCCTGTGGTTACTAGCTCCACATCAGGACTTCCACTGCAACCAACCTGTAAGAGGATGGGCAGAAGCAAGCAACTGGAAGTCCTCGACCAGTGCACAACAAATGTCTGCTTAGCTTTTAAAAGTGTCCTGGGAAAGACTTTTCAGCATGCCTGAAAATTAAATTTGAATAAAATCTACGTATCTGGTGTTGCAGTGAAGAGATTGAGTCCTATGCATTTTGGTTACTAAAGGGATGTGGCACACATACATCGTCCCTTACAGAGGAGCAGGCCTGGGTTTTCTGCTAGGCTGCTTCCAGAAACAGGTGGCATACAGGTTTGAGCTTTCCAGACACATTTGCTTCTTTTAGGTCCTTTGTTCAAGTCATTCTGCTTCCCTGCACTCTTCTGGTAGCTAAAGATCTTGCCCATAGCAGTCAGGAGGTCTTTCAATCAACTTCAGAAACCTTTGGATAGGTCCTAAATGAACCAAGTTACTTTTACTCTAGTTTTTCGTGGGTTTTAATATTTCTTTTCATCTTATTAATGAATATTTTTATCTATTTGACAAGAGTGTTTATCGCTTTTGAATCATCATATTTTTTCTTAAGTTCATGTTTCCCCATGTGTCACTGACTTTTATTTCAGTAACAAGGTATTTGGAAACACTTTACAAGCTAATCATTTACCATAAACTTGCCACATAAGAATTTGTGTTGACCTAGAAGGCACATAAATAAAACCTAAAAAAAAAGTCAAAAATAAAATATTTCTTACACAACACAAAATGATACAGAAATTATGTTTTAGTTGTCTTCATTACAAAATTTCTCACTGTGTGTACATACATCAGGTTACAGGTAATTTACTATATTTTTTTCCAGGGGCAAATGTATATTCTTTAAAATAATGTATCAACTTCTCTCATATTGCTTAAAGAAGACTTAAAAGAACAGAGTTGATAGGCCATCTAAACCAGCAGGAATGCCAGCAATACAACAGCACAATTCCAGTTCCCATCAATATGTTTCAGTATCTTTAATCGGATTATTGCTGCAGTAATTTCTGCAAACTAGTTTCCTGCGCTTAGCCATTTTATAGCAGTTCGACATGAATCCAATGATTTTGATTGTTGCAATCAACAAATACACTGCTCACATAGGCTAATAATTCTTTTAGTTGTAAATAACAATTACTTATTCTCTATTAGAGCCCTAAATAGATTAGAGCTTAGAAACTCCTTTTTTTCCTTCACAAAATCAAACATGGCTTCTTAGGAAGAGATATCACAGGTAACTATAGCCAGTGGCTTAGGAAGTCCTCTGATTTGATTTTATGCAATATCAGGAAAAAAAGGGTGCTTTGAGCTTACTGACAAAATACAAACTTACCTTCCCACAAGCTCTGCAATGATGCCTTCTTTTGGTGAATGTAAATCTGGCCTCGCATTTCATACAGTTTGGTGCTTGAGAATCTGGAACCCAAACTGGAGCCACCTCACCCAAAGCTGTAAAAGGCTTTCTGGCTGGAGCTCCAAACTGACCAGCTCTGAGATCATTATCTGGGCTATCTGGGGCTACTGCAAGGCACGGACTACTAGAGACTCCAGATTCATACTCTTCCAAATGTTCCCCATTAGTATCAGTAACAGAGGCATTTAAAGATGTTTCACCAGGAAACGCATCTGCTGTATCCCCTAATTGTGTTTTACCAAAGACATTTTTGTTTTTACTATTACCTCCACAATTTGGGGGAACAAGATCATTTTGTAAGTGGTCCGATAATGGCTTCGGAATCTGCAGTTTAAGATTTGTAGGTTGTTTAGGTCTTGCACCACCAAAAGGAACACTGATAGATTGCAGATTAGTCACTGGTTTTGGTGAAGTTTGCCCTTGCATGGATGAAACCTGACTACAAAGATTATGTAAATAATTTTTCTTTATGTGGTCACCAGTGCTGTTTAAAATAAGACCACTCCCTTCTGTGGTCTCATTTCCTCTCTGTTCATAAACATTAGCGTAACATTCTGACTTGCTTTCCTCTATCTCCTTTTCCTCTGTTACTGAGTCTTCCTTGGAGGGTAAAGTCTTTGGAACATGAGCAACAACTGGGTTCTGCATTCCATAGGAATCACAACCATTAGACAGAGAGCCTGCTGCTGATGTAGCCATCACATCAGAGAGACTGGACCCTTCAAGCTCATCTATACCTGTTCCTTTTAAGTCTATGCCTGCCTCCATCATCCCATCTCCACCTTCTTTACTATTACTGCATGCCTCATCAGGCTGTTTCGTCTGCAGAAGTCTTTCATTCTCTCCCAGAGTTTGCTTATTATTCATCTCATTCAACTTAGTCAGTTCCCAATTAGTCATCTCCTGAGATTCAGCGTAACACTCTGCCATGCTGAGCAATTCCGTTGTGCCAAGATTTTTATCACATTCAATGACTTTGCTTTCAGTGGCACTACCATCCTCAGGGGCAAAATGTTCTGCAACACGTTCCTTGTAATTGCCACTTCCAGCCACATTAGGTTGACAAGTTTCAGTGAGCCCAGATAGCCTAGACTGTAACTGTTGGGTTGTTTCCTGTTCTATGACTAAGCTTCCATTACTTGAACCAGAAGAAGAGTTTCTAGCTTCTAGATCCATTCTCTGAGGAATGGCTTTACTAGTAAAATTTTCAACTGATACACAATTTTCTTGCATTTTAACGGTACCATCAGCTGGTCTCTGCAAGAGAGTCACTGCATTAATCCCTGCAGTTGTAGCTTCTGAAAACAGTGAATCTTTACTCATATTCAAATCATCCTTTAATCGAGAGGAGGGGCACGCAACGGTCAGGCTTTCAGATGAAGCATTAATCAAATGACTTATAGAGTCATCTTCAGTGCACAGCCGATTTACTTGCTTTTCTGTATCTGTATCTTTTTCCGCAGATCCATTTACAGTAACACTAAACTGATCACTCTGTTGGTTTTCATTATCCAGTGTAAAGCTAATAGTGNGCTGCTAGTGCTGGAACTCCCTTCCTGTAGATCTAAAATAATTCTGACCCAGTCAGCTTACAATCCAGCAAATCGCCACTTTGTAGTGTTCTTCTGTCACAGTTATGCATGACTGCCACCACTAGTACATTTTTCTCCTCTGGCAAGCAAGCTATATTTCCACATTTCTTTTCTCCTGTTTCCACAGTGTTACACTGATCACCCCAATTACTATTTCTTTTAATCAATTGATCGTCTGCTGCTGCCTGATCATCAATCCACATGACTGGGGTCTCTGGGCTTATGCTAAAATCCTTTCCATTAGCACAGTGATCCCCTCCTCCTGTTGGTGTAGTCACTGAATGAGACAAGGAGAAAGACTTTAACCTCTGTTGACATTCATTAGGAGTTGTAGCTTCATTCACATTGGCTACGGTTGGGGTAAATGACAGACGACGAGAAGGCGGATCTAGAATCTGATTCCACTTTGCACCCAACAGTGTAGGTGAAACAGCGGCATCTGAAAAAGTGTTTAAATAAGAGAACTTACTGTCCTTTTAAAATTACAGGTTCTATTAACTCTGTTGCATTAGAATGCCCCAAATATGAACGTAGAGATGTTCAAATATGGGCACATCTAAAAATGTAAAACACATCTGCCATAACTAACATCCTTGATCAACCATTAGCAGTGTAATTGCATAATGGTTCTGGAACTCAAGAAGTTCAGAGCTACACCAATTCGTATCAGGTTGAATTTGCACAAGCAACTTTAAACTATTGATTAATATACTTTAGACAGCTAGAAATGCCTAGAAAGATTCCCACTCCCATAAAATGTTCAGTTTCCCTGACAGCACAGAAGTAGCAATTAGACTAAGCAAAAAATTAATACTTCAAATATGATAACTTTCATTTTATGATTTATGTGACCTAATAAAACATTTCTATGCTTGAGTCTCCCAAAACTGCAAAAGAAGCTTAAAATAAGTTTTGCCTGATTTGTTTAAAATAAATGATTAAGATATTCCCACTGAGATTAAGCTTCACAAAACCCTTAAAAAGCGTACGGAAGATTTTCTATTAAAAGAGTGAGAAATTTTTAAAAAGTAAAAAAGATGAATGGAAAAAGACGAGAATACTACTAACAAATA
>WAAD01005543.1:5507-48707 GCA_013389945.1 Fregata magnificens
GCAACATACTCTACAGTGAGATATAGCTGGGTAGTTAGAGCATTCCCCAGGGAAATGCAAGTTCAAATCTCTTCAAAGGGGAAGAGAAATGTACGTGCATTACCAATACCTTGATACCAGTACCTCAAAACACTATGCTCCTGGATAGCAGGATAGAAATCCATGGTACCTTGTTTTTGTTTTGTTTGGGTTTTTTTAATGTGGGGTTCAACTCTCCTGGTAAGCTCTGAGGATGCCTGTTTGATTGAAATCTGCAAAACATAAAGGCAGAAAAGTATTTCCTTTACGCAGGCTTTACGATGTCTATCAAGAATGAGAGGATCTGTGTCCATGTGTTATTCTTAGTCTGGTAAAAGAACTGAAGCATACGGTTGTCTAGGCTGCTGAGCAATAATCCAGCAGGGTTTTGAAGACGTTATTCACAGGATCAGGTGGAGTCCAGGCACTGTGTGTGTGTGGTTTAACACAACTGCAAGACTGGAGTCAGACTTAACCTGGGACATGCATGTTGCACTGGTAACGTTAAGAGCTATAATGCCCTTGGCCACCCTGTCCCCCTATATCTGTACCTGGGGAAAGTCTGAAGATGACTGCATTGCTTTCTTGAGGAGGCCCAGGTAAAATGACAGGTAACAGACATGAAAATAGGAGAGGAGAAAAAATGAGATATTTATTATGTACAGAAAAAACCACAAAGATGTTAACCAATGCATGTTTAAAAAATGAATGTTTTAGAAAATAATTTGATCTGTATTGAAATCATGTGTTATTCTCTTTTACCTTTAGAATTCTGCAATTTGGACAACTAGTCAAAATCGAGAGTTTCATTTGGACCTGTATTTTAATCTGTATATATCGGTGCAACAAAAATAAAAAAACCTGTCCTGTACGAGTGAAAGAGAAGTGAGAGGTTCCAGCCTATGCGTTCCAGTTTTACTCTACATGCACTTCCAGGTGGATAGTGGTATCTGCTAGCAATTGGGAGCTCAAGTTTCCAATAAGGTTAGCAGCTGCAGTTGGAACAAGGCTGCTTTCTCTGTGAGCATCTGCCCAGACCCTTATTTCCCAAGAGATTTTGAAAGGATTTTGGCTTTTCTTGGTTTGGATAAGACCTAAGCAGCTCTGGAATAATGATGGTATCACGTATGTGAATACCCAAATGTCCTGAAACTATTTTCCTCCATTGTTCTGATTTTTATTGAGAAAATAATTTTTTTCCTCCTTCTTTGTTTCCTGGAACTAACAAGTACTGATTGTTCTCTGTTACTGAAAACAGAGAGGAGCAGTGTTCTCTGCTTTCTATTATTTTGTTCATGTGGCTAAAATTTTCGATTAGATTTTTACTCGTACAGAAGCAAGTGGCAATGTAAATCCTTCTTGTAATGATTCTAGGCAGATGGTTTGTCCCCCCAAAGTAGATATACACTAATATTCCCCTCTAAAAATAAGCTTTTTGTCTGTAAAGAGGGAAGTCCTTGATGTAAACTTTTCTTCTGCTATGGAAATTTGAAATCAGTTGCAGCAGAGATAAGAGCTGTACCCATTAATTTGCTAGTTCTGTTAAGACAGACTAGATATAACTATGCTTAAAATGTGTTGCTTTCCAAAAAGCAAAAAAGTTTTTTTAATATTCTGGAGTATTAGAAAGTGCTAGTCCAATATAAGATACACAATACTCCAGGTTTTGAGATCATCTCAATGGTATGAATGGAATGCCATTTAATTTGGTAGTTCCCAGCACTCACTTTCAAAATCAGACAACTGTCTAATGTAAACTAAATATTTATTTTCTGCAATCCCAATATTAACACAGTTACCAAATTTAGAAACAGGTAAGTTATAGAGGTTCACCACCCCTTTTTAACTTCTGGAGTTCTGGATACTGCTCACAGTTAAAGTGATTTGGATCTGGAGACAAGCCTCTCTTTGTATATTCATGTTTTCCTTCAGACTGCATTACATTGACATCTCCTCTGCAGGATTTCTCATAATTTGTAACTTAATGTAACATTGCACTTAAGGAATGCTAGTGTCCCTTGGGTATGGCTAGCTGGAGCCATCTCCTGTTCAGACAGTAAACAGACTGTGTTAATGACCATCCTTGTTAACTTAAACTTGGATTTTATTTATTGCTTTGGAGTTGTTACCTTCTAACTTTCCAGGTGGGGATCCAAACCTTAGTGCATAGTCTTGTGTATATGAAACCTATAATTCCAGTGAGTGTACATCCTGGTTAACAAACTTCATACAAACTTTGGTCTCTATAGATTAATATCACAAATAAATACAGTTTTAAAACACAGATAGCCAATTTGTGTATTCTTCAGATTTAATAAAAGGAGCATTAAAAATCTAATTTAGGTAAACTTTTTCTTTTCCAAGATACCAGATTTCTCCACTAGCATTAAATTATCTTGATTGAAGTATTTTGTTTGTCTGTGCAGTAAAATTTGCAACTGTCCTGTGTTCCTTGTGGGAGAAAAAGATATGGTCTGATGCAGATGTTTAAGGTGAACATTCAATTCTTTGTATTTGATATCCAATAGAAAGTGTATCATATTTAATTTACAGACAAGGGCTGTCCTATGATTACTGTCTGGGGTTCAGACACAAAGACTCAGAGACATCACAATTATACTTTTTTTTCCTTATATATCAGAGAACCCTGAATTAATTTAAAAGCTAACTTTATAGAGCACTGGTTTAGGTGACTTCAGCTGTATTTTAGGGATCCATTCTGTCATACACGAAATCAGTCTCTAAGCACAGGGAATGGTTTTAAGGAATTAGAAGATTTTTTTGTTGGATTTGAATTGCTTATGTTTACCATATAACAATACAGTGGGTATAATGGTATGATGGATCCAAGCCTCTTTAAATCATAAAATTTGAAGCAGAAATGTCACTTCATCTCTGCAAATACCATTCTGACTTGAGACTCACTAGGAAACAGCACTCTTACACTGCATACAGCCAGGGACAGCTGAAGGAACAGAATACACAATAATGCTTCTGATTAAATTATTTATGAATTATGCTTATGAATGAATCTTCAACTCAGATCAAGACAGCTGGAGTTCAGAATTTTAATTTAATAATTTTGCACAGTTCTGGCTTCCATCCCTTAATGCAAATAACTGTTTCAAATTCACATTTTCATCTCCCTCCTTGGCTGTGAGAGTTAAGTAATTGTGACTCCACTAGCATATACAGGGAGCAAATAGTTGACATTTGAGGGGAAAATTACTGTTGAAGGACCAGCCACCTATCAACATCAGCAGCCTCCTACCAGCAGTGGCTGTGTTAGTCTTAATGCAGTCTTATAGATCTGTTGCAAACCTTAACCAGTATTTGGAAAAGTTTGCTGAGACTGTTGGGTTCAAGATGCTTTAGAAGTACAAAGAAAACCCTGCATGTGGAAGATTTTTTTGTTTTGTTTTGCTTGAATGGGCAGATATCCATCGAAATTTTCATTAAAAAGAAGTCATTTTGGGGCTGAGACCATGTATGTAAAGTTTAAGATACCGAATATGTTTTTGTTCATAATGAAGTGAACATAGAGCGGTGGAAATCCGGCACCTCTATACAGCATTTACTGTTACAAATAACATGAGTACATATGTTTAAAAAATTCACTGCTAGTAACTGACAAAAAATTACATGAATTTATGAGATCATGGGAAAAATTACTTTGAAGTTTTCTTGCTATAGATCATTTCAATTACATTGCTGTGAAGCGTGCCATGTCTGTATCTCTTTATCACACTTCAAAAGGAGATTTTAATGTGAGGGAAGTTGAAATTCAGAATGTCTAACTGGGTCAGTAGGGTGTCTTTCTATATGAAATAAGCAGTGCACCTAACTGATAGATACGAATGGGGTTCATCAGAGGTACACTCCTGAAACAAATGCCCGGCTGCCTCCCTGGCAGTGGCAAGAACAGGTGCCCCTGGAGGCCCTTGTGGTAGCCCTGTCCAAATTGCTGCAAGGATCTCAAATTAGTTATGCAGGATCTCTTTCTGGAAAATTTCGGTCATGTAGACTAGTTAAGGAATTTTTCTGCTGATACTTGGGGGACTGGTTCACTAGGCGCCTGAAACACTAGACACCAGTTGGATTGCATCCCAACTTATCTGTAGAACCTGGGGAGGCCATATCAAAGCAGCCCGAGCCTTGGGCCTCACGGATCAGCAACTGAACACTTTCTCATTTACTCCCTGTTTTCCTGTCCTCTCCTTGCATTGTACAGCATATTTTTGCTCTGCTTTTTAAAGGAGTTACTGATACTGATTTTCATTTTCTCCTTGAAGTGGCTGCAAAATACATGGATCCGTCTGAGGAAAGTGCCCCTGGGTTGATATGAGACCTCTTCTATTATTTTTGACGGACACTAGCTGTCTTTCAAGAAGAGGCAAGTAGAGATGATGATAACACGGGATTTTTGTAAACAAGATCCTGTGTCTGGGTTAACTTCTGTTTGGGGGCTGTTGGTGAAAGCATCCCAAGCACTACCCTGCTAACCACTCTGCACTGAAAGCCTGTGCTCAATGAGGAGGCGGAAAAGAAAAGAATTTTTTAAAATTATGTTTAGTATTTGCATAGCATTTTCACAGGAATGCTACAAGGGAGCACCGCAGCCATTTTGACTCTCTCACAAGGCCATCCCTGCGTCTGCTCAGCTATATATTTCCTAGATAATGAAGTGCAGTTAAGAGACTACTGGCGCTTTGCAGCTATTCTGTTTTGCTCATAGGTTTATGTGTTGTTAATTTGGAAACAAAGCTATTATACTTCAGATGGTGTTATGGGTTTGATAAAGGAAGCAACATGATAGATTAAAATACCCTCCTTTCAGGCATTGCAAATTGCCAAAGCAGTTGTACTTAGACTCAGTGGGTCATTTATCTTCAAACTACACAGCTGACTCGGCACTTGGGTGGGTTGAGAAGTAAGTAAGTGGTTTTGACATTTAGCAGCCCAAGGCTTCTTTTCTCCTTGAGACTTGCGCATCAGCTATGTTAGGTTTTGTCTGCTGCTACTCTTTTGAAGCAGATGGTAAAAGCTCACCTCAGCTGGGTGGTTGGGACCCTTGCAGCATTTAGCAAGGCTAACCAATTGAATTATAACTGATTGTGCCTGCGGGTATCGAGTAGCATATGATTTATGATTATGGTGTTTTAAATATAGTCTGTGGAAGGTACCAGAATGTAGCACTGAATATATTTTGAAAAATCCAGAGAAAAAAACACTCAGTCACAGGAAACCAAACAGAATAGTTTAGAATGAGATAAGGTCCCTTCCGTTACAAACAGCTCCATCATAAGGACTTTGTCTATTGTAGATGTGCTTCTGCATATATTTAGTCTGCATGTTTAGTCTTCATTATATCTTGAAATCATTTAACCATAAGATTTGCACAGAATGTAGCTCTTTGCTGTAATACGTGCAGTTTAGGAAATGCAGATTTCAAAGCTGGAGTCTGTATAGATGCTGAAGCGATAAGCCCGAAATAGCAGAGTACATTCAATGAGGTTATTGCATCGGCACCTCAGCAAGCACTTCTGTTCAGTTAGGCATAAAGCCTGAGGGTAAAGTAACGACCATTGTGGGATCAGCAGTTCTATTTTCAGACAGCTCCTTTCCAAACCTCATCCTCTTACAACACAATATTTGCTAAATTGGAAATATCACATCCCAAACAGTCTGAATAACTAGAGATCATGAGTATTCATGCTGCAACAAAACAGCAGTATATATATGCACCTTTCTTAAAAGAACATCCCTTAAAATGAAGTGAAAATGTGTTTATTCATAATGAATATCTCCAGATAAATGTCTAGCAAGGGATATCTTATTTTCAGCTGTTTAGTAATCCTGCTTAATTATGTCCCTGCTGAAACTGGGAAATGTTGTAGAGAAAAGTGATTAGGAAAAGCTGAGCATTTGCTGCAAGGTACTATTGTGAATACAATAAAAAAGCCGCCAGTCCCTCAATAAAGACTGTTTAGCAATATACCAGATCTAATCCAAGGTGTACCTTGCAAATGACATTTTTAGTTGCATGTTCTACATTTCCTTTGCATTGGCAGAAGACAGCTGAGGTCTGCAACCTTACAAGAAGAATATAGTGAGTGTTTTACTGAAAATAACATAGAGAACAAGTGTAGCCATTTTTAGTTCACAAACCATCAGTGAATGTGTTGAAATATGTGTTCGGTTTTTCTGAACACTCTGATGAAATATGCTTGTTAGGTAGGGAGCTGCTCAGGAGGGGAGCATGCTGTATGTGCTCGCACAGCATACGACAGGCATTACCAGAAGATAAAAATTTGTCTGCAATCGAGTACTTCCTATATGTTATTCATGAGCGTCCACTATTGGCACCATGGGTTTAATCGTGTGTGTTATCTTCTTATTGTTTCTGTTTCCTGCTGGGATAAACAAAGCTTCAGAAACCAGAAACTTCTAAGAATGTTTTGGGAACATGGAATTCTTTAACTGTATTTCATGAAGTCTGCTATCAGTTCAGATGTATTTGTGAATATTTGCTCACATTAACATTTGTGAGTAAGCGTGCAACCAAGTCTTAAGAAACCTGCATCATTTGCAGGTGTAAGCAAAGCAAACTGAATAAAATGTCAACAGTATTTTTGGCAATACTTTCCCTTATTTGCTACATGTATTCTGGTTTGACAACCTGCTCAAACGTGTTTTGTTTTCCTGAGGTAAAGCAAGCAGGCAAATACACATACCTTGCTTAGCATGCTGTTGACATGCTCTGAACACATATCCGTACCTTACGGGAGCACTTATGTTTCTTTTCTTGGAACAGCCAGCAAAATTCTCACTTTTGAAAATGAGGTCTCAAAACTTGTAATGTACCACAAGCAGAGCAGAGCAGAGGAGAGAAGAGAAAGGCAGCCTTACCTCCCCCACCAGCCTCCCCCAAAAATTCTCTGTCCATCTGACCAGGCAACAACTCCTGCCTGACCACAGCTTAGCGCTCAGTTTGACCCTGAATGTGTGAGGAACATGCTCCACCAGGCAACAAATTTCTTGCTGCTGGAAGAAGCACAGGTGTATCCAGCCAAAATCTCATCTGTAGTTATCTCTCACCCGCAATGCTTTGCAGCAGGAGCTGGCCTGAGATGCGTATACAGATCTTGAGTCCTCATAATGGTGATTGCAGTTCAGTTTTTGGTTTTGATCTTCCAGGAATATTAGAGAAAACTCAGACAGAAAGATTTCCAAAGAATGTGCTGCCCTAAAGCATCTTACTAGCCGTGCTAAATCTTAAATCACAGTATTTCTGCTGATGGAAACATTGTATAAACAAAAGTCAGCTATTTACAGTGATCAAAGAAACATATTTTGTGGTTGCATCTAACCAAATGTTTTCTTTAAAAGGCAAAGAGTTTGGCTGTTAAAGGACATGAGCAGAGACTGTTTAAATGACACAGAACGTACTTGCTCATATTTCTAGAGCACTAAGCAGCCCTTCCAGTGAAGTGTGAAGTGCCATTTGAGAACTGAGATATTGAACTGTTCTTATTATTCCTCCAAGTTGTTGGTTTCAGAGGAACATTACAAAGGCCATTGCAAGGCATAATTTTAAAATTGAAAAATTATGAGGCAGCCCCACATGAGTATTTTAGAGAAGTTGAAACACCATTGAAACTTGGAATATGTCTAAATTTTTACCAGGTGGGGACATACAGGACTTCAGAGGTCCTTTTGTAGCATCCAACAGTGAAACATCTTACAAGGGAATCACAGAATATTCTGAATTTAAGAAAGGGTCTTAAAGAGCTAGATTTATACAGGTGTCATGGGTGTTATGGGCCTCTGGAGGACAGAGAATTTGTTACGTTGTGCCACTGTACTCTTCATCAAGGATGAGATAACAGTATGGTAATGATATAAAGCTTTTTTTTAGGCACCAATTTAATGAACTGTAAATATACGTACATACATATAAAACTCACTGGGCCATTTCATTGGTTATGTTTCTCCTAAGTCCTGATTAGTTTCAAGGGATAACCAGCACCATAGTCAAATGATTTTTTCATTTCCTTCAGGAAGTTAAATTTTCATTGCGACTTGTTGGCATTTCTGGTTTTGGGGGTTTTGCTTTTTTGCTCAATTCAGTAAAGCTGGATCTAGTGCAAGCTTCCAAAGACATAAGAAAACCTACCCTGAAGGCACAGAGCACAGAGGCTATGGGTGTGCTGCCCTTGGTAGGGTCTTGTCTGTGATGTCAAACCCTCAAGGCTTTTGAGCTAGACAAGTCATGTTTTTCCTGCAGGTGGTGGTACAGCTGGCTGCTCTATGCCGTGTCCATTGTTCCATAACTATCTTCACCTTGACCCACAACTATATTATATCCTGGATGCAACCTTTCTGCCTCCCTGGTAGTGGGTGCCCACATCAGCGTGCTGTAAGGTCCAAGCCTGAGCTAAGCCCTCTTTGCTGCTCATGGCTGCCCTCATGCTGCTCGTGGCTCTGGGGCAGATTAGAACAAATAAACACTCTCATGGCCATCATCACCCCATGGGATGGGGCAAGGCTAGGCAGAGGTTGAGCTCCTCTACATCACCCTCAGGGATGTAGAGGGAAGGGATGTCCTGCTGTGACCTGCTGCTCTTAACCTCTTGCAAATGTAACTGTGAAAATTTGACTCGTTCTAATCTCTCCTTCACTGAGCTGTGGTTTCGGCAGTATAAGAAAAGTACCCACTGCATTCATGGAGAGCAGAGCAGGGTGGCTGTGACACTTATAAGACATATTCAGAAAGGATAATGGACAATGACTGACACCTCTTCTAGTGCTAGATGAGGATCCACAGGAACAAACAAACAACAACCAAAAACCTCTATTCGTTTCAGGAGGGAGAGAAACTTGTCCCAGCCTAACAGGCAAAATGGTTCTTACAAGCAGAATTTGACCACTGAAACAAAAACCAGCCTCATTTGATATTAATCAGACCATTTCAGAAATTATTCCTGCTAACTGTTCTTTCCTACATATGTTACGCCAGAGTACAGTCTACAGGAAAGAAATAACACTTTTATTAACTGCAAGGGATTCTGCCATCAGTTAGTGCATTACATAATAGCTACAATGTTAAGTGCTAAAGCACATAATTTCTTATGGCTTCTACAAATCATCTAGAGATTTTTTTTTTTCTCCTTCAGCTCCTAAAATACCTTCTAAACTTTCAGTTAAACTATCTGTGTTCTGTACCTCTTTCTTTTGTGTTACTCTCTTCTATCATGTTTTTGTTTTCTATATTTCACTGGTACAGGTTCATGCTGTTTGTCACTCCTGCTCAGATGCTTGGTTTGACAAAATAGACTTGCTTACGTTTAAGTTAAAGGGCTTGACTGGGCTCTGTAAAGTCTTCTGGAGGATACTCTGACCAAAGTGTCTATTTTAGTGTGACAACTGAGTAATACTGTTATTTGTATTTTAACTGAAGCACACATTTTTCATTTAAAGAATGTGAGCAAATAGATGTGAATATCCTTAAGAAAAGTAGTGCATCAGAGTTATTATGCTAGTGAAGGTACAAATTTTGTCCCTTTAAAGCATTTCAGAGTTTGAGTCTGACTGGTATCTAATTAATGCAAAGCATAGACCCAAAATCAAGATGCAGTGAAGGAATATCAGAACCATTTTGTGCTTGATACTTAAAAAGAAACCAGCTGGATCATTTGGACATGGAGCTTGTCTGGGACACAGCACTGTTCACTGCAGGAGTCCGGAGATGGTCTGCACCTCGGTCTTGTGGGGAAGACAAATTTATGTTTAGCTGTAGTAGGTCACTCTTCTATTACCTGACTCTGCTATTTAGGTACAAATCACAGAAAACAAAATTAAAAGGTACTAGGAGACCTCCTCTTCATGAGCAAGGCAGTGTCTGTTGTTTTCCTGCATAGACTCTTGCCCCTTTTTCCCTCCCTCCCCCAGTAAAAGGGAGACAAGAGCATCATGTCAAGAATCTGTTTTGGTAATTAGCTATGCAAACCATGGAAAAGTTTTCTTAGTGTCTAACCTAAATCTTCCTTGCTGCACTTGAATCCAGTGCTTATTTGTTTTATTTGTAGCTTATCCCTCTTCTTTTTACAGCTACCTTTTATTCTTTTGACAACTGCTACCTTGCTAATAAAGCTGTGGCAGATAAGGGAGGTACTCTCCACATGCAGACAGGATGACTAAGGAAGAAAAACAAAGGACAAGCAGAATACAAGGGGGAGCTCCTGTGAAACACGTAGCCGGTTTATATCTTTAAACCTTTTCTTGATAGAAGTGGTATGTGCATGACAGCTGCTGTCGGTTGGCAGTGGGGTTATCTGAAGGGTCTGGACAGGTACTGCTAGGAGCTGGCAGATTATACTTAGTATTCTGCTTGCAGGGATCACTTGTTAAAAGCAAGCCTCTTCTCTGTTCTTGAGTTTGGTGGTAGGGAACAAACAGCATAAACATTTAGGATTAGGGTTAGGTCTAGAATTAGGGTTTGTCTTGGAATGCCAGGAAAGATCAACTGCAGTTACTACTGGGTTTCCATAAGTTTGCTTCCTTAATATTACAGCTGGTTCTGCAAGGGGAAAGGGAAACATGATACGAATTGTTTGGGCAAGAGCAAGAGCTCTCTGTTAGGGATACAGTAATGTTTAGAAATAGAGGGCGGGCTGAACTGTAGTGTGGTTAGGTTTGCTAACCTGTCTTAAAGGACCTAAAACTTGATGGACTTGATTTCTTTCTCTAGAGTTAAGTCCAATACTATCATCAGAATCCTAGATTAGGATATAAAATTCCAGGATACTGCTCTGGAAGTTAATGATTTGTGTAGTAATCTTTTTCTCTAGAGTTAATTATTTCCAGTTAAGGTTAAAATAAAGGTACAAAAATCAAGCGGGTGCTGAGCTGCAATTATTGCTGTGTTTGGAAAGTCTTAGAAGGTAGTGACACTCTTTGGCCACTTCTATTTCCAAAAATAAAACCTATTCTTGAACATAAAGCCTTGGCTTTGCATGAGAAAAATGCACTGCCAGAGACCACAACATGGTATGTTCCCCAACGTCCTAAAGCAATCAGTCTGACAGGGCCAATCTAAAGATCAGTTAACTTAGCTAAAGCCAGCACTGATTACAGTTAGGTCTTCCTGCATTTCTGAGTCCTAACCCTGACTTTAGCCATGAATTTATACTAGGACAAGTGATGGCCACAGCATGAAGCTCCATATAGAATCCTAGCTCTTTACATTTGCGTATGTTATTCTGGAAATGGAAAGTCTGAGCAGCTCCTGTTATTGTGGGACGGACACATTAATTGACCTAGGCTTATGGCTGGGTCCTTTAGGACCTAGAGGAATGTAATAAATTCTGGTTATTTCCAGGGTATTTTGCCTGGATTCCAATGTGTATACAAGATTAGGTTTGTAATGTTGTTGTGGTTGCAAGGGTTAGAATTTGGTTAGGATTCTGAAATGTAGAAAGTTCTGAGCTGTAGTCAGTTCTGGGTTGAGAAATATTCACTAACATAACTTTTAGGGCTTTTACGTGAAAGGAAGTAATATGCTAAGTGACTTTCCATCACTTCCATTATATTGCACCTGAGTTAAATCTGGAGTTTGGGATAAAGAATGCCAAGAGGTCAGGGTTCATTTTAATATTGTGGTTAGAAAACATGGCTGGGCTAAATTTAGGGCAGTATTATTTGGACCTAAGAGACTTTGTTGAGTTTTTGAGCTACCTTTCAGTCCTTGGCATGAGTTAGGATTGGATATAAGAAAATGTCAAGTTTGTTACCTGCTGTCATTTTGGAACCACTGCTTTTGAGAGAGTAAGTGGATAGTCCATATCAATTACTTGGGGTGGGACTCTGTTTGAGATTAAAGTGCCTGAATTTAGGCATTTAAGTATATGTGACTGCTTGTGAGCAAGATGCCTAACCTCCTTTTTGTAGTTAATAGAGATCTGGTTAATAAGTGATTAATCTGAGATTTAATCCATAGTAAATAGTCTCAGAAGTTATTATAATTCTCAGGAGCAAAAGACCCCTCGGTTCATTTAGGTTTAGGAATTAATTTGGGTATGGCTAGGGATGGGGTACAGCCATGCAATAGATAATTTAATCTCAGTTTGTTCCCCTAGTTCAAAATTAAGCTGCTGCTTTAGTTGATCACCAGAACTTTTTTCTGTGCACTTTCTAAACCTATAACCTATGCTTGATGTTAAGATAAAACTCAATGTGTTCATCAGGCACTTAATGCAAACAGCAGTAGAACTAAGTTAGCAATATTTTTCAAATCACAGGCTGACTACTGTTCAGCTTTCCCTGTATCTCAAACTTTTCTCAAACCCTAATCCTAATAATTTACTTAACATTGGGCTGCAAGAGGTAGATATTCACTACATTTTTATAGACCCCAACAGAGCCAAGGCTAAAAATAAGTTGAAAAAACCTATTGATACTAAGAATTAACTGCAGATTTATCCTCTCTGAAATTCTAAACCTGAGGCTCTGATCCCAGTCCTCTGCTTGACAGCAATAGACTGTTGCTACTGTCAGCTCTCTTAGCTCCTAACAGGACCACTCCTAAAAATAAGCTGTCGAACCTCTGGAAACACAGTGGGTGAGCCCTCCATTGACTTCTAAAGCTTAGTTCTAATCTCTAAATTTGCCTCTTTAGGGTTATGGATTGTTCATACAGGATCTTGAGAGTATATGAAGCTTTGCAGTCTAAAACAGCAGACTTCTACAGTAGAAAATGTAACATAATGTAACAGATTTCCAAGGTCCTAATCAGAGAGTCTGTAACACCAGGTTGGCCGGAATTTACTGAGTTTATATACCCTGAATTTAACTTAAGCTGAAACTCTAAGGCACTAGTCTGTTAGAGACCAAAGTTCAATATGGTCATTTAAGCGCCCGTGGAACCAGACACAAAGTCAGGTTACCATAGCCCTTCTGATCTCAGTATTGCCCACAACTCCTAACTCCCTTTATTTCCAAGCACCCACCTAACCCTAGTTTGCACCTTAAAGAATATGGCATTGCTGGCTAAAACTCAGCATTTTCCCCTAGTTCTCTAAGGAATTAGCTCTGACTCTAGACTGGTAAACCTGCTTAAAGTCAGCTCCTTTATTAACTCTAGTTCACAAGCCTGCTTTGAAACTCAAACCTTAACCTTCATATTAACCCCAGTCCCAATCTTATATTTAACTGCAGAGCACTGACCAAAACTCAGCATGTTCCTTCTAATCCTGTCATAAATTTAGGCCAGCTAACTTTTCCCAAATCACTGTTAAGCATGGATCATGAGGCCCTCTCTGTTCAAACTCCTAACTCTAACAATATTTCCAACCCTACTTTCCGCTATAGACTCCAGCCAGTAATCTTTCTTCTCTAAAATGTTAGTTTCAGTACCCAAAAATAAATGCTGTATATTAAACTCTTATTCTGTTTCCAGTCCTATACAAACACTCTTCATGCACTTCATGTTCAAGATATTCCTCTGGTCCCTTGAAAAGCTAGTCTGTGCTTTGTGGATCACTATTTGGACTTGTGCCTATTTGCACAAGTACCCTTTCAGATCTGAAGTAATCGTGTTCCCCATTAAGCAGAGAGGAGGAGCAGCAGTCCCAGTCAGACAGTGAGAGCTGCAGAGCTATGTGCCCTTTGACTGCATCCCATGCTTGATGTACACTGCACTGGCCAGTGGTCAAAGTGGACAAAGATGTCAGACTGACCTATTTATTTATGCTAGTAAATTTGCACCTGAGGTCTCATCCTTAATTGTATGGAGCATTTCTGCATGCATAGCAGGGGAGATAATAAGCCTGTGCTAGACAATAGGTGCATTTGTATGAACAGGGAGTCCCTTTGAGAACTCTTTCCCTCCATGCTCAAAACAGATCATGCTCAAAAACAGACCCAAAAGATAATAAGAACCATGCTATGGTTCTCTATATAGAACACAATTATCAAACCAGTAAATAAAGAAGGCTTCTTCCAAAGCAATACTAATTTCTCTCTGATTGCGATTCTCAAGAGAAAAAGGTAACCTGTATGTGTACTGGCCAAGATGGAGTTAATTTTCTCCATAGCAGCCCACACGGTGCTGTGTTTTGGATTTGTGGCTAAAATGGTGTTGATAACACAGCAATATTTTGGCTACTGCTGAACAGTGCTTGCACAGCATCAAGGCTGTCTCTTTTTACCACTTTACACTCCTTCCCTCCCTCACCCCAAGCAAGTAGGCTGGGGGTGGGCAAGAAGCTGAGAGGGGCCATAGCCAGGACAGTTTACCCAAATTGACCAAAGGGTTAGTCTATACCATAATAGCACCATGAACAGCAATAACACTGAGGTAGAGGAAGAAAGGAGGTAGTTGCTTTCCAACATGGCCATTGTTCATGGCTGGGCATCAGTCTGACAGTGGAAGGTGGTGAGTGATTCCTTTTGCAGACCTCTTTTTTTTTTTTTTTTTCACCCTCTGTCCTTTACCTATTGAACATTCTTTACCTTGACCCACAAGTTTTCTTGCTTTTGGTTTTCCTGTTTTTCTCCCCTGTCCTGCTGGAGGAGGGAGGAGTGAGTGAGCGGGTGCTTCGCTGATGGCTGGGGCCAACCCACCACTGTATGGTAAGGGGAGGCTGATAATGTGATCAGCTGAGCATGAAATAATGACTCCTTATATTAGTAAACTGAAAGTATTGTCATTTATTTCACATTACCCTGGTAGACCAACGCTTTGGCTTGCCTGTATTTCATAAACCTCTTAAATAAATGCATGGGTAGCCTGTCTCTGGCATTAGCATCTTTTGCAAAACATATATCCTAGCATGAATATTTCTATCAAAATTTATCTGGCAGCTGGATAATTCTTGCAGTCCAGGAGGCTAAGCCATGAAAAGCATAAAGTATAATTGGTCTTCATAGTAAAACTTGGTATGATTTCTTACTCACTGGATCTGTTTTTCATATGTATTTAATTATATATGCTTATTTTAGGGCTTCAGATAAAGTTCTACTGGATTAATCTCCACGGCTATGCAAAAACCAAACATGTGGGTATTATATATGCATATAGCTCAGGATCTCAGCTGGAAGAATTTAGAATTAGACTCATTCCACAATGTTTCAATGACATTCATTCCTAGTGACAGTGAAACTGAGAAAGAGAAACTGGTGGATAGCAACCACAAGGATCAAAAATATTATTGCTTTATTCTTTTTCATTTCAGCATTCAGTGCTTTACCACTAAGCCTCCCTCTTGTTTTCCTTCCTTACCTCACTTAGGCTACTTGACAAACAATGAGGAATTTTAATGGCATCTACCTTGTCTTATTATTCCAGTCAAACCATGCTTTCTGTTGTCATAAATAAGACAGATATATGATTGGTTTCATACCTCCACATAAGGCAAAAATCATAATAATCTAAGAATGATTTTGTAACAAACTCTACAGAATAAGTTATTAGTACATTAATGAATCAGTTTAACACTATTACTTGTTAAAGAATGAATGCTTCTGGATAGGTTTTCTAATTTCTCAAGAATAGATGGCTGAGCTATGCTATAATCTCACTCTGAATCTTATGAAATTGTTCAGCAATTGTGTTCATAGGATTGCAGCTCTGAACTCACTTTTTGAATGGTAGTGAATGCTCCATAAAATCTGCAAAATTGCCAACCTTGTAATTATGAACCTTTCAGCACAGAAACAAAACAAAAGGTAGCATTTACAGATAACCTCACTGTATCACTGAAATGTGCAGGAGGAGTTCCAGTTCTAAAAGCTTTTATTTTATCTTTAAATTCAACTAATCCTTTGAATTATGCCTCCAGGAAAGGAAGTTTGCAAACTGTCAAAGACAGAATAACATCATCATAGGTACAATAAGACATAATCAGGTAGTAAGAGGACAATGCTGTTCCTGAAAATATTAATACTTGCTAATGAAGAGCCTGTTGCATGATTTCAAGCTTGGTAGAAGTAGCATAAAATTAGCTTGCCCTCATATTGACAGGACTGCAATCATGAAAGCATTATAGGTGTATCTTTGGCTCATCATTTGTCAAGGTAAAACAACATACCCTTCCCTGAGCTTTGTTTGGGTGGAAGATATTCCTGTGCTATGACATTGCTATCAATGTCACAACCAAGCACCAGCTGCGGTTTTAAGCACGCAGCTCTACATTTAAACATGCAGTCAACATTGAGACATGCTTTCATGGCTCAGTCTTTCCACCTAAATAGCTAGACTACTTCGATGAGCTTTTGTACAAATTTGAAATTGATATCTTCATTGCTATAAAAGACTTCCCTAATACATAACAAAGCATCAACATGCTTCAATTTGAAATACTGGTTACGGAAGGGCCAATTCCACTCAAAACACAGATTACCAGCAGATTTAATGAAATAAAGTGTGACAACCACATACAACGTCTTAGTTTGGTCCTGGGTCACTGCCCCAAGTACCTACCACACCAGATGTCAGTAAGATGAAAGCTAGGAACATCATAGTTCAAAATGAAGCTGAAGCAGGTGCTCTCTCTTCATGGGTAGTAGCTACCGTGACCCTCATCTTCTCAACAGCTCTGTATAGCACATGAGCATGGGCAGGTAACATGTATACAGAATGTATCAACACTCATTTGGCCAGCGGTACAAAAATAGTTTCAGGAACACTGTAGCTAGCACCAAATGTCTGGCTTCCAATCTTCATACATCACACCATCATCTCTGCTTAGAAAAGCTGCAACGTTGTGAAAATACAAGCATGTGGTAATTTTTTGCGTGCATCAAGACTTCCAAAATCTATAGAGAGGCCAACTCTGAGGCAATACTTTGAACTATTT
This sequence comes from Fregata magnificens, assembly GCA_013389945.1. Taxonomy (NCBI): domain Eukaryota; kingdom Metazoa; phylum Chordata; class Aves; order Suliformes; family Fregatidae; genus Fregata; species Fregata magnificens. Next base: position 22,382 of record WAAD01005543.1, read on the forward strand.
AGGGAAAGCATGCTAGCCCGAAGAGAAAACATCATCACAGACCTGACAAAATAAACCCTGAAAGATTAAGTCACTGTCATTTATGAATTGCCCTAAATTGCATCAAACCATGACATAGGCCCTGCAGTCCCCTACTATGCAAATGGAAAATGAAAGACAAGTTCAAGACGACACTGATACAGAAGACTGTGCAAGTAAACCAAAGCTCCTAAAACCAGCTGTGCTTAATTCTATCAAGCAGTAAACTACAAAACCACTTGCTTGCCATATTTCTCTTAATAAAGATAGCCTTTAATTTTCATTTTTCTTCTACTGTTAGCTTATGTATTAAATGAGGATTAGGAAGAAAATGACAATGTTTCATAGCACTACTGACTGTGCGCTCTTCTCTAGTTCATGTATTCATGCCTGCATATAAAAGACAGCAAAAAACCAGGCAAGTTGGTATTAACAAGACCAGAAAAAGTACTCAACTGACACCTCTTCAAATGTTTGTAAAGAGAACTTACGTGCATGGTAACCTGATGACTATCTCTTCTAAAAAGCAAGTGAATTCTGTGTTTACAGGAGTGAAAGACATCCTTTGAAAGGCTGACTTTGAACTCAGATCCAGAGAAAGTAAGTAACCTGTACTGTAGGCCTATTTGTCCTAAGACACCTGCTCTCTAATCTTTTATTTCTGACCTTATCCTGTGTAGAAATCATGATCCGTGCCAGGTTGTCTTATTTTGTAAGTTGCATGCACAGGAACTGGAACACTATCAGCATCTTGCAGGTTTAAAATTTGAAACGGTTTACAGAAGAGAGTGGAAAACCCCAAAGTTGTGTACCCAAAGTTGTGACATGCAGATCATCACGCAGGTTCAAAGTGATTGACTGTGAAGTTTTCTGATATTTTGGCATAAATGAGTGAACTTTTCTGGGGCATTTTGCTGTAAGTTCATACATTTCTTGGAGCAGAACCCAGTTCCAGTTGCTCTCAGAAATCTGTATCACCTGCTTTCAGCCAATTTACTTATATTTCCCTCTTTTTCTAAGGCAGGTCCATGGGCTTCATGAATTGCATGGAGAAGTAACCTCTGCTATTGCCCTTACAGAATGCTAGCAAAAATTTCTAGGAAAGATTTGTTTTGGCATGTGGAAAGAGCTCTTCATTATCTATTCATCATTAATCATCTTCTCTCTTTGTGTGAAATTTTTTGCTAAGCTCAAAGCAAGTATACATTCAAAATATGTCTGTTACACTGACTTAATTCTTCTACCTTCTGTAGTAAAGTTCAAGTGCACAAGGTATGTAGCTTGCTTTTAAATTGTAACAAATGCTTTTTATACTTGCTTCTTTTTTCCCCCCATGTTTACAGACTTTTTCACTTTTCTGATACAACTGGCAAATCGAAGAAATCATGAAGTTCCTATTTTTTTTCAGAAATAAATCAAACCACTCACGAAAGCCTTGAGGCAAAAATACACTTAAATTTGAATCCTGGCTACACAAGTGCAACTAGTAAAACTGATACAAACCCAAACCCACATGTATTCAAAGACTTCATTGGAATTGCATGTCTCATGCTTGTCCTCAACTTTTTTTCTTTTTTCTGGATCATAGCATTGTAGATGGAATAATTCACAATGATAGTGTTCCTGTCAGAGCTGTAGCCACTTTGCAAATGCTTATAGTTATGCTGGGCTCATTGTGATGAAATGTCAAACAAATCTCAACAATAGTTCTCACAACGGAGAAATGTCTCTCACCCAAGCTTTTAGGCAAATATTCTTTCAGTCTTTCCTGAATCTTCATTGCTTAAAAGCCTGTGTCATTTTGAAGCTTGTTCTGCAGTGTGTCAGTTTGTTTTAAAGAGTTTATTCTTTGAGTTCTGCATTGGGTAAAAATTTACTTGCATCTGTGGAAATGTAAAACCAAAGTAACCAACCTTTTTCTCACAGCTTGCACTGAACTTAATTGGAAAATGCTGTCATTTGCTTAATTGGAAATGGTAATGTAAAATTTACAAAGGCAATCCAAAGGAATTAAGCACAAAATCACCACATTAAAATGCTAGCTTGTAGGTGTATCGTTAGCTGCCCTACTACCATGGAAATTAATGTAGAAGTCCTAAATACAAAGATAGCTAACTTTCTACCTTATATAATTTAGTATTTAAATAAACTCTGTTGGCCAAAATCAATTATTGCATAAGCCATTTTAGACTAAAATAGAGGGAAAATTTGAATTGCACAGCACACATTTAGCAGGTCAACGTTTAGCTCTGTATTGGTCCCTAAGTATCATGCCACAAACAGCTTGTTTAAAATTTAGAATATCTTCCATTGTCTTCTCTCCTTTTCTCCTTTCATATCCTCTCCATCACTCAGCACACTGATACATGTTTACCTTTTCTGTGCTTCTTGAAAGAAATTCTTTTTCATCACATGCTTCTCACGTGACTCTTTTTCCAGACTTAAATTTGCAAATTGCTTCACCAGCCCTCAAAGTCTCCTCAATATGGCTGAATCAGGCATTTATGAGAAAAATGAAATACAAAAAGGAAAAGGACTTTCAAAATTTTCAGTGCCAGATGCCAGCTTGTGCTGCTTCAGAAGAAGTGTTTCTTCTGAATGGCTAAATGGGATTCTGGTGCAACTACAGATGTACTTTTGATGTGTGATGACATTTTTATAATTTATATTTCTTTTGTTTTTCAACTTCTGCTCTCATATAATTTTTATGAAATGGTTAATAGAACTCCTTGAAAGCTAGTTCTTTTGCCACTTCTCTGAAATCCTAGCCATATGTCTCAGTAACTAGTAGTATTTCAATCACAACATCAGACTAATATTAAACCCCATCCCGCATAACTCATACTGTCCTAGGTACATGAAGCAAAAGGGTTTCGTGGCAATAATAGAGGTGCTGATAGAAAGTTTTTGCTTTCCATTCTTTTATGTATGTAGAGAACCAAATTCCACTGGAGTTCATTAGTGAACCATTAATGTAAATGCTTACGCAGGGTAACAGAAGAAAAATCTGCTCCTCATTGAACAGAAAGAGTAACAGCATCCTAGATAGGAGAGCCAAGTATGCAATTATTTACCACCCCAATATGTACATTTGTGAAGAAAATAACAATATAAAATTGCTCTTTTTGTGCTATGCTGAAGGCCTGGATTACTCACAAATCCTTGCTTAGCAGAAGGTCCTTCTCTAGAGGCCCATATCTGTTGGCTGCAGACAGCAAGCTGGCTGTCTCCAAAATTCTGCTAGTCTCAAATAAAAGCATTTAAAGAAACTGTGCACTTTGGTGTTAAATAAGTAGAGCCAGGCAGATATCTCAGGATGAAGGTATTAGATGAATAGAAGAAAAATGGGCACGTCTACCTATACCAAAAAACAGAAGCTTTTGGCAATTGTCTAACTACAATGCTAGTCAGACCCAAAAGCACAATAGCAAGAGGATATTAGCTGTAGAGAATGATTTAATGCAGAAGCTCAATAATTTTCCACAAGTTAGAAGTTAGATTAGATATTTGTTTACATCATTACAGAGGAGTTGCATTTATTTCAAGGATACTTTTTTTGGTAAAAGAAAGAATGAAATCTGGCCAAAGCTGAAGACTACTTTCCTTTAATGGTGCAAAGCACTGAGAAATCAAATATTTCCAACGGTAGTCTGAAAATGAAAGTTCCCCATAAGTCCACAAGAATTAATGAGAGGATACTGTAGTTAGACAATGAGGAGCCTGGAGTAAGGAAACCAGATTACTGTAATCCACATGGCTGATTCTAATGCAGGTCTAAAAGATGTAGTGACATTTAAGATATTTAAGAAGAAATATAATGAATTATTCTACCTAAAATCTGGTTATCCATAAATACTCCTCTCTATAGCTATTTGTCCCCATGAAGAGGGATTTTCAAATGGAACTTGTGATTACAGAGGACAGCAGACGTTAATTTAATAACATTTTATATTTACTGTGCATAGGAAATGCACATTTACTAACAATTCAGTGCAGTTGTTCTTAACATTTCTGTCTAAAAATCAAGACATCATGATGGCAAATGTTCTTGTTTTTTTCAGGATTCTGACTTTCCCTAGCAAGGGCTGGGGACTGGGTTTTCATTCTGCTTTAGGAGTAGACAAGAAAGGAGGACTCAACTTTTGTCTTAAAATGATTCCCTGCTTTCCTGAGAAGAAGCCAAAACGATCAGGCTCTTTTGAACTGCTTGTCATATTGATTCAATTATCACTTCCTGGGCCATGTTGTGGGCTGAACAATGGAGCTACACAGCTTTGATTTTCACCAGCTCAGCTGGCTGGATGTTTTTGGTGATTTTAGCACTGTGATGAACAAGCCCCCAAGTAAATTGAAGTGTTGTTCTAGCTCTCCTAGGAATGTTCTTCTGCCCAGAACTATTGCAGTATGTTCTGCAAAAGCTTTGTTCTTTCTTATGCCACCTGGGGATTCCCAAATGCTGACTAAACTGGCAGCTGCCTACATACAGCAGGTGTAAAATCTTTCTATACCAATCTAGCAGGAAAAGGGAATTTAACTGGAACCAAGAATTTTATGGCTTTTATTTGTTTGTTCTTGCAAATATTGACTGGATGGTTCAGCTCAGGTCGCGCTTTGGGAAAACAAACCAAACTTCCTGGGTTATATTCAGGCCACATTTGTACTTCAGATATTTTGAATTGGTGTTCTTCTGTGCCTTGGGCCAGATCATCTGACCACTTTCCAACAAAACAGCCAATTTGGGCTGGCCCTGTTGATATGAAGATTAGCCCAGAAAAGTTGTTTGTTTTCTTTCCTTTGGCTGGGTACAACTGGCTAAACTATATCTATACCTGATAAAGACGGGAAGCAGAAGGGAGCTCTAATACACTATGATAGGGTATTAAGAAATCATTCTAAAATAGAGCAGCCCTAAGGCTGCCCTAGGTTATGTTCAGGCCAGCTTTAAGCAGCAAGCTAAACTACATGCAATATAGCACATATACAGTTCACTTTCAGTGATCATTAATTTCTTTTGCAACAAGTGGATTTAGGCTGAGGAGAGAATCTGACTCAGTGTACTGTACATTACAGGAGTCAACCATGGGATGAATTCTGCTGGGTAGCTTCAGCACTTCAAGCCCTTTATCTTTGGTGTCTTTAGTGTCTGACTTTTACACTGAATTGCTGCTGTGTTGGTGGGTTGGATTTCCTCACTCTGATAGATCTGATTTTGCAGTCAAATGCTTTGCCCTCATTTCATTACTTTTAAAAATGAGAAACTCTATTGCTTTTAATTTATGGACAATAATCAGCTTCTAAACAGCCCCACCACACTATAAAAATCTGCTGAGGAGTTGGCGTCTGGGTCAAGTGTTAATGAAGATGTAGAATTAGCAGATGAGGACTCTGGCAGTAACCATGCTGACCTGTCCCTGGCCAACTTGTTCCTCTGATCCTTGCCTATCTTTTTATGCTTAGTAAACTCATTATGCCACTTTTGCCTTATTTTAACTCTCTCTTTCTCTCCCCTCCACCCCTCCTTTTTTATTTTATAGTTGGAACATCTGTTTTCGTGTTTCCTCTTTTCAGATTGTCTTCTGTGGCTTGAGTGTAATGGCAAACAGCTTACTGGCAAGAGGAAAACCCCCAAACCCTGGAACTTACACAGCTGTGCACTGCGTTTAGGAAAGAGTGACTTTGACAGTGGTTGTTTAGGCTAACTGAATCTTTATAAATGGTATGTGAATCTTTTACAACTGTAGCCTTAAATTTACACTTTGAAATATTCATTGCAATGGATTACTCTCCTCCATATGAAATTCTCTGGAGTAGCCCTTCACGTTTTCAAGTTGTACTTAAATTACACTACTTTGAAATTAGTAATACTTTTATTTCTCCATGGTAACAGTTTCTAGTTATTCAATAACCTTAAGAGGAAATGACTATAGGAAAATTACATAAGCATATACTCTTGAGAGCTTAAAATTATTGGGATGATTAGAATGTAAAGAAAGGCTACATAAGAAACCTGAAAAGAATAGCAGATACTGATATGGGTTTTCTACAACATTTATTTTAATTTAATCTTATCCAGAGATTTCTTTAACAGTTAACATAATTAAAAGACTAAGCCACTCATCATGAGTTTTGTGTTTATTTCTCTTCTGGTGAGATATATGTGTGTGTGTGTGTGTATATATATGTGGTAATAAGGCAAATAAAAGCAGCCTACTACTATATTTGTCTTCATAGTTCCCTGCTTGTCTGTACCATGACTTTCTGAGCTAGAAGAGCAATCAGCTTTGACTGTCCTGCCATGTGTACAAGTTAGCAATCATTGAACAACATCTAAAACTTCTGAAATCAGAAAATTGGGCCTCTTAAATATGAATATTCTGAGGGACTTTAAGAAACCTTCCAACTACAATGTTTACATGTGTGTCGCTTTTTTGCAAGTGTTCTGATAAATGAATCCAGTTTCAGGAAAATTTACCAAAACAGTGACTTATAAGAGAGAATTGCAAAATATCTTTAAAAAGGGAAGTTTATCCTTCATAACTGTAAATATTCATGGCTGACCAAGATTAATATACTCATCCAGGAATGGGGCAGAATAATACCATGTGATCTATGTGCTGAATCATCTCAGATTCGACTATTCCATGGTGAATATTTGTATACTTACATAAAATACTGACTCAGGTCTGTCTAAAATATTAAGTGAATAATTTCTAATGCAGTTGGAGGAACTCATGCAGTATGCTTGCATTTCTCAGTTTTATTACTAAGGTCTGCTTCCTGCATGGCAGAACTTTCCTTAGGAAAAAACACATCAGGACAGACCAGGGACCTTTATGTTGATAAGCAAGAATCTGGAATGAGAAATATTTGCTTACTCATATTCTCATGAATACATAGTGAATGCTGTCCTAGAATCATAGGGCAATACAAGTGGGAAGAGACTTCAGGAGGTCTCTTGACCAACCTCCTGCTCAGAGCTGGGCCAGCTCAGAAATCAGATCATGTTGTTCCAGGGCTTTGTCCAGCCTGGTATAGAAAACTTCCAGGGGTATAGACAGCACAGTCTCTCTAGGCACTCTGTTCCACTCCTCAACTGTCTTCATGATCGATCTTTTTTTTGTGTGTGTTGTATCCAGTCTGAATAGCTCTCTGAAGTCTCTCATCTTATGCCCATTCCCTCTCAGCCTCCCACTACACACAACTCTATATACAACTGTGAAAAGCCCGACTCTGTCTTCTCAATGACTTTTCCATAGGCCCCGTCAGGCTGCTGCCAGGTGCCCTGGAGCCATCTCTTCTCCAAGTTGTACAAGCCCAGTTCTGTCAGCCTCTCCTCATAGGGCAAATGCTGCAGTCCACAAGCACCTTGGTGGCCCTCCACTGAGCTCACTCCCATTTATCAACATCTTTCTTGTAGTGAGGATCCCAACACTGGATGCAATATCTAGATGTGGTCTAATGCGTGCCAAGTAAAGGGGAATAATCACTTCCCTCCATCCATTGACTCTGCTCCTGTTAATACAGCCCCCGATGCTGCTGACCTTCTTTGCTGCCAAGGGAACCCTCCTGGCTCATGTTCACTGTCTACCAATATCCCCAGAGTTGCTCTGCAGCCTGGCAGTCCCCAGCCATGATCGGTGCAAGGGGTTAATCCAACCCAGTGCAGAACTTTGGCACTTGCCCTTGTTGAATTTCATGATATTCATGTCAGCCCATTCCTCCAGCCCTCTAGGTCCCTCTGGATGGCAGTCCTGCCCTCCAGCATGTCAGCTGCACCCCCCAACTTGGTCTCACCTGCAAACTTGAAGAGCAAGCAGCACTTTGTCACCTTCTCCAGGTCACTAATAAGGATGTTAAACAGGACTAGTCCCAGTACAGACGGCTGCAACACTCCACTTGTTACCAGCCTCCAGGTAGTGTAATCACTGCTCTTTGAGCCCAGCTGTCCAACCAGTTTTTCACCCATTCAGTTTTCACTCATCTGTACCGAAGTGTTCCAATGTGGATACAAAAATATTGTATCCAAGAGACAATATTCTTGTATTGAGAGACAGTGTCAAAAGCCTTGCTAAAGTTGAGGTAAGAAACATCAGCTGCTCTTCCTTCATCCACAAATCCAGTCATATCTACTCAAAGACGTACATTTTACTTCAGTTCTGTAACATGCCTTAATAAAGACCGGAGCAGAATCAACCTTATACACTTAAACTAGAAATAAATCTGTTGAAGTGTTGTTGGGCATCAGTGATAAATAAAAATGCAGGTCCTTATTTGGTGTAAATTCATACTTGTGCCAGCTGAAGCATGAGTTCAAAATATTTAGCATTCCATTGTTAGCTATAGACATTAATAGGATATTGGTTGCATCTTCCTCTCTTTATCTAGTAGTCTGTTTCAATTAGATACATACAGGTTTAACATATCTGCATATTTAGTTCTTAAGCTCTCAGTGAATTAGACGTTGTGTTATATTAATCTCTGCCGTAACTGAATTGAGACAAATATCACAAAGCGGTATGATTTCATAGACAATAATGGAGTTGTATTAACTGTGAATTTGATGCATGTTTTTCCCTCACTTCATTTTACTATGTTAGATATAATTCCTTGTCAATATTTTTATGTGTGCTACATATAAAAGACTTACTGTGCACAAATATATGTACATGCACAGACATAGGAAGAACACCTCTCCAGAGTCAAGCTATATTGTAAAACTCCATCTGGAGTTCAGCCTTGTCTCAGTTGAAGCTACTACATAAACAAGACTGCACAAAAATGTATGTGATGGTTTTGGGTTGTGACTTTTGGAGAGATGATAGGAGCAATGCTATCTACTGTAGTTCAGGATTGATGCATTTAAATATTATTTTATTAGATAGTATTTATTGGGATACTTGCTCTTCTGTTCAGGCTTTTGCATTCATCAGTAAATTTTGCTACCAGGAATTCTCCTGCTAGAGACTGCAACCTCCTTCTTTTCTCCCACACTCTTAAAATTAGGAGCCTTCCATTGTTTTATTTTTCTTCCCCAAAATGTAGAATCCTGTGTTTTGTAGTTTTGTTGACAGATTTACTGAGCTGGAGGACGTCCTTGGTGATCAAAGTAATGCTGCAAGTTTTTCACTTTAACAATTATTTTGTAGTTTTGGGAAGCAATAGCACAGCTCATACTGTACACCCAGTATCCCTCACCCAGGTTATCTATTGATTCTTTTGTGGTACCAAACAAAATAAAAACAAAGATGATGTTGACTGCTCTAGGCTGAATATTTATTTTCTTTTATTCATCTTGAAATGGAGAAATTTCTTGAGTTTTTTTCTTCTTAGATACATTCCTCCTTCTCTTTGGGAGATTATGCTACTAACAAATATTTTCTTCACACTTTTTAAATGTGATTAGGACCTCTCAAGACAAGCACTTTAAAACCTGAGGCTGGTGTGCTGCATAACATGGTCAGTATGGCCTTGTCCACACCATGTACAGAATGTTCCTAGCCAGGATGTGTTTGAGAGAGAGGCATTGAGGCAAGTCCCATCAGTCAGCATTTTATTCTCCCTTCGTCAGCAACAAAATGTGCTGACTTTAAAAGATCATTCAGAATCCATCCTTTTGCAAGTGTGTTGTGGTGGGTGGAATTGCTCATCTGGATTGATGTGGCAGGATACTAGGAAAGCAAGTTCAAATATTTTCTTAAGGATTGGATTTTAGGAGGAACTTAATTTTTGGGAGCTGATGTGACTATTAGAGTTATTCTTTCTGTATAGACAGTGATTAATTTGCTGTGCTACTTGGGCTTATAACAGATGACCATTATTTTGGCCCACAATTTATTATGACCTCACTGAGGATTTGTGGCAGACCTCACAATAGATTCTCATTTTGTTTTGCTTAAGCCACACCTCTGCTTTACATGGTCACTTTCAGGATAATGATAAATACTCTGATGACCCTTAGAGAGAGAAGGAGCTAGTGGGGAGGTTCTAACAAAGTAGCTTTATTTCTCCAGCATTCAAGAGAGCTATCTGCTTCAGAATAAGCAACAGCTTACAGAATACATTTTGTTAGCTTGCTGTGAACCATCACAGAGAACTGATTGTTTCTCAGGCCAGCCTACAATAACCAGTCCTTCTGGCTTGTCTCCAGTACTATCTAGAAAGATTTCTTCCTCAGGCAAGAAGATTTCCCAATGTGATTTACAGCCCAATCTGGCTATCCAGACAGATATTCGGTCTCCTGAGTAGTACAGAAAAAAACCTGTCTCCTTTGTTCAACCTAACCTCTTTTTTGCAGAGGGAACTTTTGTAGGAGTACTATTAGACTCTGTCTAAAACTTTTTATGGCTTCCTCAGCTGGGGATGCCAAAACACTAAGCATTGATCAAACAGTCCTCCCACCAAGGCCAACGGGATCACAGTGAGCCTCTGAAAGAAGAGCTCTTGAAAAATCACAGATCCTGTTAGCCATCTGAGTGCTCTGGGCTATAACAGCAGGTACTGTAGACAGCTATCAATGTTTATTATTTGCATTCTGATAGCATCCAAAACGTGTCCTGCTGTGTCCACACCCCCATAAAGTCAGGGTTGAAGGACTTCTTTCCCATTTGGGCATCGTCTTAGTACCATCATAATTTCACACTGAGTCCTTGACTCAAAGCATTTACTTATGCTGCAATAGTAGAAGATTTGCCTGTGCTCAGTATATATAAATAGCCTATCTTGGGTTGACATTTTGTATTGTGAATTTCACTTGTCTAATTTTTTTTTAATAATTATTTTATACTCTGACAATGTTGTTAAAGCTCTATTGTTTGAGTTTGTAATGAATGGAGAACTGGAAGTCTGGCAATAAACCTCCATCATCATTAGGATGTAGAGAAACCGTCTACCCCCACAACCACATAGGACTAATATTGTGAATGTTTTTCTTCTTGCATTACAGTAAACAGAAGAAAGGTCTACAAAATTATGTGGCTAGACAAACAAAGAAGTGATTTACTGTGTTTGTTCATGCTGATTTCATTAATTTTTAATGTGCATTTTGTAGAAAATATTCCATGAACAATTCCAAACTAGAAATCTACTGTACAAGAAGGATGCTAATAAATGTGATAAGTTAAGTGGGCTTGTATTTAAATTAAAAACTGACCATGAGAAAATACAGTTTCCTTCTTGTTCTGTCACCTGGTAGAAAAATGAATTGCACCGTTGATATGGTTCACTAATCTAGAAAAAGTAAGCAGGTAATGGGAGGTTGGTGTTTAGCAATTTCACCAAAATAAACAGTGAGAAGATAGTCAAGGTGATTTGCAAGGCCAAGCAAATATCCAGAGAAGAACAGAGGAGAGCATGAAAGTGCTCATACTTCAGCACAGCACCAACCAATCACTTTATTATTTGACCAGATCAAGACTGAGCATGTTGCACCCTGTCTGAGTCAACAGCAAACATCCCAGCTTCTCTTCCTGTGCACACTTTGGATGCTTTGAGATGAACCACCCTGCCCTAAGACACTGAGGAGAAAAAAAATGCTGGAGTACTCATTCTTGGTGTGCTTAAAACTGTTTTTAACCTTACAAAGAGTATATAGCTTCTAATTTACTTGGAGTTTATTTAAGGTTTTCCAAAAATAACATTGTGAAATACCAGTGCAGGATGTTTCATTATATGTATAGCAACCCGCTTTCTCATCATCATCATCATAAGGTGCCTGAAGCTCATGTGTATTGAGGCAGATGTAATTATGGAAAAGAAGAACTAGTTACTAGCAGAAACAAACAAAAAATTTAAACTCTTCATATACTTTTCCCTTTTTAACTAAGGTAAGGCAAAGTCAGTTCTTACTGTCTCTAAACCCCTCCTTTTGTCATGTACTTTGTAACTTTACCACTCTTTTCAGGAGAGATTTTTATAGTGGGATGCCTCTTCCCTCTTTCTTTAGATTTGTCACCCACCAGCTCATCTGTATGGGTCCTTGCTGATTTGGAACATTCTCTGAAATGCATGTAGGACTTTATTTTTAAAGATACTTCTTTGTACTTCAAAGCATCTGCACAGCAATGTCTCCAGCTGGATAATCACTCATGGAAGACTCAAATTCTAGAGCTCACTCTTGAAAAAAAAGAAAATTGAAACTGAAAATTGAAAATTGAAGTTAGTCTTCTCAAACAAGTTGTGCAGCACATGACGTTCACAAAGTCTTGTAGTAAGTTCCATTATTTTTGCTCAACACTCCTCTGGTCAACCTTTATTTTTAGTGACTATTATATTTGTATTTAGCAAAATGTTGTATTTAATAAAAAAATATTGCCATTATTACCTTCAGAGCACCTCTCCTTAAATAATAAAGATGCCATGAAAAAGGAATCCTCAGAATAAGCAAGGTGCAATTAAAGAGTGAAATAACTAAAAGGTGAGAATAAATAGAGGCAGAGGGCACACTAGAGAGAAAAGAAAAAATATTTCTAATCATATTTGAAATGGGACAAAGAGGTAGAGAAATATAAAAAGTTACTCTGATTGATTGAACAGATGAGCTGCAGCTGTTCTTTCTGTACTGAATTTTGTCTGAGCTGAAATAGAAAGAGGCTACCTACTGCATATACCTGGGCATGTGCAGTGTTCAGGTAAAAAATGAGCAAGATCTTACAACTTGTGGTTGGAGGAATTCAACTGTTATTTTTGTATAGAGAAGAGGAAGGACTGGACACATTTTGACACGGATTGAAACATGAATATTTGATCCTGACCTTGAGAGCTGTCTTCCTGCACGTTTGCATGTCTAGTAATGTAGTCTTCTTCAAAGAATTAATTTTTGTGCACTTACTTAGAATAAACTAACCCCAATAGGTAACTTTGAACTGAAATGAAAATTATATGTAACCTGTTAAACCTTAAATATATAAAAACAGATGAAGAAACATATGAACATTGCTATTAGGGAAATAATACTTGTGCTTCTGTCAGTAAGCCTTATCCATATGGATGCACCTTCAAGTGGTTAAATTTTCTCTCAGAGTTTAAGGACCCCAAATATGTGTTCATACCTTGCATGATGTCTGTCATTAAGTCCACCCATACACCTGGTGGTATTTAGAGCTAACAAACTATTTTCCCTCTCTCTGTTTCCATCATGAATTGTTGTCAAGTCTACTTTCTTGTATTTTAAAAGGAGTTAAAATATACACAAAGCTCAAGAAATATTTAGGAAAAAAAAAATAGTCGGTAGAAAAAATGAGCATTATGTGGTGGGTTGGCCCTGACTAGCAGCCAAGCACCCACGCAGCCACCCACTCACTCCCCACCTTCCAGTGGAACAGGGGAGAGAATAGGAAGAACAAGAGAAAACTCATGGGTCGAAATAAAGGCAGGGAAATCACTCAGCAGTTACTGTTATGGGCAAAACAGACTTGACTTGGGGAATTTAACTAATTTGCAACATTTAATTACTGATTCAGGTATTGGGAAACAAAGATGACAAACATTTAAATATTATGGGCTGCAGTCCCTTTGTAGGTGCATCTGCTCTGGTGCGGGCTCATCCATGGGCTGCAATTCCTCTGGGGGTGTCTCTGCTCCAGCACGGAGCACCTCCTGCTCCTCTGGCCTTGTTCCTTTTCTCTAATTTCTGAAATATGTTTTCACCGAGTCACCACAAACTCCTCTGACTGGTTCAGAGGCAACACCAACCCCACTGTTGGGCTCAGCTGTGTCCTGCGGTGGGTCCATTGTGGAGGTGGCTGGAACTGGCTATGTCTGGCACAGGGCAGTCCCTGACCTCCTCCCACAGAGGTTGGTCATGAGGGCCCGCCCTCCCCGCCCCCCCCTTGCCATATATACCCGCACATTAGCAACATTATTGCAGAACATGGGTTCAGTTACTATGAAGTCATGATTTTGGAAAACAATGTACTTGCTTGTGAAAGATGCATGGCAGCAGTTGCCTGACTGATGTTCTCCTCATGAATAAAGTTCAACCTACAGGGCACAACTTGCTAGAACATGAGTCCCGGCTGATTGGTATCTGACAAGGCCTTATGCATGGTACTAATCTTCAGCATTGGCCCTGTGGTCCATGAGGGCCTGAAGAGTTGCCCATGAGGGCAGAAGTTGAGTATTAATGAAACTGGAGACACAAGGTGCACTGCACAGCTCAAGAGCTGGCCCGACTGCCAGACAGACCTGGTTAGTCTGACTGGTACCAGCAGTAGATGGCTTTTGTTCCCCTCTAGTATTAAGACAACCTACAGCAACGTTAAATCTGCCATTGATCTGAAGGTTGCAAAGTTCAATGCCTAAGCTGTTGGTGGAGCTTGAAGAGTGTTACTGACAGGAGAAACTGGTATAACCAGTCTCATTAGGGTGAGTATATGCATATTTACACAAAAGAACTGCATTTTTGTAACAGTTCTGCTATCAAAACTGCTCTGATACCAACTCACAAGCAGGCACCCATTAATACTCTGCAGACACAAAGCACATCCCATTGGCTAAAATGAGTTGCAGTGCAAAAATGGAGTACAAGAACAGTATGTGTTTTTCCAAGAAGCTGAGAGACCAAGTCTCCGCAAGAATAATTAGCAGCTGCAATAATTAGCAGCGTTAGCTCTTTTAGACCGCAATCAAATATTCACTGAAGCCTCGAGGATCCACTGAGTCAGTGTAGCTAAGTCAGAGTAGACTCTGTAATGAGCAGTGCCTGGGGAGTTGGATCAGCCGCCTCTTACTCCTGGGCTCAAAAGGATCGGGTGGAGTAATGGTGGGCAGCCTTTTGATGTGGGTTCAGACCACTGTGTGCCATTAACAGACACCTTTGCTGCTCTGTCCCACAGATTAATGCAGAAAAGACTAAGAAGAAGCTGCTTGGAAAATTAGCTTCAGAGTAGCTAAATTTAGGGAAATTAGTTTCATGGAAGTGATGAGAAGGAAACAACTTGCTGCTTTTTTTTTTTTTTTTTTTTTTNATTTCTTTCTCGAGTCCCAGCCACTCAATTCATTGGAGGAGATGAGGTGTCACCCCAACAGCCAGTGCGTGGAGCATCAAAGTGCCACTGAACTCAGAGGCTTCCACGAGATGAGGGAGACTGGAGCAACCTGTCTGCATCACTGTGATGGAGAGCAGAATTGGTCTCTGCACTTCCTTTCTTTTTCTGAAAGATGCTTTATATTGTAAGAGATAAAAAGGAAACTGCAGACAGCAAGAGATCTCCTGGTATCAAGTAGTCCTGTGGTAGCACCAAAACCAAAAGTGAATGTAGAATTAAAGGAACCTTGTTTGGGAAAGATTCTTTCTTCCAAAGGCTTATTAAAAATAAGGACTGAAAAGTTGAATTCCATGAAAACACATATTTTTAAGTAGCTGTTACTGGATCTATGTTTAGGAACTTCATTACCTTTCTGTGAAGCTTTAGATCAAGGGATTCTCCACCTAAAAATTCCCCCTCAAAATAAATAAAAAGTCTCCCGTACTTTGCAGAATCAACATAAAACATTTTAAAAAAGGAGGTGCATGATGTATGTGAGTCAAATTCTGCACATACTTAACCGAAGTTTTTCTTAATAAACACTTTTCTGTAGAATGGAAACCTTTAGACAAAGATTAACCAGGAAGACCATGGAGTAACAATTAACGATATTGGTCTAAATAAGTTATTACAGTGAGGGAAAACCTGGCTTAAGATATAGAGGATCAAATACACCTTTACCTTGCCATTGAAAAGAATAAACAGAAAACAAGAATAACAATACTATGTATCAGAAAGCAGAAATTGGTCCACAGCTCCCCTGCCTGTTAGCTTGTTTTGTCCATGACACATATTCTTGAGGCGAGATGACTTTATTCCAATTTTGTGACATTTTAGAGTCACTTCATACCTTCTCTGAGCATGAGCTTGGTGGGTGCGAAGCAGAAAAGAATGAGCTCAAAGACGTCTTCTCTGCTGCCAGGCATGAGACTTTACAAGAGACACCAGACTTGGGAATGTCAGATGCCTGTCTAAATAATTGACAACTACGACAAAGTGAGGGCAAAAGGCATTCTCAACCAGACTATATTTAAAACTGCTAACCTGAGCAGGCTTCATATTCTAGGAAACGTGTCTGAGATTCATCTTAAAAATGCTGCTGTGTGTTTCCAAGTTCAGTCATCAGCTCCAGTACATTTTTAAATGAGAGATTTACTGAGCCAGTTACTGCACAAAACTAGTTATAGGGACAGTTACATTGTACTGATGAAAACAAAATATCTTATGTCACATTATAGCAAAGCTAACTTAGAAACCATCTGCTGTCACAAAACTAGCTGGGCTTATGCATTGAAAAGAATTAGTTTCATTTATGATCTGAGGTTGCGCTTTGCTCAGAGACCTATCAAGAGCTAGATTAACTGTGGATGTAATGTTAAATTCCAGTCAACGCATAGGCAGAAGGAACAATACCACTATCCAAAGGGTCTGGTGGCTGTGTGCCAAACCACTGAGTGGGCACCAAGCTCGGGCCAAATTCTTCACTGCATGAGTATGCCCTGCTCCTGCCAAAGTCAGTGGGAGCAGCGTGCCTACATTGCAAGGCAGAGAGTTTGACAAAGAAACAAAGATATATTTCTGCAGAGAAATCTTTCTTGTGTTCTTTATGAGTATTGTTTTGGTTTTGTTTTGTTTTAAGCCTGCAAAGCTGCAGGATATTGAGAAAACAGATATTGGATGAAACCCCGGTTCCACTGAAGTCATTGGGAAAATTCCTATTGACTTCCCCAGGGTCAGCTTCCATTTACAGTACCATCCCTTGTGTATTCTCTCTTAGTGACACCCAAATAAAATGTGCTTTGCTTACAAATCAAAACATGCGGTTTTTTTAAGCTGCTGGCTCTTTCAGCTCAGCATGGTAGCCGAAATACAAGCTGTGCTCTTCTCTGCATCTCCTATTATTACCTGTCATAAAGAATCCACAATTAGGGTTTAGCTGGCAATTTTGTTGCTGATACATGAGGCAGATGAAAATCCAGACTGTTCTTCCAAAACTGTTTTAGCTGTATGTTGCCAATGTAATAGCTTTGTGTGGTGGTGTTGGAATAGTAAGCAGATATGTACCTCCATCCACATTGCCAGATCGGAAGCCCACTGAAATCAGTGGGATGGACTCCCACCTAGTAGAAAATTAATATACTCTACAATGTTGCTATAATTTAATTTCTACAGTCCTGTAGTTGGGTTTACCATGGCAGCTATTCCAGTGTACATGTTCTCTGCATGAGTTTTTTGAATGACTTCAGTGACAGCAGGACCAAGCCTGTAATGCTTGACACCAGTACCTGCAGACACACACAGGAAGAAGCTGATAGCTTAAAGTATTTTTTCAAACAAATGTGACTTTAGAGAACCCAAAGTAGAAGAGAAATATTCATAGATATGAGCATGTCTACAATACCACAGTAATCTGTTGAGAGACTTCTGTTTTACCTACTGAGGAGTGAGAAATGGAAGATGAGAGTGGATGAGTAGGGAATAACATAGGGTGTTCAGAGTATGAAGAGGGACTATTTTTCTTTTGCAGATTGACCAGTGGAGCAGGATATGTCTTGTACCTGACTTAGGAGTTTAAGTCAAGCAATTTCTTTATACACAGAAAACATTAGTTTTCAAGGTGCGTGCAGGGCAGACAAACCAGTTGGCCTACACCTTAATCTCTATAGCTGTTGAAGACGACTAGTACGATAACATGTGGAGGGTTTCAGAAACCTTACATTTCTTTCTGTGAGAAATGTTCTAACTTAATTTCTGTCCTGTTGGAACAAAGTCAAGTTCAAATGTTTCTTTTTGCCGCAGAATGTCAACATCAAGTTAATAGTTATTATTATATATAGAATAATTTCACATCAATCCACAAAAAATAGAAAACAAAATGACTAAGAGGAAATAAAGCAAATCTTTCACATTTTTAAAATTAAAAATGTTATTGAAATCAAGTCTTTCCCATGTAATTTATATTTTCTTGAAAGAACTGTTCTCTTAAAATTGTTTGACCCTATCTATACACATTGTTTGTACTGCTCTTCTTATTTGTTTCTCTTTGCATTACTGCTCAAATAATTTCAAATTGTGATTTATGCTTATATGGCAATAAAAAGGATTGAAGCCAGTGACATCTATTAAAATAGCTTGTGTCAGAGATTATGCTCTATTTACCTCATCCTGAGGCATTTTCCTGTGATCTCTCTGAATTAACTTAATTTGAAAAATGTTGTTCTGGAGTTGAAGTATACTGAATAATAGTCAGTTGTTTTGGAAACTGAATAACAAGAAATAACTTCAGCCCTTTTTGTCAAGCTACTAATTGTTTTGGTCATTTAAATTAAGAAAACTGTATGCCTACAGACATGTTATGAATTCTCAAGATTATACAGCATTCTCTCTGCCCAGCAGCAAAGATTAAAAGAAAAATCTGTAATTAATGTTTCTCTTCACATACTTTTGTAAATGGAGAGCAAAAAATTTAAACCATAAAGCACTCATTTATTTCCAAAAAAGGAAAGGCTGGTTTAGTGGCTCTTCAGTTAATTGGAGGCCTTTATCCCGCGGGAAACAAGAGTGGAAGTCAGGGACATAGCCTGTCCTCAAGAGCCAGGGTGGTTATCATGAACCATCTCACAAGGAAACTTTAAACAGTTGGGGACCTTCCTTTTAATGAGGATACTCTCTTGCTGACAGGCTCTGGGCTGAAGCATCATCATGTCTGTCTAAAACCACAGAATATTGTGCCTTGAGCTGGCATCACAGCAAAACCCTACTGATTCAGACCTGGAGTGACAACACTTACTGCTTGCTCCTATGTGAACAAATGGCACTGGAGTAGGCACAGTGCTGACATGTAACAAGAACGAGCCTCTGAGAAGGGCATGCTCTAAATTGAATCAGACAAAAAGGAAAGATTATTTCTATCTTACGAATGGGAAATGCAGTATGAAAATAAGAGCCTTGTGAGAGGGCTCATGTGGTCTCAATGTGCATAAATACCTGAAGGGAGGGTGCAAAGAGGATGGAGCCAGGCTCTTTTCAATGGTGCCCAGTGGCAAGACTAGAGGTAATGGGCACGAACAGAAACATAGGAGGCTCTGTCTGAACATCAGGAAACACTTTTTATGGTGACTGAGCACTGGCACAGGTTGCCCAGGGAGGTTGTGGACTCTCCATCCTTGGAGATATTCAAAAGCTGTCTGGACATGGCCCTGGACAACCTGCTCTAGGTGGCCCTGGTTGAGCAGGGGGGTTAGACCAGATGACCTCCAGAGGTACCTTCCAACCTCAACTATCCTGTCATTTTGTGATTCTGTCTCATCAGCAAATCTGGAAACCGACCCTGCCACTGCTCACCCTCAATCCAATGGCACAGAAAGCCCCTTACTCTGTGCCTCTGAGCTTAAGTTATTTGTGGAATAGTTTATTTTTCAGAGAACACCAGGTTCTTATTTAATAGATTCAATAACTTAATGAGAAGTAAATATTCTGATTCTTATATATACTTAGAACTCTTTTTGCTGCTCTGGAAATGCAGGGGTTGTCCATGAGCATATGGTGTAGAAATGACTTACCTTGTCATAGAAGTGTTTCCTCTCATTTTTACATCTCCTGATGGCATACTAGTTTCAGTCACATACTCCTGATTTATAGTGATATAAGGGAATACAAAATATATCTGGATAGGGCTTTTTTTAATTTAACTTTAAATGTGACCATGAATTTGGCTTAGTAAATTTGTGGTGTATTTCACTAGCCTTGCAGATTTTACTCTGGTGAATGTTTTCTGGGTTTTTTTTCATGTTGTGATGCCCTGTTTTCTTCTTTATCAACATTACATAGATAGGGTCATATACAAATAGCTTATCTGTCTTTGCATGTTAGAAGATTTCAGAAAAGGCTTTGTTTAGATCCTAAACAAGTAAGAACATCTTTTGGTTGACATATTTAAATTATTTGAATGCTTAACTGGGGCAATCGCATTCTCCTCTGAAAGTGGAAGTATTCCTTCTAAGTCAGTAACCAGAAGGAAGAACATTAAATAATTTGAAGCAATGCCAAAACAGATATAATATAAAAAGACAGTCTCCTGCAAACAACGTGGGTTTTTTTCCTATATTCTTCAAATTCCATATCTTGTTTTGTAATATGTATCTACAGTGAGGGGAACCATAAACGAGTTATGAACAAGACAACCTTCCAGGGATGATGGTTTTCCCTGAGGTACTACAGCTCTGAGAAATAGCTGATGAATAAAAAGGTATATGTGATGTGGCAGGAGTAGGCAAAGTTAAAACTCACAATTATTCTGTAGTTAAATATGGGTGCAGGAGGCTTTTATTCATATCCATTCCCACAGGTTAGAGTCTTCAGTGATAATTCATTGGTTCAGCCCCACCGGATTTAAAATAGATTAATGTACTCAATGCTTAATTCTAAGTCTCTTTAAGTCTGTAAGTGACAGAAATTTATTTGTTTGATTTATGTTGAGTTGCATTTGACCATATTAGCTAGGAACCAATTAAAATACGCTTATTTCAATGATGTTTTATCTTTTCCTTCTAATTCCCAAATATCGTGGAAGAGTAAGCAGAAAGCTATGCCAATATTTTTAGAGTGCTATTGAAGGGAGATGAGGTGCCATGGCCAGAGGGAAAATATATTTTTTGTTTATTATATTTAAGTGACCTCTTTTTTTTTCTCCAAAATATTTTCTTCTTAAAAGCATCTATTTTTAAACTGCTGCGTTTTTTCATGTAGGCATATTGCAGGCATGATACAATTTACATTATATTTTAATTTCATTTTAATAATAATTTTAAAATATCTTATTTTTAAAAAATTACGTGTACATTTAGCATTTCATTTTCAAAAGGCAAATACTGTTTTGGGGACATTTAATTTAGATTAAAAGTTAATTTTTGAGAAAAATATACAGCTCAACTACATTAAAAATTATTCCTAATACACTTGGGAGAAAAGGTTCTTATCAAATGTACTAAAAGGGAAACATCCTGAAATGGCTGGCAGGTCATAAAAATAGTTTCCACTTTTTTTTTTTTCTTGGTAGTGTTAAAGAAGTCAAAAGATGCAAAGGGTAATCAGTGGCTTCTGTGGGTATGGTTAAAACTGAGAGAGCTTGGAACAACAGTGAGGGAAATCATGCTTTAACGAGAGACAGTTTGTTCAGGCCCAGTGAAACAAGAAATGTAAAAAAGCAAATGCGAATGAAGTTTCCTAGAGATGGCTCAGATGGCCTAAGGCAGTACTCTTCCTCCCCTAGCACAGGTCTGATGGAGGCTCGCTCTCTCTCTCAGAGTAGCACAGTCCCAGCTCTGAAAGAAAATGTCAGTCCCATGAAGATAACCTGCTCCGTTCCATCAGAGGCTGCAGTGCTCACAGACGCATTTTAAGGAAGGCATGAGAGAGTCTGTGAAGGCTTTTAAAATAGACATTTCTACTATTGTTTTATTTTAACATGCTTTGATTTTCTCTCTACACACACACAAAAAACCTCAACCCTCAAAAATAATTATGCGGTAATAAGCAGTTTTTAAAGTAGTTTGGTGTAATTATCATACAGAGAGATAACACACGATGTCAAAAAATGTATCAGGAACACATGTTGGGAAATGAGCTTTGAATCAGAAACCAAAACATAGCTCTGTGATCACCTTTTCGAGACGGAAAGTACTAAGCAGAAGTGAAAATACCATTGCAATATGACCGTTAGAAATTATTACAAAATCAGTCTTTACTATTAGGACTCACTGTGTTCTGCTGGTTGGGAAGGTATGTGATTTTTTTTGATTGCTCAACTACAGTAATTGCTGCCAGATGGATGCAATTTTAAGATCATTATTTGTAATCCTTCCTGTGCCCTCAGTATTTTATCTTGAGACAATTGCAATTAAGATGTTCCTCAGCAGTTTTTTGCTGAGACACATTCTTTTCTTGCTCACCCGGGTTAAAACACCACTAAATTAATCATTGTACAATTTAGCTAAGGAATATAGCTTTGTTGATATGGTGTTATTTTTAATATTTAATTAGAAAGAGTCAGAGAGCTGATTAGCAGTACAGTATGATAGCACAGATCATTAAGACTCAGATGCAAAGCTAAGTGAACTATCTTGTTCCACCACATGCAGGTGGCAATCACCTGTGTAAGCAGAGCTGTCCTGGCACGAAGCGCGGCAGTACCTAAGTGAGGGGAGATTTTGATGATGGGACCTGTTTTCTTTGTCAGATATGTGTGAACTGTTCTGACTGAAACCCATGGGAACCACGTGCACCAAGGGCAACCAGCAGTCCAGAAGACTCAAGGTGTGTCTCTAGGGATGGTAGTTTCAGATTCAGAGCTGTAAGGCCAGAATTTTGACTTATAATATTATATCTATAGCATATATTCATATAAAGACCAGATGTGATTTTATTAGGTGAAAAAAGAGTCAGGGTGCCTTTGGCCTCCTCCTGCTCTTAACATTGGCCATTTTTGCATAAGCTCCCTAATCCCATGACAGTGATGTGACTGGCCAACTTTCCCAGCCAGACAGCAGATCTAGCTGCTGCTGCTAAACCATCATCAATATACAGAAATTACTGACCAAAAATGGCCCCAGTTTTATAGGTGGATGTAGCAGGATTTTAGTCTAGCAATATACCCTGTGCTGTTTCAGCTGTAAAAACTATTTGTAAATGTTGACCAACTAATAGCCATTACACAGCTATACCCAATTCAACTTACATTTCATTCAGTAGAAAGATTTCTACCAACTAGACAAGGAATTGGATCAGACTACAGGTCTTTAGTAAAATCATGTGTTACAGAAACTAACAATTTGCTGGGTGTAGTCCAAGAAAAACTATGATTTCCAGGCATATTGACAAATCACTCTTTCAACTCTATGCCCTCTGAGCTTACCATTTTGGACTCCTTTTTCACTTTCCCCATACAGTTTGTTTCTTATAAAAATGATTATTGCAGTTTGGCAGAGAAAAGGGGTTGATGGAGGCATGTACGGTTGAAGGAAAACCTTTTTGTTAACCATTATTGTCTATTTTTGCCTAAAATTGAAAAAATGGGAATAATTAAAGTTTAGTCCCCAAATACTTTCATTTTTATTTTGAATTTTTAATTATTTTTTCTGTACTCTACCTTGGGCACAAAAGTTTAACAATTGTTTTGCAGAAGTATAATGCAACAAAAGAAAACCCAATTCCAAATCTCCTCAAGTAACAGTCCAGATGCCCCATGCTGAAGGACTTTGCTAGACACAATACATCTCATCGGTGGAAAAAATTACTCAGTGGGAGATAGATTCTGATCTAATTAAAAGAGCTGGCAAAAGGGAAATAACCATGCTCCTTCTCCATC
Organism: Fregata magnificens; assembly: GCA_013389945.1. Classification (NCBI taxonomy): domain Eukaryota; kingdom Metazoa; phylum Chordata; class Aves; order Suliformes; family Fregatidae; genus Fregata; species Fregata magnificens. Next base: position 45,788 of record WAAD01005543.1, read on the forward strand.
TGCAAAACTATCCTAACAGGCTTCAGGTTAGGGCTCTTAACAGGGTTTGTCCCAGCTGTTACCTCTTTCATGACTCATCCAAAGAACATGAGCAGGCAACAGCTGGAGCCTGGACTCTGTCTTTTTCTATAGAGTATTGGATGCCAAAAATGGGAGCAGATACTGGTCCTGAGGTTCTTCAGCACTACTTTCTGGGTTGGCACTATTCCTAGTTACTGCAGCAGCATAAATCCCTATCATGCATGAGTTATACTTAACATATGCAGGTTTGTTCTAGCCTTCGTTCAGGCCGTGCTCCCATTTAGGCAAATGTGAGCTTTGTGAGTCTACATGACTGAGGCTGTAATGACTCTGATTCAGCAAAGCCCTTTAGTGCATACTTAGCTTACATGTGTTAGGTTCATCCTCATCCAGGAGAGCATTAGTCATAAGGTGAATTTTGAACGCACACTTGAGTGCTGTACTGTACAACGGCTGATATTACTGACACCTTCTAACCTTTATTACTTGAATGCGCTGCAGGATTCTAAAAAATGATGGCAGATCTATAATGTACTGAGGTTCTAGTTAAACACTAATTTCATGGCATTTTAGGTTTGAGAACGCTTTATTACAGCCTGTATTGTAAGAAAATGTTTTGACTGCATTCAGATTGGAAGGGTTTAATTGAATCTCGATTTAATGGACTTCTGCGGAATATGAAACTTACCCCACAAAGTGAAGGCCAGAGACTGAAAGATGGCAAAATGTCAAATGGGTTATGTAAGTCATGCAATTCAAAGAGCACTTTAATTTACTCCTCTGCAGAGACTGTTTATACATTCTGTTTATATAGCACGACAGTAATGATGTTATCTCACTTTCACTTTGTTTTGAACATCCAAGGTTAATGTGTTAAAACAAAAAAAGGTGACTAAGTCAGGAGTTTTCCTGGACATTACATCGAATGAATTATTTGGAATAAAGACTTGTGTTCCTTTTTTTAATTTTGGATCAGTATGCTTAGTGTTCATCCCAACTAGCAGAGTAAATTGGTAGAGGCTTCTTGCAAGCAGCGACAATATAAATGTCATTTGAAAACTGCTCATTTTATTGCAGAGGACAAGATGAAAATGAGATGTGTTCAGAAGATGTCAGTGAGATCCTTGTGGCGCAACTGGTGGTAGGAACTGTATCCGGTAACTTCTGTATGCTCACACCTAGTATGGTAGTGCATTACTTAAAGTGCAATACCTTTAAGACTGTAGGCAGGTGTCAGAAATGGTCTGAACAAAATGCTCACTGTCTCAGTAGATTTAATGATTACTCGGTAGAGTATAAGAAAGCACTGCATAGCAATGGCTTTTTTAATTTGTAGAGCTGCTATAAGCACGCTATATGTCTCTGTAACACCTCTCCATAGCTTCACAGCTTCAGGAGTGGAGCTATGAGACGTACTATAGAGCTATGGAATAATTTCTCTAGTGGTTCAAAGTGAGAGTGAGAAATTCAAAGTGCCTCTATTTAGTGTATTACGGCAGATCATCTTCTTGGCAATCATCTAGGCAAAGGTTCTAGATAGAGCCTTTCTTTCTAACTTAGATCCAGAGGTGGTGTGAGAATCCTTCTCCCCTGTCCCAATTTTTTCAGAGCATCCTCTTTTACTAAGAAACCTTAAGAGATGCTAAGGTGTAGATTGTAATATACACGTCAGACAGAGAGAAGCTGGAGAGTTCAACAAGGACTCACTCCTTCAGTATAAGGCCCCATTCCTACCTCAGTTTGTCATAAAGAACTCACATAATAGCGTAAGTTATCAGGTTGCTGGGGGGAGCAGATTATTTGGTCAGACATAAATCAGATGAAACAGGGACTTAATGGATCAACATGGATCTCTGTTCCTGCTGATGCACAGGTTAGAGTGCGCAAGGCAGTCTTCGCCTCAACACTTTTTAGCTCACTGTCCCTTGGCATCAAAATGAAAAGTCCTCAGCAAGGTTATTCTGAATTTTCTACCCCACAATAATTCTTCTTTTCCCTTTTTGTGGAAAGAATGGCAGTATGTGACCATTCTCTTCCCTTCACATATTCAAAACATTCATGTGTAAGGGCTTGGGTTTGTAGCAAGTCCATGCGTACTTGCAAGGATAAGCAAGAGACAAGAAGACCCTGCATTACTTTCCAAACACTCTCACTTGCTATTCCCTTCATGCCCTACTGAACTGTCCCATCTTCTCTCTCACAGCCCCAGCCCACCAAAATAACCACTGATTCCTCCTAAACTCCTTTACCCCCATGAGCACTGCTGACACTTCCCAGCCCTGTCAGTCGCCAGCAATCCCTCTCTGGTCTCCTCCTCACCCTTTGCCAACAAACTATGCTGTCATCATCACAAAATTGCATTTGCTATCCTCAAAATAAGGACAAAAGTGGATGGGAAAATGTAATGTTTACCTACGTTGTTAAGAAGACTAGTATTGGCTTTGTTTTCCTTCCTCATAGAATCATAGAATCATAGAATCATTAAGGTTGGAAAAGACCTCTAAGATCATCAAGTCCAACCATCAACTAACACCACCATGACTCCTAAACTAGGCCCTGGAGTGCCACGTCTACACCTTTTTTGAACGCCTCCAGGGTTGACGACTCCACCACCTCTCTGGGCAGCCTGTTCCAATGCCTAACCACTCTTTCAGTAAAGACATTCTTCCTGATGTCCAATCTAAACCTCCCCTGACGCAAACTGAGGCCATTTCCTCTTGTCCTATGGCTAGTTACTTGGGAGAAGAGCCCAACACCCGCTTCACTACAACCTCCTTTCAGGTAGTTGTAGAAAGCAATAAGGTCTCCCCTCAGCCTCCTCTTCTCCAAACTACACAGCCCCAGTTCTCTCAGCCGCTCCTCATAAGACTTGTTTTCTAGACCCTTCACCAGCTTCGTT